>CM045461.1:32010474-32400474 GCA_024666655.1 Dascyllus trimaculatus | reverse complement strand
GTGTGTGTGTTTGAGAGAGAGAGAGAGAGAGAGAGAGAGAGGGTGTTTACCCTCATTGTTAGAGAGTTTCATCTGAAACAACTCATCCTTATGGTAAAGGTTGTTTTTCGGCATTAGATATCAGTAGAAGTGCATCCTGCTGTGCAGTCTGTGGTGTTAGACTTTCGACCACAACTTATTTTTATTTGATATACTGCAAATCCTGTATAACTAAAAAAAAAATAGAAAAAATATAAATAATCAAGAATTAAATCAGAAGATGCAAACAGTGCAGTAAATCTTTCTTCATTGTATTAGTTTTAAAAAGTATTACTGAGTTGTAAACATTTAGGATAATGTGCTTTCTCAAAGGAAATTGTTGGATTTATTGGGTTTGTTGGGTTTTTACTCTGTATTAATGACCTTACTATGTGAAGTGCCTGGAGTTGTGAACTGGTGCTATATGAATAATAAGAAATAAATTACTTGAGTTTTTACATTATCACCATAAGAAGCCACCTTATCCAGAAGAAAGGAAACAATGCAGGATGGGAGGGCTCCCTTTTTGCAACTGCGTGTTGTGGCAGCTATCATGGCTGTCTGTGCCAGTGCATCAAACAGCATTTCCAAGTATCTGGCCTACTTGGAGTGTCTGGGTAGTGTCCTCATGAAGGCTCCATCTCGGACTCTGTATTTCTGCTGGGGACTTTAATATTAAAATGAGCAATGAGTCGGACAACTGGGATGGAGCAGGCGGCTTGATCTGAACTGATCTGAACCCAAGCAATGCCCAGTTACTGCATTTCTGTGATAGTCACAGACTATTCAAAATGAGCACCATGTTCAAGCATGAGACCGTTCATGAGCGTACTTGTTAACATAACTGTGAAGACCAGTGATCCATGATTGATTTTATAGTTGTGTCATCGCATCTAAGGTTGTATGTCTGAGACACTTAGGTACATTTCATGAAGTTGTCAGATCTAAAGAGCTGGAGGCAGGCTTGGCCCAAGCTGCTGTCATCACAGAAAGAGAACTGTTGACCTTAAATGAGGATCACTGAGGAACTGCTGAACTCATCTGACATGTTTCCTGAGTAGAAGGTGGTGTCTGGGTGTGTAGTGAAAGGCTTGCCTATTTCCTTGGTGTCTTAGATGGATAAAATTCTCCCTAAGATGCTCAAGGATTTGGACATTGTTGACTATCTTAGTCGTTACACCTTTTCAGTGTTGCATGGAAGTCAGGAGCATAGTCCATGGATGGGTGGACTGGAGTGGTGGTTCCTATGTTTGATCGTGGTACTAGGGAGTTCCACCTATCAGGGGATCACATTTGTTGCCTCCTGCAGGTGTTGAGAAAGTTTGTATCCCAATTGAAGGAGTTCTCAGTTCATAGGTTATTGTGGACAGGAATGGGGAATTGATAGGAACACTGGAGCATCACTGCAGACCTTACACCAGATTGCTCTGCTGAAGAGAAAGCAAGCCTCAAGGTGAAGCTATCAGTTTACCTGTCGTTCTGTGTTTCTGTCCCCACCTATGGTCATGACCTGTGGTTATGACCACTGAATGAAATGTTGTGGTTACAGGTGACTGAAATGAACACTGTGAACTGTTCCACAGTATAGGTGTCCCTGTCCTGACTGACTGTCAGACATTAGGAGGGAGCTCAGTGTAGAACCGTATCACCTTTGCGTTAAAAGAAGCAGTTGGCCAGGTTGTTCGACCATCAGACCAAGATCTCCCTGGAGGGATCTTTTCTGCCCCAGGAAAGCTTTGAGATTCCCAAGAAAGAGCTGGAGGAAGTGACAGGTTACCAAGACCCCTACTTTCCTTAGGCCTACTGCCAATCGATTCTAAAATAGCGGTGGCTGATAATGACATACTAACAATATCTGACATTCTGTGATATATTTTTATTTTTTTGTAGTAATACAATTCACATAAATAACAAACAGTGTGCAAAAGTAAGTACATTCTTTGTTTTTGGCTTGCACTGTGTTCAGCCTTACACTTTGACAAGCAAATACTGTACTTGATAAATACATTACTTATGCTGCTAGTATCATAAATATCATTATTATGTGTGCTTTGAACATTATTTGCTATCAAAATGTAACTACGCTGACAACAAAGTTAACTGTTTTCATTGAGATGTCTATTGTGAGAATAACTGTGAAGAGATCACAATCTTTTTGTGACCACAGAAACACTTTCTTAAATCAGTTACCTATTTATAGCTAGATAAAAATGCTTTTCATAATATTTACATTCAAAATCTATTGAAAAGCTATGTTTGCATGCAAAAGTTTGCAGCCAAAGTCAAATTTGTTTGATTTTTGAAGCAGAAACAATTACATAGAACCTCTGCAACAAACAGAATGCAAAAATGAGTGTTTATTTATATGTGAATGCGCTGTTTGTGATTTTATGTACCCAAGGAGGAAAACACAATTAAACAATAACTGTGCCATGTGAAAAGGTTTTAGCCCTCTACTTTTCAGAACTTCATCAACTTGTTGTGCCTTATTTGATATGCTGGGACTTGTAAGGCAGTCAAAAAATTTCATGAAAATTTACGAGGTGACAATTCTAGAGCGGATAAACTGACTCTTCAAAAACTGCAGTAAAACTAAACACCTATGAGCTCCTCTAAGCAATGACAGGATCTGGAAATGGAGATAATTGATGCCTACAAAGCGGTAAGGAGTGATCTGTAGGGAGGAGTGGCTAAAAATCCCTAAATCAAGAGCAAGTAGATTCTTAACTGTTTACAAAAAGCATATAAAAAATTGATATCTGCTAGAGAGTGTTACTAAGTACTGACCAAGTAGGTTGACCTTTTGTACATGTACATGTCAATGCTTGTTTGTTGCAGGATTTGTCTTATGTCATTTCCTCTTCAAAAAGAAACTATACATGTGATTATTCTAGGGGGTGGGGATGCAAACATTTGCATACATCTGCATATCTTGAAAGAAATATACAATGGATTTGGCAGACAACTATAAGTTTGGTAAATATAACAGAAATTGTGCAGTATAGATAGATCAGCCAACACATAAAAACCACTTGCTTAATATTGTAAAGGTTGTAGGGTGGTGACTCTGTGCATCAGGCTTGTTCTGGGCCATCCTGTGGCTGCTTGGATAGGGATCAGGGCAAGTCTGGTGGCCGGGACCTTGCCTTGGGCTTTTTGTCAAGGTCCTTCAGGCCGTTCCTGGGCAGTTTTGGCAATGTGGTGGGGCACGTTGTCCTGTTGGGGAGGTTACTGGCATCAGGGAGTGCCATGCCATGGATGAACTTAGCTTAGAACAAAGGTTTGGTGGGTGTGCCAAAAAGTAGCATCCACATGAATGCCAGGAACAAAGGTTTCACAGGATCAAAATGAGATGGCTGGTCTTATATGGTTCACTTGTGGTTCAGTAGTTTTATTGTTGTGGCTGATTGACATATATATATATATATATATATATATATGGAGAGAGAGAGAGAGAGAGAGAGAGAGAGAGGGAGAGAGAGAGATAGTCACTCAGCCCTTACCTACAAATAGTACATACATACATTAAAACTGAGGATCAAAACACAATAAAGCTTCAAGCTGTAGGGTAGATTGACTATAGGGCCCCTGAGGTGCAAAACATGACAACTTTTCAGAAAACACAACATAATGTTTCTAAGATGTTATTGTTTGTGTATTTACTTGTTAATTTTGTAAAATGTTGTTTTGTTTCCTGACGTTGTGTTTTGTACCTCAGAGCCTCTACAGCTGATAGATCTTCAAGTCAGGTAACACAGTTTTAAAACCATGCAAAGCAGCAAGCCAAGCGGAATACTGAGCTTTTCTTAACCAAATGTAAAACCCCTTTAAGTCTACTGTTGCCTCAGACATCTCAAAAGTCTGTCAGAGAAAGTTGCCGAAGAATGTTTCTCTACCCACGGAATTGATAACTCTGCCAAAAATAGCAGCAGCAGAGGTTGTTTAGACATATGCAGGAACTCATGTATCTTTCAACTAAAAATGATGAAGAAGGAGCATGCAACATTTTCTAAAGATCCCACCATCGCATGGCTGCTTTCAAATCACAACATTGCTGTTATGTCTGCCAATATGAACAGACCCATCCACAGAGAGCCATCTCATGTTTTATTTCTGGTTCAACTAGTTTTAGTGTCAACTATCAAACCCATCAACATCAACAAAAAAACCCCATTATATATACATACATATTATATGTATGTATATATAATTAATTAGTACAACCCTGGTGTAAAATTCACCAGGGTTGTACTAATTCTGTTTATCTACATTTTGGAAAGACAATCACTTGTCATGTGTTAACAGACACAAAAAGGATGTGGCCATGTGAAATTTGACTCTCTGTGCTCCTCTAATTTGTTACTTATACAATACAATCCACAAACAGCTGGCGAGTGATTGTTATCTGGAAGTCTGATTCATAACTTCATCAGCAGCAGCAGCAATCATCAGCAGCTGTCTAACTTTGTCCTGTAGCAAGTCAACTCGCAGACAGTAAGACCACTAATTGTTACCACAAATGCCTTTCATCTGAAGGAAGCTTTCTGACTGAATTCAACACATGCAGCCTATGTTCAGATGGTTGGCAACTGAGAGTGATGCACTATCGCCACCTACAGGCAGACATTTGGTCTTTCGAAACAACCATATTTCAACTGAAAAATGTTTAGTTGATGTACAAATTTAGATATGCCAGTTATAAACTAGATTTAGAGATACACATGAAAATTTACTGATAAAAATCACTGGTCATTTAGACGCGAATCACAGGAAACTCTTTGGGTCACCTGCTCTCTGCATTTGGATTATGAGTGAAATAGAAGCTTCCGGAAAGAATGCAAACAAATAGCTGGAGATTCACAGTTATGTTTACGTTCTAAGCTGAATTACAAATGATGATATACAAGTTCCAAATCAGACTTACACATACTAATAACTTAGCATTTACTTCTGGATTGTATTTTACAGGTTACAAATGCAGTTAGGACTGTTTTAAACCTACAGACATTGAATCTGTCCCAGTATCCACATTTGGAGTCAAACATTCTATGCTTTTAGCTTGTAGGTAAATATGTCATGTTGTGGGTCAGAAGTATGCCAACACATCATTAACACAGTTAATCCACAAGCTCAGCCCACAATTTGCTATCTTCTTAGGTATCTAGAGACTGGTTTTAGAATGGACGACTATCAACACACAAACTAACAAAAAAACTCTCAAGTGTGTGAAATGAAGAACTCAGCAGAATTATCACCATTTATGTCCAAATGCAAAGCAGTTACAGCAGTGGACTAATGGATGCCAATTAGTTGATTAAAATACTGTGTCTTTAGACTGATAATAACAGCCTTTATAATAACAGCCCTCACAAAACCAAACCAAACCAAACAATCTAGGCATTAATTACATGACATTGAAATAAAAAAGAAGAAAAAGACAGGCTTATAGCACAGTGCAAAGAAGAAAATACTAAATTCAAAATGTAAACACAAAGAATAGCCCTTGGGCACAGCTGTACATGCAGAGCTGTAGACACAGCGCTGTCTTGATACACCTCCTGATGTCCCTGACTGTTGGGCCACAGAATCTCATTAAAAAGCAAAAGGTGTAAATGTGAATCCTGTGAAATCTCTGGCAATCAGCCCCCCACATACAGTACTGTGTGATTTTGTACTGTTGAGCCTGAAATACAAAAAAAGGCAGCCTTGCGCATTTTCAGTCATTGCTGTCAAAGTCTTAGTCATGATTTACATCACAAAATACTTCCATCTAAAGACAGATATACTGATATGGCTGAGATTTTGAACTATCTTGGTAAACAAGGACTCAGAGACTGGTCATTCTGATATTACCGACATGGCTATAGACCTAAATATTTAATTTTGAGGAAGTTATGGACAGGAAGAAGTTATGGCTCAGAGAATGGAACACAATGAGGAGTGACATTTTACTTATTCATTTGGAAGACTGCTTGTCAAGACGACTATTCACTTTTCATTTAGAGCAATAAAGTCTGTTTGCGCTGCTTTTTGTCTTTCAGCAGTGGATATGTTTTCATTATTTGCTGAAGTAATTATCCTTTAGTCGCACCTTTCACCTGGGATGTAAGAGGAAACATTGGTAACACCTGCACTCTTATTATGATTTTGACTGAATGGCTGCGTAAATGGACGCAGCAATGCCACAAAACGAAATCTGACCGACAGCTGACACAGAGGTCTGTACTATAAAGCAAGTTCATCATGTCCAGGGTTTTCCTTTTCTGGCATCATTAAGCCAAACAAAGGCAGTCGTGATATCAGGTCTCATTAAGCTGGTTATGAACTCAGTAAGTCAACCCAGGGTTTATAAATCTTGCCGTGACTATGGTCATGAGAAAAGCAGCTGACCAATCACACTCACAGACAAAGCTACTGGTACCAGAGTGGAATACTTCACAAATGAAGGACAAACCAGAGTATAACAAAAGTATCATAATTTATACACATAATAAAGACTAGAAGTAACACAGCAGCAGCAGCTAAAGCAGGAGGGAACGCTGGCAAAAAAAAACACAGCAGACTGTGTAAATGCATAAACTAACAGGCTAGTCAGTATCACTACCAAATTATTAGGACACAAGCAGATCTGACTATGGTTACGACTGCATTTTATTAAATTCATGTAGTGCTTGGATGTATTCTTCTGGGTAGAAGACTTTCTTCCAGCTACAACCCTGTTATACTTCCATTCGCTGCTCCACAGGATCTTCAAGGAATGGTGATGCCATTTTCCAAGAGAACTTACTTAACTGGTCAGATCATGGTGTTTTGATATACAGTGATCTTTTATCTGGAACATAACCATTCAGCAAAAGTTTTAATGCTGATGTAACCTAGTAAGAAGTGAACCACCATCGTAGTCCTGAAAACCTGAGTAAAAACCTAAACTTACCTTGCTAACCTCAAATCCTGTTTCATAGCACAGACCTCAACTGGTTTGCTGTCATCAAACACTGACACTTCACTTTAGATGTTGAAGCACAGCTGTTTTCTTCCCCTGATTCCAGGTCTTCTTGATTCCTCTATATGTGCATCTTTTCCCACCATCTCTGCCTTGTGTCCAGTGCAGGATGGATTACGCAGAAGAAAATTTACCACCCAGGGAAATGTGGAACTGTGTTTCCTCCAGTGCATGGGGAGTCTCCAAGCTCCTCCAGCAAGAAGTTCTACTGACTTGGCATAGTGTGTGCAGATGTTAATGCATCCAGATGCCCAGACAGCTAACTAAACAGTGAGAGTTTCTAAAGTAGAAGGCCACTTTATGATCAATATGGAACCTGGCCAGTAGCAACAATAGTGAATTTAGTCTTTGTGCTGGTGATGGTCAGTGCCTATTAGGGGCCCAAAGACCCAGTGAGACGCCTTCAGCTATTGCTGGTGGAAAACTATGAGCAAAAATTAAAGACGAGTGTGAAAAGTCTGTTCTTGATCAAAAAGGATCTGTTTATTAGGTCCCTCTTGTTTGTATATTTTGTTTAAATTTCCTGAATATTGTTATGTCAAGAGATGATGTACTGTTACTGCAGGCCTCAGCAATTGTTTTAGTGAAAGGTTTCATAAGTGAAAACCTCTATTTATGTTTTAGTGGTGTGAGTGAATTTCTATTTTTAGCCTTGTAAATAGAGAACAAGATCTTTTGGATAAGGTTATTGCAACATCCTCTTTTCATTAACATTGCGTTGGCTTGGCTGCTGTCATGACAAGGCCCTAATGCTTGTGACTGTCTGGATATGTGACAGAGTTACACATTTGCAATTCGCCACACCCCTTTGGTCAAGTGATCGTGGAATCATGGAAATCGAAACAATCCAAAGCAGAACTGAAAAATTAAACAAGTCACTGTCACAAGCCATCTACTTAACAGCAAAACGGCTAAATAAATACTAAAACTTAAGATTGGTCACTATGCTAGAAAACACAACAGCAATAACGTTTCTCATTGGAATAGATCATAATCATATATAGCTATGTAAGCTCTTCAGGACTTGGAAACATGCCTAGGATTAGATATCCTCTGGAATATCTTGAAAATCTGAAAAAGAAAAAGCAAATAGGAATTCAGTCCTCTGCTCCCCTAAAACTACAGTAATAAAGCATTTAGGTGGTGTCTTGATCCTGTCATTTCACACCTGTCACATGTTAGAACCCAGGATTCTGCTACATTATGTAAGAAAGAACTACTCAAGTTTAAAACAGCACAGTTTATCTTGTTCTTGTTCCATATTGATTTTAATGTCACACATTTGCAAATCTGTCATGATGCATGCTGGCTTCACCTCTTCCCTTAATCCTTTGTTTCTGGTGTATATTCCCTACTGCTTCTGTCTCCCAACTCTTCCCTTCACTTGCTGCAAGATCACTCAGCTGCCAATGTGATACTCGGCTAACTCTCAGCAACCAGTTCGCCTGCTCCAGTAGTTGATGCTTTCTACTCATTAATTCTGTTGTGTCTCTTTGCTTCAGACTCATACTTACCTTTTGCCAGATCTGCCAGAAGCCCCACCTCAATCTACACCCTCTGCTTCATCTCCCAACAATGCAATGCAATGCATTCCAAACCCCAACTCAAAGTCTTCACTTCCTAGAAACCAGCCTACATCTCCCAAGTCCTGTTCACTGCAGCCCACTTTAAACTCCAAGGTCACTCCTATATACATTCTCTGTTCTTAACAAAGCCTGACTGTAATCAGTCATTTTGTGCTTTTTCTGTAACCTAACCTTTGGAGCCTTCTGATGTGGTCCCATCATCATCATCTGATGTCACATCTCCCTCCAGATCACTGCCTTCCTGGAAGCGATCTGATTGGTGGACAGGTTCCTGACTGGCTTGTGGGGAGGAAATCTTCCTTCCTGTCTTCAAAGATAAAGGCTAAAAGAAAGAAAAGACCAAATAAAGTTTATGCAGACAGACCACATGCAAGCCAATCAGACTGCAGAGTTAAGAGAACAGCTGCAGAGCAAAGAAAAGGAACACAAAGTGGCTCTGCACACCCTGAAAGAGTTTATGCTAAAGCAAGTGCTTTAGCATAAACTCAGTGATGACTCATATACTATCATTATTTTCCTTAAAAAATTATCATTCAAAGGAAAACACCACCTTTTTAACACATCAGCTTCAGTTTACTCTTTATGGTTGCAGAGAGTCTTGTGAGATGCTCGAGGAGTTTCCCTGACAGATGTTAAAACCCTGATGCCATTATTTTGACGTTTGGACCTGGTGGCCAATTCATGTTTTCCATGTCCATGTGTGCAGCCCAGTAAATAGCCAGTGAATGCACATGCAGCTCTGTACAGACTACAAAAGCGCTGCTTCATCAGTGATTATTCTTGAGGTGTTAATAGCTGGGTCAGCAGACAAAATGAGGACTTGCTACTGTGTTTGGGGTCTGATGATGGAAAGCATGTACATGTGGAGTTGGCAGGCTTGTGGTGTGGACACTCCTTACGGACCCTTGTGGGCAAAATTTACGCCATGCATACCCTTGCAGACACAGAAAAATTAAATGACTGTAATACCATAAATTTTGGGGTTTTAAAAATAAAAAGCCTACGCAAACAGTGTGCATTTGGAAAGACGTAGGTGTTTACCTAACAGAGCTTGTTGAATACAAACATGCTACTGAGTTGTATTATGGAAGTATAAGCTCAGTGTTTTTGGAACTTCAACCCAGAAAAAGCTTGAAACTTCATAGTCGGGGAAAAAGCTAGTCTCAGCCTCTTAAATTTAACCCATCATAAAATCTGTTTGTTGTTGATCTCCTAACATTAAAAAATTATTATCATTACAATTAAATTGTTCTTACTTGAGAAGCCTGCTCCCCCTGCTGCAGAGAAATAGGTGCGACCCCACTGCAGACCTTCATGTGGCGGACCTGCCTCTCCAGCTTAGCCCGGGCCCTCTCACTGTCCTTGAACCGGGTCTCAGCATCCCGCAGCCTAAGCAACTCCTCCTGCAATAGGCTGTGCTGTCTCTGTAAAAGAGCCAGTTCTCCAATGGTCGACCCTGCACTGCACTCCCGATGGCCGCCATCTCGCCCCAGGGGGCGCCATATTCCAGCTGGAGCTGGCGTCACAGCGTCTTGTGGCTGCAGTAGCAGCTCCAAGATTGAGTCTTGTTTGATTACAGCAGCCTGCAGAATTCAGATTTGACAGGTTTGAGGAGAATGCAAGCTTAAACAGAAGCAGTTCTGTGGAGATTTTTATTACATTCTAAAGTTAACTGATCAGTTTTTTTATTGTTGTTTTTTTAATTTTTTTTATTTTAAAAAAAGGAACACAAGTTCAATTCCAAGAACAGTAACGATTTTCAGATTGATACCTTGTGAAGATGGATTTGATTACTCACTTCCTGATTTCTTATATTTTTGTGTGCAGTGCACTGAACTGTGTCAGATTTTCAAATACAATTTTTAAAAGATATTGTTCTCTACTACCTAAACAACCAATGTGAGAAAGTCATTTTCCCTTCTTACCTTAAAAGTAATTGTGCAACAACACTGCAACCAAATGTTTACAAGAAGCTCTCTGTGGTGGGTTTGTGTGTGTGTGAGTGTGTATGTATGCGAGCATGAACTGCCTTTGTCAGCTCTTGCAATGGTATCTCAATGGGGTTCAGATGTGGACATTGATTAGGCCACCTGAAAATCTGACTTTAATTTCCTTAGGATATTTCAGTAGCACTGAAGCTTCAAGTCACAGAATGATGTTCTTTTTCAGGATTTTATTTTTGGTGGCGAGCTGTTGCGCCCAAACCCAGATATACACAACTACTAAATGTGTCTAGCAGCGTATCTGTTCAGGCTGGACCACACTAAGAATCATGTGTGTGTGTGGCCTGCCATGTCGCACCAACTTCTTAGAAAAAATAAGCTACAGACCATTTCATTCCTTTACCATATGCCTGCAAAAGAACACCCCCACCACCAAGGTCAGAAGCATCCACTGCTAACTTTTTAAAGGGAACAGAGAAATTTGGGGTTTTCAGCACAGGTTCACAAGACGGTATGGTTTTTCCTTTGTCAAGGGCCCACTGACAATCTTCCACCCATACACGTTTGTCACAAATCTTAAGTAGAACCATGCCAAGGAAATGCATCAGGTGTTGTCTAGAATGTGGCACAAGAAGATCTACAACAGTCTGGACATTAACTTGTCTTATGTGAGTTGCCCTTTTTAAAATTCACATTTGCCCAGCTATCTCCTACTTTTCAAAAAGTTGTCAATATGGGATGCATCCTTAGACCAATTAAGGAACACTGATTTTGTACACACAATTGATTTCTGATTTACTTCTTATTATTTCATCCTTTGGATGGTGCATCAAGTATTATTTTTTTCAGTAAACTGCTCTGCTGGTGCAAGTATTATAAGTTGATGCAAAATAAGTAATATTCTCTGTGGCACAGAATTGCTTTGTTGTACAAAAAGTAAAATGTCACACCTTTGCACTGTGACATGTTCCTTTTTTACCATTAACACACATGCTGTTGTTAATTTTGACTTAGTCCTACACACAACCTGCTGCTGCCTTCCCAGACCACCAAATGAGGATGAATCGACCCTTTAATATACTGTAGTGCCTAAGCTTTGTGTGCCATTTTTGTATGATTTACAGCCTTAATAGGAACCAGTTGACTCGGGGACACATTCACAGCCTGAAAGTCCCAAGATCTCTTGATGAAGTGTTGGTTGATGAAGTGTCTACGTGTGGCTTGATGTATGCGTGGATTACGTGTGTGATTTAGCATCTACTCACCTGGAGTGCATGGAGATAAACACTGAGATTCACCAGGCTCTGACAGATCTCCTGTCAAACACAAGCAGCATACTCATTACTGACATCTGACTCAAATGCACACATACTTTAAAAACCATTACCCTTAATTACCATGTGTGATGGCTTGTCTTGGCTCCTCATGCAATCCTTAAGAAGGTAAAAAGACCGCAAAGATATATAATATCAGAATAAAATAACAATGGTACATTAGTTAATCAGTTAAAATGCACATTCATAAAATAAAATAATGTATTTATCTTTATTTGTTTATATCCAGTTTAATCTAGCATATGTTCAGACCCTCCTTAATCTGCACTGAGTAAATTAGTTTAGAAATTCAAATGAAGGATTAAGTTAGGAAGGCAGTTAGCAATATCTATCTCACTTCCCTGAAAAAATAGCTCCAGGGAACCTGGATTTTAGCATTTGTGTACTTTTATTTTTGTGTTCACACATATGTCTTACAAAAATAATTTTAGCCTAGCCTTGTAAATACTGTAATATACTTGCATCAGTTCTCAGCTAGATTTGTCACTAGAGCTGGGTATTGATTCAGATTTCCCAAATCGATTCGATTTGATTCGATTCGCGATTCAATTCGATTTTCAATTTGGTTAAGCATATTTCAGTCACAGTACCAATTTTACTTGAATATGGAAGAGATTCTCAGAGAACCAATGCTGTAAATAGTAGAAACTAACTTTAGCTTGGTGCACTATTTAAGATATTAATGTTTACATTAAGAATTGAGCCCAAAGCAGTTCAATTAATTGTGTAATTTCTATTGGACATTACCTGACTAAAACAAAAATGTAATGATTTAAATCCAATCAAATCACAAGGCAGTGTAAATAAGGAGGCTACAAACACACTGAGGACATTCACTTTGCTGCCTGTGACTCTCACACAGCTTTGGTTTTTGTGCAGTATGTTGCAGTAAACTGTCCAGCATCTCCACTGTGCTGTTCCACCGTGTCACCATGTCAACCAGCTTATGTACAGGCAGGCCCAGTAACCTTTGCTTCTATTTAGCTTGTGGTTTGCCGTGATGCTACGATTTAAAAAATGATGCGATGCGCCTCACTCTGCCGAGCAGGCGAGCAACAGCTGAGACTCTGAGAGCTGCTTGCGAAGTTAAACTGAGTATGTTTGCGAAACAGCCGAGGTGCAACAGGTCCGTCATTTCCACAGCACGGACAATATTCGCAGCATTGTAGTTACGACAACTGGATCTTTGTCTGTCAGCTCCCATTCTGTTATCGCTTCGAACAACAGTTCACATAAATTACTCGCCGTGTGTCTGGTTTTAACTGCGCGTTGGATGTCCGACTGTCTCAGGTTACAGCGACTCTCTCTGCTGACTCATGCTGCGATGCTATGTTTCACATCTACATACATGTTTGAGATTATCACTTCACTCAGCTGTTTGCGTGTCGGTATAACGTAGCGGGGCTCCAGAGTCTTCATGAGGCCGCGGAAACCATCATTTTCAACACCGCTGTATGGTCGCATGTCCCTGCATATGAGAGTTACGACCGTCTGGTTTAGTTTCTGGGCTCGCGGAGAATTTGCTGGTAACCTACATACAAATGCTTTGGCTGTCCACGCAAGACTAGTCGGCTTTAAACTGCGTTACACACGGTAGAAAAGACGTATTAAATAATCGATTTTAAGAATTATGAATCGATATCGGGCCATTCAAAGGAAAATCGATTAAAATCGATTAATCGATTATTTTAACCCAGCCCTATTTGTCACTCCTCCAAAAGCTCTTTCCCATTAACTTAATCTCAGGCCCCAGCTCACCTTTGCTGCAAAGAAATGATGGACTCCATTGACCAACAGATCTTGGTCACCTGAGAAAAGACAAACATTGTAGTTACTCTACTAGCACTAGTCTGCAATATAAAAGGTGTTTTAATCAGCATCTGACCTGTTCATCTCAGTAAACAGAAAGTGGAGGGGACGTTAATGCCATTTCCTCCTCCCGCTCTTAAGTTGTGTTTTTGTCTTCCTGTTTTATTTCATTACCACTTCCTGTTTTGTGTCTAAACTCACCCTCTGTCTAGTTTCATGTCACTTGATGCTCCCAATTCTTTCCCGAGTCTATCTGCTTTCCAACCTGTGTGATTACCTGCCCTGTCCTAGTGTGCTCCACCTGTGTGTCATTGTCTCCCCTGCCCAAGTGTATATATATATACTTACCCCCTTCCCAATGTTCTTTGCCAGTTCATCTTGTGTCTCCATGCCAGGGTGTCAGCCTTCCTTGTGATTCCTAGTACTTAGTGTGTGTTCCTAAACTTTACCCAATGCATCTTGGATACGTCTAAGCTGCAATTCGAGCTTCAGGCCTCTGCCTACCCCTCTTGCTGAACAGAAATAGCCTACATCATCAGAATGGCAGAATGGAACCACAAGTCTCCAGTATGTGGCTGTCTTACCCTGTTTACTCAGACACTAGCACAGGTTTTTCAACACGCTATCCCTAGCCTTAGTGCTTTGGATACTACTAAGGTCGAGAAAAGCGCTATATAAGTGCAGACCATTTACCATTTACCATTTAGCCAAGAAGTCACTAGGGTACCCTGATGTTGTTCCAGCAGGGAAGTGGTCCAGGACTACGCCACTGAATTCAGAACCTTGGCTGCTGACAATGATTGGAATCAATCGGCACTGTTTGACGCCCTCCTTCATGACCTGTCCTCTGGTCTCAAAGATCAGCTGGCCCCACTCGATCTACATGCCGACCAAGATAGCTTGATTGCCCTGATGATAGAGATCTACAAACGACTGCATGAGAGAGAAAGAGAACGAGAGAGAACCAAATTGTTCCATTCCTCTCCCAGCCGCCGGAAGCACTACGTTCTGGTCAACCCTCCACCGCGCACGCCATCACCCAGTTCAACAGCAGATGTCGCCATCACAGGTGAGAACAGTCAGAGACCCTGGCACCCTGGCATCAAAAGGACTATGTTCATCATCCAGCAGCATTTCTGGTGGCCATCTATGGAAAAGGAGGTGGGAGAGTACATGATGGCCTGTCCAGTCTGCACCCAGAACAACACCTCCCGACCTCCAACCTCTTCCAGTTCCTCATAGTCCCTGCTCTGACATCAACCTGGACTTTGTTACTGGTCTCCCTGAGTATCAAGGTAACACCACCATTCTCTCAGAGGTTGACCACTACTCCAAAATGGTTCACTTCACCCCATTGCCAAAACTACCCTCAGCCAAGTTGGTAGAAGTGATGCTGTCTAATGTGTTCAGACTGCAAGGCTCCTGAGAGATGTGGTATCGGACCAGGGACCCCAGTTCATCTCCAGGTTCAGGAAGGTATTCTGTTCATTGTTGTTAAGTGTCAGTAAGCCTTTCCTCTGGGTTTCATTCCTAATCCAACATACAGACTGAGAGGTTACACCTGGAAGTGGAGACTGGCCTCCGCTGCCTAGCTTTCCTTAAACCCCACTCCTGGAGTAAGAAGCTCATCTGGGTGGAATATGTCGGCAACACCCTGCCCTGTTGAGGTCCCTTCCAGGCGCACCTAGACCTATGCCTGGAAGATCTTACTACAAAATTTGGCCTGTTACAAGCAAGCAGCTAACTGCCACCAGACCATTGCCACCAATACAATGTAGGTGACTAGGTGTGGTTGATCACCAGGGACCTACCCCTCTACAGAGTCATGTGAGTTGACCCCTCACCTTGTCTGACCTTTCCCTATGTCAAAGGCCATGAACTCTGTTGCTGTGAAGCTAAAACTCCTCTGATCCATTAGAGTCCACCCCACTTTCCATGTCAGCCATGTAAAGCCAGCAAGAATAAGTCCACTCGTGCTGCCCACTCCTTCGCCTCCGTCACCCCATTGACTGTCTACTACCACTACTGTCACGTCTTCCTCCCCCTTTTTTACTTTATTACCACTTCCTGTTTTGTGTCCATAGTCACCCTCTGTCCCATTTCAGGTTGCTTGACATTTCCCAGTCTTTGTCTGCTTTCCCTCCTGTGTGATCACCTGCCCCTCGCGAATGTGCTCCACCTGTATGTCATCGTCTCCCCTGCCCCAGTTTATATACACCTCTCAGCCACAACATTAAAACCACTGACAGGTGAGGTGAATAACATCGATCATATTGGTACTATGTGGTGTTCTGCTTCAACAGGATGCAGTGAAACAAGCTTGATTGACAGAGGCCCCACTGCACAACCCAGAGCATTTCTGACAACACAAGGGGGACCAACACTTTATTGGGCAGGTGTTCAGTAATGTTGTGCCTGATCGGTGTATACTCCACACCTTTCTCGTGTTCCTCCCAGTTCGTCTTGTGTCTATATGTCAGCGTCCCAACCTTTCTTGTGATTCCTAGTGTTTAGTGTGAGTTCCTGAACCTTCCCTGTGTTGACTACCATTTATATGTATGCGTTCTGGATACCTCTGCCTGATTATTGTGCTTCATTGTACAATAAATTGTTTGGACTTTTACTCCAGTTACAAGTTGTGCATCATTGGGTCCTACTCCTGTTTGCACACGTGTGAGAGTTATGGTTACCTCTTCCTTACATGTGTATGTATCATTTGTGTTTATGTAAAATGGTATTATTGTATTTTGTTATCGGTATGCTTTTGTGTTGCTGGTGGAGATGATGGGTCTTGCTCTATCTTATCAAATGACTGACTCACTGGTTTCTACCACCTCCATGTGGTTGTGATGGCACAAAATAGGGATGTCCATGCTGGAGCCCAGAAGAAGGTCACTTAACTTGTCCACTGTGGAAAGAAACACATGCACACACAACTGTATAACTGACACTTGTAACTTCTCTATTGAGTGTTCAGTTGTTTCAGAAAAGCTTTCACACCCTTCACTTTCTGTACATTTTTTTTTCACTGTAGATTCATTTTCAAATTAATCAAAATTTAAATTTTGTCTATCGATAACCCTTGATGACAAAGTGAAAACACATTTTTAGAATCTTTTGTACAATATACTAAAAATATAAGTATATTATATTATAGCACTTCCTGTTTCATGGCATGACAGTGAGCATCAGAATACGACTGAGACTGGATATCGCCATATGCATGTCATCAGGCCTGGACTCTGGCCAATCAGGCCAATTGGCGCACGTACAGGCTAGTTAGACAGCACTTCCTGTTTCTTTCATGGCAAAACACTAAAACGCCGTCATACTTTTGTGAAACATATTAAAACTTTTTGATCTCTAATGCCTGTTGTATATACTGGCGAACTTGAGGCCTCTTGAAGTTACCCCCTAGCATGAGTTTGCTCTTGAAAATTTGCTAAATTTCCCCAAAATCGTCCCAAATCTAACACTTAATCCAAATGGCTGACTTCCTGTTGCATTTTAGGTATGTGTTCTTGAGGCTTTTTGTGCTTCTTGGTGTGATAAATATGTGTACCGAATTTCGTGGGACTAGGTGAAACGTGCTGTGGGGGCCCAATTTTTCTAATATTGTAGGGGTGCTATTGAGCCATTTTGTCACTTACATGTTCAGTTTCCCCAAAATATCAAATTTCTTGCCAGTTCTGATGTGTGTGTCAATTTATATGCATTTCTGAGTATTTTTAGTGCCTCAACATTGTGATTCAAAAGTCTGCCGAACAATAATAATAATAATTCCTTGAATACCAATAAGGTTCTACACACCGCTGGTGTTAAGACCCTAAAAAACATTATTCTTATATATTGCCTAATACTGCTTTGTTAAAAATTGTTTGGGTTGTCATTCACATTATATCACTGATGAAAAAATTATGTACTACATTGTCTGTAGCTTAGTAAGTTGTATTTTTATTTCTCATTTCATAAATATGTTTATATACTACTACTTCTAACTATAAATTAGGTAATGTCCAAACTAACAAATGGAGGATGATGCTTTGCCCTGTCTAGCTAGAGCTGTAAGACTACATTATCTACCTTTACTGTAAATCTGGAAAAATAACATTTTTTAACTGATATTAAACTTGGAGAGTTACCTTCAGCTGTGGCGTCCAGTAGGAATTTTTCTGCACGGGGAGCTTGTGGTGTGTCTGCCCTGAACAAGTAACGAGTGATGGGAGGTTGTAGGCCCTCCTGACCACTGGTCACCTCCGCAAGCTCACAGAATAAAGTCACCCTCTCCTGCAAGAGCTCCAGCATTTCGTGGTCCTTCTGCTGGAGGTCAGCTGTGGGTGGTGGGTGAGAATTAATCAATTATCTATCTAACACAAATGTAACATAAAACAGGACAACAAATCCTGCCTATTCTCACTGCCAATGTCTGTATACTGCCACTGAACTACCCACTCCTAATACACCTAAGTTATGTAGCTGCAACACTAAAAAACACTCCCAACACACACAAGTAATCAAGTTTTTAGGTTAGTTGCATCCCTACTTGTGACCACTACCTTGAAAGCAAGTGTTGTTGCTGCAATGCTGAAATTTCAATATACCTTGAACACTTTTCTGTCAGACAGTCAGAAGCTAGTTAGAAGTTAGAAGTTAATTTTGTAAACTTAGGTGAAAATAAACTGACATGAAGACACAACAGTGCATATTAGAAATGTTTTAGCTTGAGCATAAAGTTTGAATGAAATGGCACAAAAAAGAAAAGAGATCTAAAGGAAAAAAGTGGAGTCCTTGCTATGTTTTGAGATCCATCACAGTCACAACTATACACAGACATGCACAAAATCATGCACACAACATTAGTGTGTATGTGAAAAGAACTTTATACAGCTCAACCAGGACAAAACTGAGCTACTTGTCATTGGAACTAAAGAAGAACTGCAAGCTCTGGCATTAAAACCATGCAAACCAGTGAAAAATCTTGGAGCCATTCACTTAATTTCATGAAGAACAAAATTATATCATCAGCATAGAGTGACAGCTTATCCTCAGCCTGTCCGACTGTTATTCCATGAATTTGTGGGTGTGATCGTACATCAATTACAAAAGGTTCTATTGCTAGCATGAACAGCAGCGGTGACAATGGACAACCCTGACCACAGCCTCTTTTGATATGAAAAAGTTATGAAATATTTCTGTTTGTCAAGATTTCTGCAGTTGGCATTTTATAAATCAGATGGACCCACTTTCTAAAACTCTCTCCAAACCCAAACCCTTCCAGAACATCAAAAAGATATGGCGTCTCGACCCTGTCAAAGGCCTTCTCTACATCTAATGATGTAGTTTCTTCACCAACATTAATAATATTTAGAACTCTGCTGGCATTTTGGAAACCCTGTCTTCCAGTTATAAATCCATTCTGCACTCCATCAGTAATTTCTGGCATTAAAGTTTTTATCTGTTTTGCTAGTATTTTACATATTACTGTAAGGTCAGGGTTCAACAAGCTTACTGGCCTCATATTCTCACATTTGTCAGGAGGTTTCCCTGGTTTTGCTAGTAATATAATTAGAGCTCCATTCATAGAAAGTGGGAGGGTCTCTTTCTCAAATATCTCTAGGAACGTTTCCAGCAGTAGCGTTAATAATTTGGTTTTAAAGTTTTTCTACAAATCTGTTGGTAAACCATGTAGTCCTGCCCTTTTTCCAGGGTTCATACAGTCAGTTGCACTTCCAGTTTCTTCTTTGGTAATTTCTAAATCTAGTTGCCCTCTGGAGTCTTGTAAGATGGATGACATAGTTTTAGTCCATATGTCTTTTAAGTCTGTCTTAATTTCGGTATATTTGGTACACTGTTAATTTCCCAAGGGTCTGTAATAGTAACACTGTTGTTTGTAACTGATGTAATTGAGGTTTTTGTTTCCAGTTGTTTTATTTGCCAGACCAGTAGTTAACCTGCTTTATCAGCTTGTTCATAAAATGTTTGTTTGAGTCTTCAGAGACTTGTGGCTGCTCTGGAGGCTGTTAGCTTGTCATACTCTGCTCTCAGGATTACTAGATCTTTCTCTGTTTTTGGGTCACTTTTCTGAAAAACTCTTTCTTGAAGGATTCTGATTTGATCCTCCAAATGTTGACTCTTTTGTCGTGCTTTTTTAGAGTTAGAGTTAGTGTAGCTTATTATATGTCCCCTAAGAAAAGCCTTAAATGCTTCAGTCTGTGACCAGTACTCTCTAAAACCAATACAGAGACACTAGTAGAGGCTATTATTACATATCAGATTGACTTGTGTACTGCTCTCCTATCTAGTCTCCCTAATGAGACGATATTTCTGCTCCAACTACTTTAAAACTGGGCAGCACGAGTTCTAACTAAGACTAAAAGGAGAGCACACATAAAGCCGATTTTAGGTCCTATCTGATTTGCTTTAATCTTATGAACCCTCTAGAACTGTCATGTCTTCTGGTCGTGATTTTTTAGTTGAGCAAGAAGAGAAACTCAGGGTGCAGCATTTTGTTCCTGTGGCCTACATCTCAGGAACAGTCTTCTAGAAGGCCTCAGGGCAGCAGAGTGTTGATATTTTTAAAAGAAAACTCAAGACTTACCATTTTAGTCAGGCTTCTGATTGATTTGATAGATTTTATTTATTTATTACTCTTCTTAGAATCAATTTTATTTGTTGATTTCTCATTTTATTCACTTATTTATTATTATTATTATTTTAGTCTGTTCGTGTACTGTTTATTGCTTCATTTTTATCATTTTTTCTTTTTAAAGGTTCTATGTCTCTATCTACAGTGCTGTGCAAAAGTAAAATCTTTTATTTCTAAGAGAAACGAAAGCAGTATTTGAAAATCAACCTGTGATTTGACCATTAATGGTTGTTTCCTTACCTTTGAGTCTCCTCAGATGGGCCTTGTGTTCAGTCTCTATGAGGGGGAACTCCTCTCTTGATGGACACCTAAACAAACAAAAGCACAGACCACACAAATCCTGCTATCACTGATCAGTTGTATGCGTGTTTGTGTGAGTGAGTGTGTGTGCTTGCACACAAGTTTTATTTACTAATCATATGGCCGACACGACGTGCAATTATGAATGTCAGTCTGTTCCTTACAGAGCGTTCTGCACTTACAGAGTGTGTCGTAGTCATGCTCATGCAACAAATGTGAGCAGTAACTCTGATCAGTCAGGGTTCTGCATGATGTTGAACAATTAATATTTGGACAAGTATAGTATGTATTTGTGACCACTTGCAGGTGTGCATTTGTGATTTCACCATAAACCTGGACAGGAAGCACTGTGTTGAATTCTCTTAGTATCTCTATCAACAGGCCAGGGATGACTCTATCATTATCACTGATGGCAAGGGTTGGGTCTCGAGCTACAACACAGACACTATAAACTGTAGTCTGTGCCTCTAATCTTGAAGACATCTACAGGGTTGCGTACCGCATATCAGCCCCCCAAGTTAGACTGTCAAGGTTGAGTTCTGGTTTTAACATCCTGAGATGTCTGATGGTGAGCATTTGGTGCAAACTTCCAAAATGATGGTGCGATGGATTCATCATGAAAGTTTGCTGTGAAATGCAAATTATACAACAAGACTCTGAACTTTTTGATTACACCATGTACACTGCAAAACTCATATACAACCATGGATCATATCATGCAGATTAGTTAAAGGAAACGGTGTTTTATTCCAACTTGGACTTCAGTTGTGTAGATTTACTAATCAGTTCTGTTAGGGCTTAGCAATATGGCTGAAAAACACTGAGCTATATTGCTTTTTTGTTTCATTTTGTTAATATTGACAATGGTTGCTAATTTTAATGACCTATTTTTAATAAAGAATAGGGGAGAAATGGTTTGTATTACCCTGTTTGTCAAGGTATGGAGGTAATAACTTTAATGTTAACACAACAGTAAAAACACACACAAATAAATAAATGTACATAAATGAAAATAAAGCACAGAGACTGACCAGGGCAAGATCACCGCACTACCCTGACATTAAGGTTCTATGTGGTAGGCTTGGACTGGTCATCACCAGACAGATACCCTACACCAGCCTCTGCACACATCCTAATGTCAAGTCAACAGGTGGCCAGGAGTATGTCACTTAGGCAGAAGTGGTGGGGGGGACAGGGTTGTAGGTGGGTTTAGATGGCAAAGCCCGTTTTGCAAGTGCATCCACTGGGGAGGTCTCCATGTGCTGGCAGGGCTGATGCAAATCAAACCCAGGTGGCAGTAGACTAGCTTGCTTTGGCAAACTAGCATGAATGCACTGGGTAGAGAGACACAGGATGAAGAGGCTCTCATATTAAGGGATGTGACAGGTTGTTCCAGGCATGGGTGGGAGTAAGGGGTTAGTCATGCAACTGACCTTTTGTTTTTGTGCTATCATGGTGGTTTGTCTCAAATGCATTTAAGTGAAACTATGGAGCATTCTATCAAACTATTTTCTAACTGTTATTGATGAAGATTCTACCATCAGTACATACTACCATCGTTTTATCACCCAGATCTACCTTACCAATTCGTAAACCTTCAAGTCTTAAAGCAATGATGGACTGTGGTGTCTCTTTAGTTATGTGAGCTGATCTTTCCATCATATGAATTAGTGCTGTCGTAGAATGAGCTGATAATCAAACTTCCTGAGAACAACTCATCTGATGTGTTGTTGAAGCCAGTTGAAGCCAATAGTACACAAGCTATTCTCAAGGCAAGCAATAGCCAAAACAAGCAAGAGCTGCATTTGGGAGCCTGACCAGGGAAGATACAAGCCAGCTTAAGAAGAAACATGTGTCCTCAATCAAACCTGAAAGCTTTGTACCTCTCATGGTTGAAGCATATTTCTCTGACTTAATCAGTAACAATAAACACAATGATAGATTTCTGTTTGGTGCTGTAACCTACACAAAAGCAGCCCATGATTTTTTTTTCAGCATAGATAGAAACACATGAGCACATAAGAATAAAAAATAAAGCATTTCTAAGCTTGGGGGCCAGTGCAGTGGCTAGCACTGCTGCCATGCAACTACAAGGAATCCTGGCCTGGGGTCTTTCCGTGTGGCGTTTGCATGTTCTCGCTGTGCCTGCGTGCCTCGTCCCACAGTCCAAAGGCATGCTGAGGGTAACTGGTGATTCTAAATTGTCTGTATGTGCAAATATGAGTGTGCTTAGTTGTCTGTTTCTCATTGTTGGCCCTGTGATGAAATGTGACCTGTCCAAGGTGTACACTGCTGTTGCCCTAAGTCTTATGGGATAGATTCCGTGATAGATTCATGAATAAAATGACAAGGCAGTACATACGTGGCAGCCATGGTAAGAACTGGTTGAATTCTTGAAATGTTAATGAGCTAACAAGTGCTTTTGTGCTTCATTATCTCCTTTGGCCTCAGATACAGTGGTCTGTCATTTACAAAAGGAGTACCATCCTACAATTTCTTGCAGTGGCAGCAATTAAACGACACACAGTCCACAGCAGACCCATGTCAACACCATCCACTGTCACATACATAGCTGTAAGTGCAGATGGATTCTCTGAGAAGGTTGTCTTTTCCTCTGTCCTCGTGAATTTTCCTTTCCATCTTTCCCTGACCTCTTGACATTTTTATTGAATTCATGGAAGTATTTAGGAAAGCACGCAGGAGTTTTTTTTTTACTATTTGACTGAAACCTTGATAAGCTTTACAACAACACTTCCTTGTTCTGACTTGCATAACTGAAATAACTGATCAGAAGCGAGAAGGACTTAGTCTGAGGTAAATGAGTAAATGTGAGGGGATCAAAGAGGCAGACTTAGTGGATTATTGTAACTGTTTTAAAGACATAAATGTAAAAAAAAATATCTGTATAAACATAAATACAGAATGTGAAGGCATGTTGCATGCTGGGATGGGAGTAGATTCTTGTCAAAGACAAACTCTGATAG
Source organism: Dascyllus trimaculatus (assembly GCA_024666655.1). Lineage (NCBI taxonomy): Eukaryota > Metazoa > Chordata > Actinopteri > Pomacentridae > Dascyllus > Dascyllus trimaculatus. The sequence continues at coordinate 32,376,851 of CM045461.1, read as the reverse complement.
CTGTTTCTGCTGTATTGATTTCCTGCTTACCGTTTGTTTTGTTTGTTTTCGTCATATTGGTCTCTGCATTGAAGTAAGCTGAAGAAGCTAGCAATATACTGTCTAGAACTGAGGCTGTAGATGATGTGAGTGCAAACAAGTGAGAAATGCGACAGTGATCTTGTGGAATTATGCACAAGGCGAGATTCAGGGAGGTTATTTGATGGGCTTTGAAACTGGGAGCTCAGCACCAACTGAAAGTTGTGCAGTTTCATTATATGTTGTATAATGACAATAAAACTGAATCTGATTCTGAAATGGAGTAGTGGAATAGCGGGGGGCAGAGGATTGTTGGGTGTGGATGGTATTGGGGAAACTGTGAAGGAGGTTAGTGAAAGTGTTATCATGGTGTCGGAAATTTAAGAAGAAGAATTTTGACACTGTGGATGTAGGTCTGTGCCACTGGCTTCCTGGTGCTGAAAATTTAGGCAGAATGTTGGCTTTGGCAACATTGGTACTGGTACATGGTACTGGAAATGTAAATAGCCAGCTGCTGAAAAAGGGTAAAAAGGCTAATGAAACTGGCATCCTGGTGCCACAATGAGAGCCAAAGATTGTTAAAGTGGGGGATGAAGACGAGTAAAACTAGCATCCCAGTTCCAGAAATGTAGGCAGAAGATTTCTTAAGTCAGGGTCATTAAACTTTCTTTACTTCTTTGGACAGCAGGGGGTCTGCCACCCCTGGATCTTTATTTGCACACTGATGATTGTACTGTTAAAGTTTTGCGTCAAACTGAAAAATTCCCGTTTGAGGGGAGGGTGATGTCAGCCAGATGGAGGGTTTTGAAAACTCTGCCTATTTTGCTCGCTAGTCTCCCCAGGAGCTGTATTCTGAACCCCGCAGCAAGCGCAACATGTATCGTGTCCAGTATGAAAGCCGCTTTAGAAGGTTTTTAAAGAAGAAAGCACTCCCTTGAATCACATTTAGTCATAAAGTGTTTTGTTGTAAAACATGGAACGCACAAATATGCATTTTAAAAATAAATACAAATACAAAATGTAGACATTTTCCTTAATTAGAAGTAGGACATGGGATTGTGCCTCCCTAAGCTTAACTATTGTGATGTGCATGTTATTTGATATTGGTGTGGTTAGGATGTCCTTGACTATATTTCATTGTACATTTCATTTGTAATCCGAGTAGCAGGATCCATTTGAAAAGAACGTTTCAGTTTAGTATTTTAATTGAAGTATTGATGCTCTTTTCATTACAAATTTTGTAATATATATATTTTTGTTCACTTAATATTTCATCCATTACTTCTAGTAATGCAAAAGGTATAAAAAAAGATAATAATGTATAACTAGAAAAGCACTGGGAGAGTGCAGACCTCTGCCAAGCAGCTCCTTTCACCCCATGTTGGGATTTTACACTCAGAAATAATCGTCCCAGGATTGTTTTATCTACATCATTAGACTCCTTGACCCAGAAAACATACCCTTAGCATTTGGATTCACATTGATGTCATCATTAGTTCAATAGTTATTCACCAGAATCTCTTTCTGGGTAATGGTGGTTTCTTCTGGATCCAGCTCCATAGCTGTTGATTCTACAAGAGATCTGTTGGCATCCTCCTGATTCAGCAGAGTCTCAGCTACATGTTGGTGTTGGCTGCGTGTCTGGATCTTCATCTTACAGTGATGACCATTCCACAGGCCCTCTAGTTTTTCCTGTTCTGGATCATAGTATCTGGAATTTTGCCCAGATCCACATTAAATGTTGATATGTTGTAGAAATGATCAGGAACTTATCCTGTATTTTTTCCAAGCAGCCTGGACATGTGTTGTGGAGTTCCATGCACATATGCATGCACATGTCCCTATCTCCCAATGCTAAAGACTCCTGCAAAACATTCCTGGATCCAGACAGTGATCCGGATGACCATCAAAATCTAACCATCTGTTCCTTGTCCCATTATCCACCTGTTCTGAAAAATTCATCGAAATCCGTTCAGAACTTTTCACGTCAAGTTGCTACCAGACAGACAGACAGACAAACCAGCCAACAAACAAACAGATAAACGCTGGCAAAAACATAACCTTTGTGTAGGCCTATGGTAGACAGCGATGTTTCTCTGTAAAAACAATGGGATGAGAGAAGACAAAGAAGATTGAGTGGAGAGGTTTGGGATGTTGCCAACACAGCAGTAGCGACATCAACGCTACATCTTACCAATAAGCAAACGATCTCCAAACTGCCTAATACAACCTATCTGCATTACAGCAGGACTGTGCAGAGAAATGTCTGTGATGGTACGTGATGTCTGCACCACATCTTCCTGATGAGTGCCCATTCTTCAGCTAATCAATATTACAGTGCCCTTTCCACGTATACATCGGGGAGATGTCTGTATTGTGCAAGTGTGCTGCTGAGGTGGTTACAGACTTACTTTTCTGAGAGAACAGAGTGTTTTCAATCATTTTCTCAAATGGTTTTTCTCATTATACAATTTTTTACCACTGATACTGGTTTTACACAGCTTTTACCTGTAGCACTTTTCTTTGATAACTTCTCATAACTTTGATACTTTTCTTGTGGAATTAGCTGCAATTAGCAGTTAATATTAACATATTTGTGAGCATATTTTCTGTCAAACTGTACAAAGAAGATCCAAGTTGCAATAAACTTGAATTATCCTCAAACATACAGATAGAAGACTGATATTGATTTTTTCAGTCACACAGATTTTTGAATTATTCCTTAAAATTAGAGAAAGTGTTTGTATGTGTGGGTGTATTTGCTCACTTGCTGACAGTGTGTTGGATGTGGCGTATCCAGATATTCTTATCCTCCTTGCTGGCTGCATGGAACTCATACATCTCAGGAGGGGAGGAATCACTGATGAGAAACATGCCTCGTTCCTGATTGGCTATATCCCTCACTATCAAGTTCTGAAGGGACAGTACTGGAGGTTTGTCCTGAATTACACAGCATAATATCATGTGGAAAAAGCAATACAGAAAAACATAGGAAAGATAAGAGAATGACAGTAAAAACCGCAGTCTTTTCAGTCATCTGCTCAATAAAACAGCCATTGTAAATTCAGTTTTAGGGTGCTTTTGTGTCCGCGAGTACATTTTCTTACCATGCATGAAAAGATGTACCTCTGGTCTTTCTCCTGCAGAAACACCAGGATGTCTGTCATCAGTAAGACCTGCATATCTACACAGACACACACACACAAACACACACACAAATATATGTAATAAATTGACTGAAATTACAATCACGCTCTCAAAAACACTCTCAAGTAGTTGGACAACTTGTTGACAGATAAACCTGGATCCTATCTATCCCCATAGCTTTTGCTGTCATCTTTTGATTGCAATTTTACCCACAGATGATGTTTGTTAGTCCATGTTACTTGTTTTATCAATAACAAAAACACATTACCTGCAATCGGGAAGTGTTATATTAGCCTGTCAGGACCACAGAAAGGGACTGGGACAAAATACAATGTCACACAATGCTGTTAGAGAATGTCAGCCACAAAAATGTGAAAATGCTTGCCAGCAGAATCCAAAAATGTAAACTGTTAAAGTAATTATTCATCTGAACGCACTGGCAATATTATGCCTCATGCCTAAAGAGGGCTTGCAAGTCAAAGTCCTGTATGACATACTTTGACTTATGATTCTGAAAATAATTATTGATAATAGTTTTTATTTAAAATTTTGGTCGTGCTGAACCAGTCAAGAATTAGTCAAACTATGTCATCAAACTTAGATAGCAAGTAGCAGCTGTGATGGGGCCTGTAATGGTGTGAGTGGTTCAGCCACAACAATAAGCCTCCGCGTGAGAGACTTCATAACTGTAGCTTTCTTTATAGTAAAAAATTATCTTTGTCAATCCGAGTTCATTTTATTATATGTGTAGCACCTGATTGGTTCACAAGTTCACTTCTTTTACACCCATGCTAATCTTGTCACCATGTTGTGTACCTTTGAGCCTGGATCCTGGAGTTTTCCAGAAAAGGGTCCCATTGTGGACAAGTCTCCGGCGGAGCAGCTCTCCAGGCTTAAAGAGTCCTCCATCCCTAACTCTGGCCTCAGCCCGGGGGTCCAGCTTGGCCTGGATCTCTTGCAGTCGCTGTGTTTTCTCCAGCTCCTCCATCTGCAAACCATGATAAATGCCATCTTCAATTTGCAGTCAAAAAGAATGCATTGAGGAATATGAATGAACCCAATTCCCACCCTCTCACCAAAACAAAAACGCACATGTCAACAACCTGTATTAATCTTTCCAATCTTGATTCAGTTACTAATGACCTTTTCCTCTCTTCTGATGCCAGCGACTTAAACATTGCCATCCTCTTCAGCTCCTGTGCTGCTTCTGCATTTCTGGCATTGCCTTTTCCTGATGACATCCAATTCTATATCCATACCAAAAGAATCTCCACTGACACCCATTGAAACCTCACCAACTGCATCACAAAAATAAAGTCATAGCTCTTAATAAACTTCCTTAAACTGTGGCAATTCATAAATCATCACAAAAACATTGCCCTCCCATGTCTATCCCTCACTTTTCCGGCTGCAGAAAGTCTCATTCATGCATTCATCACATCCAGACTCTGCAACTACTACTACTGCAACAGTCTTCTCTACGGGACATGACCTAAAATACTCAAGAGCCTTTAATGCATCCAAAATTCTGCTGCTCGCCTGTTCACCCACTCCCACCCCTGTGATCACATCATCCCCATCCTTCAAAACTCCCCAGCCCACAAAATGGAAGTTCTGAAATGTTACAAAAGACCCACCAGGGATTTTAAAATATGCTGGCTTTGTTAGAATAAAATATACAGTACCTTATGTATGATTATAGTAGGACACATTAACAGGCAGAAGCTGCATTGGCACACTCAAAATTTCTTCAGAAATGTTCCAGTTCATTTTAGAATCTCTCTGTGGTTCCAGTACAGTGATGGCATTGGAACTAAAGTAGCCTACTGTCATGGCCTCCATTTCATGGCTCCTGCTGAGCTGGCAGCTCTCCCTCTTCCTCCTACCCTTTCCCTTCATGTGGGCATGACTGAGGGGTGTGTGTGTGTGTGTGTACCCATGTGTGGCAGCTGAGCGAGGACACCTGTGCTGGGGAGTGGCACCTGCCACTAATTAAAACCCCCTTCCATGAAACACGTTCATCATTTGATGCCAGTCCGTTGATCTGCAAACAGTTGGTCAGCCCTGGCCAAGTACTCCTGCCCTGCTCTACGCTCTGGTTTAACCCGTGTGCTGATCCACTCCCTGCCTGACTGAAATTCTAATCCAACAACCTCCAACAACATCGCTGCTAGAACTGGACCTTGTCTCATTCCTGGATCCCCTTCCCTGAGATCCGTTGCCAGCCTTCATGCCAAGAAGCTATGCATGCCATTCCTCTGCTGCCCACAGATGCCCCTGGTCGCTCTCCTTGCTTTCTGGCTGCCAGCTAAGTAGTGTAGCTTGTCTTTCTCATTCTAAAGTTAGCGCTGAGTAATTTTTATGCTCTGTGTATGTTCTATATCTGTTTTGGACACGATTAGAAGGGTTCTGCTTGGTGTAACGTGTTATTTGTGAAGTTCACGTGTTGCTGCGTACTGCGTTCCCCCATTGTCTTGTACTCCCACGTAAAAGTTCCTAGCCTTGTTGTACTTGATCCTGGTTTGTACTCTCCCCGTCAACTCCAGCTTGTGTGACTGGAGTAGTAGTTTGTAAATTTGCTATTTGTTGATTCCTAAGATTGTTCTGTGTAGTGTGTCCTTCTGGGTTTCTGGGACTTAAGTTGTTCTGGGCTATCTCCAGCCCCATCTCCAGTACAGTTTCCTTCTCAATTGCTTATAAATGTATTTAGAAATAAACTATTTAAACTGAACTCAGGTCTGCTGTGCTTTCTGTTGGTGCCTGCGTCTCTGTTTCTCTGTCACACCCACATTAAAAATACAGATATAAATACATATATGTGCTCTTTGGCTTTTAATTTGAAGGTTTAGCTTTGACACCTGACATATGCCATTTTTTGTCTTGCTTTGTACACCTTCTTCACCTATGTTTTGTTACTCTTGTGAGCTTGTAAAGCACTTTGGTCAACCCTGGTTGTTTTTAAATGAGCTATATAAATAATGCTGACTTGACTTAGTATGTGAAGTGTTATCAGATGACGTATATTGTTGTTATTATGGGCAATATATAAATATAATTTTTTTGAACAGAATTTTTTTACTTTCCAAATTTGGTTTCATTCATTACAGTATTTAGAAAGAACATTGGTACCTGTTGGTCTATTGAACTAAGAAGTTCCCTGACCATCAAGAGAGCCTGTGCCAGAGAGGAAGCTTCTTCATCATCATCTGGATGAGAAACAAATAAACAGGATTAGGCATTAAACATAATATAGAGTTATTATTTAACCATTATTACTACACATTGTTTCTTCCAGTGGTTAAATTGCTTATAGATAGACCTAAAACTTTATTCTATTAATCTACTTCTGTTTTAAGAATGATCTTGTTGTGGACAGTCACTCAAATATGAACAATCACCAAATTAAACTTTAATTGTATAGTTAGAGGAGTTTTTGAAGGCTTTGTAGTTACAGTTCGTCTTGGATTTGTTGACTGGAGCACCAGCTTGTTCATATTTCCTCTTGACTAAATGAATATAAGTTTATAGGTACATTATATGCCCTCTTGTGTCACATTTTCTGTCCACAGATACATTTCTGCCTGGTTTTACTTTACTGAAGTAGTTTTGCAGGTATTATCTAAATGTACAAACTTATTCTCTTTTTTTTTGCTGAGAGATACCACATGTGCAAAAGAAGTAAACAAAAAAAGCCATCATGGCTTGGTTGACTCACCAGTGGTGTTGTCCAGAATGCGCTGAATAAGAACAGGGTACTTGGAGATCCGCTGAGTCACCAACAAGATGCACTCCGGAACACCATGGCAACGTAGCAAGGGTCCTCGACTCACCCGCTGGACAGAAACAGAGAGGCAAACACACACTGACAAAATTCTCCTGGCTGTTTCCTCTTCAATGTGTTTGAAAGGGACATTTCAGAACACAAAAAGACCACTGTTTAGTGTACGACAATATGTACTGAGGTAAGAGAGGAAGATTTTGGTGATTAGATTAGACAAAGTGAAATGTCTATATCGAGTGCAGTTTTAAATGAAGGTAGTATATAGGAAAGAAGTGCATAGAGCCTAGGTCTTCCTGCTGGGAAAGTAATGCTGGTAGATAGACGATGAAAACTTTGACTGAGACTCCCTGAACGCCTAAGATGATGAAGTGCTGATGGAGCAGATTAGAAAGCTAACAATGATATGGAACAGAGAGATGGAGCTGTAGGTGTACTCAGAGGAACAGAAACTGGCATCGTACTGAAGGCAATGAACGACATGAAGTCTGAACCGAAGGACCAGAGCCATGCTACTTTTTGGAAAAATGGATCCCACAAATACTGGAGACCGACGGCCAAATAGTTCTGGAGAAAGCGCATCGGGTCGGACCGAAGAGGGACGCTAACTCCCCACCAAGAACTCCAATAATAAAGTTCCTCAACCACAAGGACAAACTGGAGGTAATCTATGCTGCCCGGGCAAAGAAAGATAATAAATACAAGAACCAGTGAGATGATCCGTCGAAACTGTCAGGTATTTAAAAACTTTAATTCCTCTTTGCCTGGTTATAATGAAACAAAGCTAATACTGCTGCTACTATTACTACTACTACTACTACTGCTACTGCTACTATGGCTGCTGCTGGTGCTACGACTGCTTCTACTACTACAACTACTATTATGGCTGCTACGACTACTAAAAAATGCTACTACTACTGTACTGCAATGACTGCTAGTATAACTACTACTGCAGCTACTGCCACTACTACTGCTAATACTACGACTGCTACTACTGCTACTTTGAGTACTACTACTGCTACTACGACTGCTGCTGCTATAAATGACTACTACTACTACTGCTACGACTGCTACTGCAGCTACTACAACTGCTGCTGCTGCTACTGCTATTACTACTACTACTGCTACGACGACTGCCACTACTACTTCTACTACTGCTACTACTACGGCTGTTGCTACTACTGCTGCTCCTGCTGCTACTAATACTGCTGCTACTATTGCTCCTACTCCTCCTACTACTGCTACGGCTACTGTTACTATTGCTAATACTACTGCTACTACTGCTGCTGCTAACTACTGCTGCTACTACTGCTACTATGACTACTGCTACTGCTACTACTATTTTTATTAGTACTACTGCTACTGCTATTATTGCAACTACTACTGCTACTACAGTTGCTACTATTGCAACTGCCACTGCTACATCTGCTACGACTACAGTTGCTGCTACTTTTACTACTACTGCTACTGCTGCTACTGCTATTACTTTGACTACTACTGCTACAACTGCTGCTACTACTACTAGCACTGCTACTACTACTCCTGCTGCTACTGCCACTACTGCTACTACTACTACTATTACTGCTACTACTGCTACTACTCCTAATGCTACTGGTGTTTCTGATACTACTGCCACTACAAGTACTACTGCTGCAACTACTGCTACTACTGCTACTACTGCTATTGCATCTACTACTGCTGCCACTGCTGCTGTTACTACTGATGCGACTACTGCTACTACTACTGTTACTACTACTGCTACTTCTACTACTACTGCTATGGCTGCTGCTGCTACTTCTATTGCTTCTACTGCGACGACTCCTACTGCTACTACTGCTACTACAAGTAGTGCTGCTACAACTACTACTGCTACTATTGCTATTACTACTACTACGACTACTACTAATACTAGTGCTATTGCAATTACTGCTGCTGTTACAACTGCTGCTACTGCTACTATTACTACTACTGCTACTACTGCTACAATTACTACTACATCTACTGCTACTGCTACTACTACTGCTGCTGCTGCGACTAATACTGCTACTACTGCTATTACTACTATTACTACTATTACTACAACTGCTACTGCTACTACTCTTGCTGCTACTGCCACTACCACTACTACAACTCCTACTGCTACTACGACTACTACTGCTGCTACTACTATGAGTGATACTACTACTACTACTGCTACTACGACTACTACTGCTCCTCCTACTACTACTGATACTGCTGCTACCAACTACTACTGCTGCTACTGCTGCTACTACTGCGATTGCCACTGCTTCTGTGACTACTACTACTACTACTGCTACTAATACTACTAATAATAATATTACTACTACTGCGGCTACTGCTAGTACTACGACTACGACTGCTGCTACTGCCACTACCACGACTGCTAATACGACTACAGCTACTACTGGTACTGCGACTGCTAGCACTACTACTTCTACCTCTACTGCTGCTGCTACAACTACTGCTACTATGTCTACTTCTACAGCGCTACGAATGCTACTGCTGCTACTTGTACTGCTACTGCTGCTACTACTACAACTGCTACGACTAGGGTTGCCACCTTTCAGAAATGAAAATAAGGGACGCCTACCACGGCTCCTCGGGGCCACTACCACCCAAGGAGTGGTATATTTAATTCTGAAAAAAGCATTTAGTCATACTTAAAGCTTTAAGTGCTTTATTACATGGAACTGTTAATGATAAACTGTGCAGTCACTGCAGTGTGCAATAATAAACAAATATTAAGGAAAACAGACCAATGAACAATCATTATGATCTTTAAAGTGCTGTACTTGTTGGGGCTCTCTTTGTGATCCCTGAGGACATTTTTACTTTAAGAGTAAATAAAAAAAAGAAAAATACTTGCAAACTTGTACATCTGCCCTTATTCATGTGCCCCAAGTGAAAATATTCAAAATTCTTTCTTTTATTTGTGGAGCTGTCGACCAACCAGTGTGCAATACTTCTGCAAAAACATAAATAATTCAATGCAGAATACTGTACATACAAATTCTCTACAAACATTTTTTAAAATCTAAATCTAAATCTTATCTCAGCACAATGAATATATTAACTTATTGATGTGTGTATGCATGTATTTATTAAGTTCTGTGAACATATCAGAGTTATGAGTGAGTTATTCATTAGATAGGCAAAGGTCATTCATTGATTACATATAGGCTATTAAAAGAATGTTTATTAAAAACTTAAAACCATTAAAAATATTTTTTTGCAGTTTGCCTTGTGCACATCGCCATTAACGCTGTTAAGCCAGGGGTTCGGCTCTTCCCACTCACGTCTGTACATTTGGAAACGTTTTTGCTTCTTTGGACATGGTGGTGTTTCGGGTGTAGACATTTTAAACGCGCCGGTGCAGTCAGTGCGTAGCAGCGTCTGTAACCAGGCAACCCGTGACAGGACCGACCAGGCGGCACACAGAGACGCAGACACGGAAGTCTGATCTATCCGCTGGACCTGGCGTCAGGTCCTCGCTATATGGGTCCTACTAAGATGAAACTGGCTGCCCTTAATATTTCCTGTTTAACTTTGTTCATTATAGAGTTTGGATAAGTGTGCGACAGACGTGTATGGGACATTTATGAAAATACGGAACAATTTGCGTCCCGTATTGATTCAATACGGGACGCAAAACTTAATTGTCAAATACAGCAGTGATTCCCAACCAGGGGTACGCGTACCCCTAGGGGTACGCAAACATATTGCAGGGGGTACGTGGAAATATTTAATAATTTATTTCCAACTTGGGAGTATTCAGATAAGCCCGTCAATAAAATGGTACATGCGCGCTACAACTAGTTTCCCCGGAGAGACAATAACCTGTGGCACAGCCGCGCCAAAATTAAAACAGCGGCAAACCCGCAACCAGGCAAACATGGATAAATGGCTGAAACGTCCAGCTGCTCGTGATCTAAGAGATGCTTCAGATGAGCCTGCTGAGAAACACAAGAAAGAGGCCAAAACTAAACCAAGGCGGTACAGTGAAAACTATATTTTATATGGATGTACTTCTACGTCGGCGGACCCACCGCAGCCTCAGTGCTTCTTTTGCGGTGAAGTCCTAGCAAATAATTCAATGAAGCCAGCTCATTTACAGCGACACCAGAGCACCAAACACTCGGGAAGTGTCGGTAAAACTGAACAATTTTACAAACGAAAGCTGTCGGATTTTAAGTCAGGTCAAACTGTGATGATGAAAGCTACGAGTGTGTCAAGCAAAGCATTGGCGGCCTCTTACGCCGTTTCGCTGCTGGTGGCGAAATCCAAAAAGCCTCACTCACTAGTTGAAGAACTCATTCTCCCCGCAGCAACTGTTATGGCTGAAATTATGATCGACAAGAAGGCAGCCGACGCACTCAAGAAAGTTCCCCTGTCGAACAATACTGTGTCCCGTTGAATCGATGATATTGTAGTGTCTCATGTGCCTCATGACCTGTGGGGTTTTTAAGCTAAATGGGACCAGATTGTTTACAAAAGAAAGTTTAAACCCGTGAAGACAGATAAGGTAAAAGGTCAACGTAAATATGCACCTCTAGACAAGATGTGTGTTTCTTGGCCTTTGCCCTTTCTGGTATGTGCCATATGTCCTGTCTTTTGTCTCTTGGGGGCAGCTCCCCTATATAAGTCAGTAGGAAAGGTTGTTCGGGGTGCTGATTCAATCTGGCTGTGAATCTCACCCAGGCAGACCATGGAGCCTGAAGATTCTGTACTTGTTTTAATAAACCTTTTTATATATAAACTAGACAGTATCGGCGGAGAATTTCTTCAACATCTTCACTTCATCGCTACACAATTTACTACAATATGTCAGGTAATATTATTGGACAAGTGGTGAACAAACTAAAACAAGCGGGTCAGTTCGCTTTGCAGCTGGATGAAATGACAGATGTGAGTGGAGATGCTCAGCTCCTGGCCTTCGCTCGTTACAAAGATGTGTCGGACATAAACGAGCACATTTTATTTTGCAAAAGACTGCCAGCAAAGACAACCGGGGAAGAAATGTTCCAGGTTATAGACACCTTCTTCAAAGAACATGATCTGCGGTGGAAATCCTGCAGCCACATCTGTACTGATGGCGCAGCTGCGATGACGGGAAGCGTGAGGGGACTGTTTGGACACGTGAAACAGGTGAATCCCGACATTAAATGGATGCACTGTATTATTCATCGCGAAGCACTGGCTAGTAAGAGACTGAGCCCTGATTTAAGTGCAGTTATGGATGATGCTGTAAAGATGATAAATTTCATCCAGTCCCGGCCATTGAATCACAGACTGTTTGAAACTCTTTGTCATGAGACCGGCACAGAGCATGAGCAGCTATTGCTTCACACAGACATCCGCTGGCTGTCTCGTGGGAAAACGCTACTGAGACTTTATGAACTTCGCAGTGAAGTTTTTGTGTTTTTGACGGAGCATCTGCATCCTCTTGCTGTAGTTTTGGAGGATGCCAGGTGGGCGGCACGCCTGGCATATCTTTCTGATGTGTTCACCAAACTCAACGAGCTCAACCTATCACTTCAGGGGAAGGAGTCACACATCCTGAAAATGTATGACAAAGTTACGGGATTCACAAAAAAGCTGACGCTATGGGAGAGGAAATGTGATGAGGGAGACGTGAGCTGTTTCCCACTACTCAATGCCCATCTTGCCACCACTGATGTTGCCAGGGGTCCAGTGGTAAAACTGGTGCAAGCACATCTGTCCAAACTCAGCACTGATTTCAGCCAGTATTTTAGGGACATTGAAGAAAAGTCTCAAAGACTGGACTGGGTGAGGAACCCATTTATTGTGAGTGAGAGCAGCAACAGTCTTCCTGCAAGGCTGCAGGAGTATCTGATGGATGTATCATCTGACAGTGGCCTGAAAATGGCATATGCTGAGAAGACGCTGACAGAGTTTTGGTGTGAGGTGGAGAAGGAACATCCTGAACTGGGAAAGCGTGCACTGATTGAGCTTTTGCCTTTTGGTTCTACTTACATGTGTGAGGCGACCTTCTCAGCTTTGACACACATCAAAAACAAGCAGAGGAACAGACTGGATGTGGAGAATAGCTTGGTAACAGCTGTTTCCACACTGGAACCAGAACTACCAAAGCTTATGAAAGACAAGCACGCTCAAGTCTCTCATTAAAGCTCAGATGACTGAAAGAAAGGAAAACTGCTGCAGTGGGTCTGAATATTTTGTTGTTTTTGTTACTGATTTTTAAAATTTAAATGCCTGTTTTCAGAGGCATTTGCTGTTGTAATGTTACATGAGTTATATATGACAAAGGCAGGTTGATTATTTTGATTATTTGTTTATTTAATACTTTTATATTACTTATTTATTTTCAAGGCTATTATTTATGTTTATCTTTAATTTGAGTTAAAAAAAAAAAAAGAAAATGCCTAAGATTTAATGTTCAAATTAAGGAGTTAAAATCAAATTATTTTCAATTAATAACTATTGTTGTTATGTTCTACTTTGCTGTTGTAATGTTACACGAGTTATATATAACAAAGGCAGGTTGATTATTTTGATTATTTGTTTATTTATTACTTTTATATTACTTATTTATTTTCAAGGCTATTATTTATGTTTATCTTTAATTTGAGTTAAAAAAAAAATGCCTGAGATTTAATGTTCAAATTAAGGAGTTAAAATGAAATTATTTTCAATTAATAACTATTGTTGTTATGTTCTACTTTAAAAGAATCACCAACACGTATGGGTGAGGGGGTACTCATGGTATGACAAAATGGCTCAGGGGGTACACAAGACAAAAAAGGTTGGGAACCACTGAAATAAAGGACGATTCCGTATTTTAAGGGACGGGTGGCAACCCTAGCTACGACTACTACTGGTGCTACTACTACCGCTACTACTAATACTACTGCTGCTGCTACTACAACTGCTACGACTACTACTGGTGCTACTACTACCGCTACTACTAATACTACTGCTGCTACTACTACAACTGCTACGACTACTACTGGTGCTACTACTACCGCTACTACTAATACTACTGCTGCTGCTACTATTACAGCGACTGCTACTACTACTACTATCACTACTACTGCTGCTATGACTACTATTGCTACTGCTACTGCTGCTACGACTACTGCTACTACCACTATTACTACTAGTACTACGAGTAATGGTACTACTACTGCAGGTATTGCTAGTACTACTACTACAACCTGTGGGTTGCCATTGGTTTGTTGGAGGGACCTGTTTGTTGTTTGTAAATGTTCTTCTTTGTATTGTTTTCTTCTTTGTATGTATATGTTAAAAAATTAAAAATAATGTTGAAAATGCTAAGTACATGCATCTTTACTTGCTTTTATTTTTGATGTTAGGTTACTCTGATTTGGATTCCCATGTGCAAATCTAAGACATGCATGCAGCACCAGGTTTGCTTAGTCTGCCCTTTTAGCCCTATAGTCTTTAAGAAATGCTCATATTGATAAATACATGATTTTTTTTTTGTTATTTATGAAATTATAAATACACGTTGTATATTTGGATGTGGTTTGAAGCCTCGTGTCTCTCTCACCCGTATGAAGAACTGGAACCTCTTGTCTCTAGCCAGAAGTTCCTTGTACAGTTTGACAGCCTTCAAGTGGCGGCTACAGAACTCAGCATAGGTCTTCTGCATGTCGTCTGCACACTGGCCTGAGAACTGGCAGAAGAACACACAAACAAGATGGTTTTTCTGTGCAAATTTAAAGATCTCTTGCTTAAACATGAAGGACAGCCCTTGACCACGCAAAAAGAAGCACTGTTCAAACCTGGCATCATGATAAGTGACTATTGTCAGGAAAAATGCAAACATGTCAAGTCAGTCACAGAAATTATCATATAAATATTTAAAAATGCAATACTCTTGAGTTACCTGCTCTAGTAGTATGTCCCCCAGCTGGTGAATGGTGAAGTTGTGGCAGGATCCAGGCTGCAGACTGTTGTGACGTCGCAGGAGAAGTTGAGCCAGAAAATTGGAATGTATCCTGGTCAGCTGGTCCAGGCAGGGGAAAATGGTATGCACGGTGCTGGGCTCCAGCTGCAGTTCCTCCAGCATTCCCTGTCGGAACACCCTTTCCATGATGTGCAGCGTTCGCATGTGGTGTAGCTCTGTTTGAATGAGCTCTAAGAAAGACACAGACACACATCACACATGCACATCAAAGTCAGCTAACCAGTTCCTGTATTAATGCAGTGCATGTAATTGGAGAAACTGCTCTTCTGACATTTTTAAATGAAATTTTAAGGGGGCGTCACCATAGATGACATCCTGCCTCTTGATGACATTTTTGCGATGTGTCTGCAAGTAACTGCTGTCCACCGCCATGCTCCATGAGTCAGCCTGAAAATCCTGGCCTTCAAGCTCCATCTCCTCCAGTACAGAAGTATAGTACATGTCTCCTAAGCACAAGAGGGAAATGTCAGCTTAATAGATGAAAAACCTTTTAGACTCTAAATGCTGCAGTGAATATTATGTAACAAGTGTTTCTCATTATTGAAAGGACAATCATGTTTCATGTTTCATCTATACAGTAAAATATTATACCTTAATAATAACACAATGCAGTGCATAATGAGTACTTTTACTTGACAGTGTTACTTTCAACACTTCTCACCACCAGCACACTTGGCAAACTATCCAGTGGGTGTTGCTTGCCTCAGTGACATTACAATATTATGTGTTTCATCCACTCAGTTTGTGTGTCAGATTAATCACTGTATTTCAACAGTTTACCAGTTCATTTGAGTAAGGGGGTGTACAGACAGGTATATGAACTAGTCAGCCTCCATCTAACCTATCAACCTTTTCCCCCATCTATAGTCAGGAATAAAAGTTTATATACGCTTGTAAAGACCATGTATATCATGGCACTCTTTAAGTTTCCATTGACTCCCATAACTCCTATAACGCATGTGTTTCAGTGATTCCGTCACAGGAAATTCAGAGTTATAGGAGTCACTGGAAACTCAAGACTGTAATGATATACATAGTCTGTACAAGTGTATGGGAACTTTTGACTGTACTTGACTGTTCTTCAAATATTTTGCTACAAACTGTGTTCCATGGTTGATGGTGAACCTGATAAATTTTTGCACAGGTCATTTAACATAAAACTAATGTCGTGTCTTGAACATGAATTCAGATGCCTTTCATGTTTCTGTGCAAGCCATTCACCACACTTTTGTGACGTGCAGTTCAGTCCTCATGTTGATCTCCACATGGGCTGTCAGTCATTTAATGTTGCTATCATCCAAATTAAATATTGTGATGCCATGACCTCTTTGATCAGCCTGCCATGATGTGCTTCCATGATTAACAAGTTGTTAGTAATAGTTTGACAAATGCACCATTATGCTGCTGACAGAACGACCAGTTCAGTTTCTGTATTCTACTTGTCCACTGTCCTCTGAAGCAATAAAAATGTACTCGACAATGCAGTGAACATAAAGTAAGCTGCTGCAGTCTTGTGAGTAGATCATGTACATGACTGCTACTATGACTCAGAAGGTATCCAGTCATTTTATTATATATAGTCCTGATGTTTTCATACCATCATCATTGAGTGACTCCACTGACATAGCTCGGTTCCTGAAGCTGAGGGAGTCTGTGGACTGAGACAGAATTCTGCGCAGCCCCAAAGGAGAGTCATCATTTAGATTCCTATAACACACACGGCTCACATGCATTAGTATGTAATGTACTAACCATTGTGCATGACACAAATTGAAAACAAACTAGAGAAGCAAACAAAGGAGAAGCAATATTCCTTTTTTTTAAAAAAAAACATATTTCCTGTCTATACTGCCAATCTGAATAAATGCAAATGAAATGAGACCAGGTGACTGAAAAATACTAGTACATCAGCCCTGCCGGCCTGTGAAACTGAGGTTCACCCTGCAATGTTGTTGGTGGAGACACTTTTGGACAGGGATAGGCTGGAGAGACCACGGCGGGATCCCAGCAGAGACTGTCGAAAGCTTTCTGAAGGGTAGATGGCTGAAGTTGGACGTTCACGCATCCCTGGAGCTGACAGAGGAAAGTGTTGGAGGTATAGGAGGGAGAACAAGAAAAGGAAGTGTGACAAGAAGAGTTATGATGTAGGTGGAGTAAAAGGGAATAAATGTAAAATAAAAAAGAGGAAGATGGAAAAAGCAGAAGTAGAAAGGCAAAGAGGAGTATGATCACAGGGCAACATTTTGAAAAAGACGACAATAACTAACGGGAAGGAAAAACAGGAAGAGTGAATTGCGAAATAGTTGCAAAAGGAAGAGGGAACTATGTATTCAAGCACTGTGTGACAGAAGTTCTTACTTTTGGTGCGCAGTGTGACATTGTTCCTCATGAGGGTCATCTTCTGCTGCTTTATTAAAAATAGACAGAAATTACAAATAAAATTACATTCTACTTTTGTACATCATTACATTTTAATCCATGCATTGATATCATAGCTCACTAACTGAAGAAATGTTCCATGTTTTCAGCAAAAGCAGCAACTTAAAACATTAAAAACTAGAAAAGCACTCGGAGAGCGCAGGCCTCCACCAAGCAGCTCACTTCCAGGATCCTTCAAAAAATTCCTGGATCCAGATGATACTCCAGAACATCAATCACTCTCGACTCACCTGATAGCTGAGTGGTCAGGACACATACCACTTGCATGCAGCTGCTTTGATCATGGAGTCTCCTGTTTGATTTACCATCTGATTGGACTATTTACTACATGTCACTCCCCTAGTTTCTTCCCCCATTTCCCTATACATACACACACATATATATATATATATATATATATATATATATATATACATGTATATACATATATATTATATATATATATATTCCACCACACACTCTGGCCTCCTCTCACCCTCATGCCCTCCCCCACCACTCGCAACCCGACCCTCCCCTTTCAGCTCAATGGATACAACCCCCACACCTGTGAAGAGCATGCTCACCCCACTGGCTGTGACTACTGGCCAGGTGAGAGGACATCTGGAGAGACTACATCCAGGAAAGGCTCCAGGCCCTGATGGCATCAGCCCCAGGGTTCTGAAGACCTGCGCCAGCCAGCTGTCCACTATCCTGTGCCACCTCTACAACCTGAGCCTGACCCAGGAGAAGGTTCCTACACTGTGGAAGACCTCCTGCCTGGTTCCTGTCCCCAAGAAGTCATCACCATCTGACCCCAAAGACTTCAGACCTATAGCCCTCACATCTCATGTAATGAAGGTGCTAGAGAGGCTGGTCTTGGCCCATCTCAGGCCGCAGGTAAAATCTTCACTGGACCCTCTGCAGTTTGCTTACCAGCCTCATCTGGGGGTCGAGGATGCCATCATCTACCTGCTGCAGAGAGCTCACTCACACCTGGATGGTGTTGGCTGCATGGTGAGAATCACATTCTTTGATTTCTCCAGTGCATTCAACACCATCCAGCCACTTCTGCTGAGAGAGAGGCTGCAGACGATGATGGTAGACTCACCCACGGTCTCCTGGGTCACTGACTACCTGACTGGCAGGCCACAGTTTGTCCGACTTGGCACTGCTCTGTCTGGCATGGTGGTGAGTGACGTAGGAGCACCACAGGGCACTGTGCTTTCTCCATTCCTGTTCACCCTGTACACCTCAGACTTTCAGTACAACTCTGAGTCAGTCCACCTGCAGAAGTTCTCTGATGACTCTGCGGTGGTTGGGTGTATTAGTGGTGGACGGGAGGAGGAGTACCGGGCGCTGGTGAGTGACTTTGTGGAGTGGTCTGGGAAGAGTCATCTGCTCCTGAATGTGGCCAAAACCAGGGAGATGGTGATCGACTTCAGGAAGAAGAGGACGGCCACACAGCCCCTGAGCATCCTGGGAGAGGACATAGCAGCGGTGGACAACTACAAGTACCTGGGCGTCCACATCGACAACAGACTGAACTGGAAGACCAACACCGACGCTGTTTACAAGAAGGGGATGAGCAGACTCTACTTCCTGAGGAAACTTCGATCCTTCGGCGTGTGCAGCAAGATGTTGGACATCTTCTACCAGTCTGTTGTCGCCAGTGCATTGTTCTCCGCTGTAGTCTGCTGGGGAAGCAGCATCGGAGCCAGCGACACCAACAGACTGAATAAATTAATCAGGAAGGCCGGCTCCGTGATTGGCTGCAAACCAGACACCATGGAAGCTGTGGTGGAGAGGAGGACGCTGAACAAACTGTTATCCATTCTGGATAACCCTGACCACCCTCTCCACCACCTCCTGGACAGGCAGCGGAGCTCCTTCTCAAACAGACTGATTCAGCTCCGCTGCCACAAGGACAGATTCAGGAAATCTTTCCTGCCCAGAGCAATAGCTCTGTACAACTCCTCACCTCATTCAGAGAGGGAGCACTCTTGGCCCTCTGCTCAGTAGCCCGAGTCTGCTGTAGCCCCTAGGCTGTCCAATTTGCACTGCTGTTCTTATTGCACTGAGTGTATTTTGCACACCGTATGAGATGCACTAATATATATATATTTTAGTGCATCTCAAAAAACAAATTTGAGGTAAGACTACTAGCAAATGGTTTGCTGACCATGATATTCCTGTGCTTGATTGGCCGATCAACTTACCTGACCAGAACCCCATATGAGGTATTGTCAAGAAGAAGATGAGAAACATTCAAAACAAAGACATCCACGAGCTGAAGGCTGCTTATCAAAGGAACCTGGCCTTCTAACCCAGACTGATCTCCTCCATGCCACGCTGCACTGATGCAGTAATTTGTGGTAAACTTTTTAAATTGGGATGGTCACAAACTCGCAGATTTAACGCTCATATACAAAATATTGCATGATTTGGTGCCAGCTCCCTTGGCTGAATTCATCAGCCAAAGAAACAGTTCTGAATGCGTCACTCGAGGCTCTGTCAGAGGTGACTGCATTATCCCTCTGCGCAGGAGCACTTTCAGTCAGTCGGCCTGGTCACTGAGAGGTGCCAGTGAGTGGAACTCAATACCTGAGGAGATCAAACAACTGACCATTTATAAGGCCTTTGCAAAAAATCTGAAAATGTGGCTTAGTAACACCTACGTCTGCAAACACTAAGACAAGCCTGTTGTGCCGTTTGTTAATTTTGTCATTTGTATTGTAGTTTTGATCTTGTTGCTTTGATTTTAGCTATAACATTGTATAACATATTTTGCTCCTTTAACAGGTTGTTATATGTGTTGTTAATATGCTGTAATTGTTATCTGAAGGACCTTTGTCATTTGTGTTAACCATTTTTTTTTTTTTCATGTAGATGTATTTTAGTGCTCTTTTACATTAGGGCCAGGGGACTACAGATGAAAAATAGCCTTCTGGATAATTCTGGCTTTTTTAACCATGTTTAACCATGTGTTTTATGAAATTGCGCTGTCCCCTTTCAAATAAACTAATCTAATCTAATCTAATCTAAAGGAGCCCCAACAGAGATTTGTGTGTGAAGTTGAAGTTGGACATTTCTGTATTGTTAACTCTTATTTTTTTTATTGATCTTAGGAAACTTTACACTGTATTTTGGATTCTGAGCCTCTCCACTCTTCCTCTCCACTCCAGGACCTTGATTTCTTAATTAAATGCAACATTTACTTTAATCTGAAAAGAGGGCTTTGGACCACTAAGCAGCATTCCAGGTCTTTTTCTACTTAGCCCAAGTAAGACACTTCTGACATAGTCTCTGGTTGCTGAAGACGTCTGTACTTGGTGGCTCTTGATGCACTGAGATCAGCCTCAGTCCAGTCCTTGTGAAGCTCTCCCAAGTTCTTGAATTTTCTTGACAATGCTCTCAAGGCTGTGGTCATCCCTGTTGCTTGTGCACCTTTTGAAACTATACTTTTTGCTTTGAGTCAAGCACTCTGCCAACAGCCTTCTGTGGTTTATCATTCTTGTAGGGAGTGTTCATGATCATCTTCTGGGCAACTTTCAAGCCAGCAAATTTTCCTATGACTGTTGCTGTATGTACTGAACTAGACTGAGATATACACAATATTTATTGAAATAAAATGTTCTAATATTTTGAGATACTGGATTTCTGATTTCTATGAGCTTAAAGCCATAACTATCATATTTCACTTTACATGTACTGAGTTTACAATATAATATATTTTCACAAGGAAAATATTAAACTTTTTTAATGTTGTAATTTTTTAAAATGCACTAGTATACACACTGATCAGGCGTATCATTATGACCACCTGCCTAATATTAAGTTGGTCTCCCTTATGTGCTCAAAAATGCTCTGAACCACTGGGCATGGACCAGAGGACCTCTCAGGGTGTCCTATGGGGTCTGGAACCAGGACGTTGGCAGTGGATCCTTTGGGTACTCCGGGTTGTGCAGTGAGGCCTCTGTCAATCAAACTTGTTTCACTGCATCCTGTTGATACTTGGTCAGAAAGAGCTGTAGGAAGTTTGGAGGTCAAATCAACATCTTGGGCCATTGTCATGTTCCTCAACATGTTCCTGATTGGTTGATGTTGTTGTCATGTGGTGGGGTGCATTTTCCTGCGGGGGTAGGCCAGTGACATTTGGGATTTCCATTTGCATGAGGGAGTGTGCTTGCTCTGGGACAATGTTTATTTGGGTGTCTAAGTCTCATCAACACTGATGTTAAAATCCAAGGTTTTCCATCAGAACACCACATAGTACCAATATGATCAATGTTATTCACTTCACCTGTCAGTGGTCAGGATGCTGTGGCTGATCGGGATGTCTCTGGATCTGGAGCTCAATGTCCCTGATCTGCAGCTGCTGGCCTCACCACCTGCTGCCCTCCCATCCCCACCCCAATCTTTTCTGCTATCCCTCCCTCCCCCCTTCCCCCCTCCCTCACTCCTCATCCCTATTCCCAACCCAACCGGTCAAGGCAGATGAACACCCTCCCTGAGCTTGGTTCTGTTGGAGGTTTTTTTCCCCCCTCCCTTATCATAGGAGGTTTTTGGTTCCTTCCTACCGTCGCTGATTGCTTGCTCATAGGGAATCCAAAAGCAACTTTGGATTTTTCGTTTTTCTGTTTCCTGTTTTCTGTTCTTTCTTACAATGTTTAGCGCTATGTGATGACATATGTTGTAAATATGCGCTATATAAATAAAATTGAATTGAATTGAACTGGGGTAAATATATATATATATATATATACACACAGAAAAAACCTGCCATCCTCGTATGTACTTCTGTGTAAAAATATATGTTATATAAATAACTTACTGCATCAGTAAAGGCAATATGAGTTCAGAAAACTGAAAGCAAACAGTCATAATAGGGGGGCAGTAAAACTGATAAATGGAATAATGAATGGAGATCCACATTTGTGAAAACAGTAGCCAGTAAATTACTTTCCTGCTCAAATCCTGATCCCACTAAGTATAAAATTTAAAAATTTGATCATTTATACTTAATATCTGACTTTTCTCTCTGTGTCTCTTCTTCCTCATCATTGTCACAGTGCGTTCATTCTTTGATAAACATCTACAATGATAAGTGCTACCACTGGTTTCATGGGGGGCACACTGAGACAGTTTCTGAGATGAAAACTTCCACCAGAACAGAGGACTAGTGTTGTTTCATTCAACCGTTATGGTCATAGATTGTGTATTTAGAATTCCTAATTGGTTGTCTGTGCTCTAAATATTTTGCGGATGCAACATGTGTTTTCTTTGATATTGCCCACAAACATCTTCTTTGTTTTGCCACCATTATTTTGGTGTCTTTGTATGCATGTTTATTTTCCTAAACCATACTCAAAAATTGCAACGTATTTTACTGCACCATGTTTCATCTCTTCTTCTGTTATAGTTTGTGAACACAGGTTGTCGCTGCAGTCACATTGTGCCAATTTGATGAAAAATGTAGGACTAAAACAGTCTCTCTGGGCACCAAAGCTCCACATCTACCAGTGGATATGTCTTACAGTGAGATCTCAGGCCACAGTTTCTGACTGATGATCAAAGACTTATGCACATTTTCCTCCACATTATCCACTTTTGTCTCACTGTGCAGTCCACCTTTAGAAGAAAGGTCATGACTATTAAATACACTGAGTGACTGTCTTTAATTTGACTGTTTAGATCATTTTGAAACAAAACAAACTGAAGCCTGCTAAATACATATCTGTAAATAAAACATTCATTAATAACACATTTAATAGTTAGCATCATGATGATTTGTTGTGTAACCTATGTCTTACCCTCTGTTTCATTTTGACGCAGTTTGGCAAAGTGTCTCGACATCGGTTGTGGATAGTGACATTGCATGCTGGAAAAATAGACACAAGAGTTAAAATTAAACATGAAGAACAGAAAACAGTCACCCAAAGCAACTGGCTAATGGGCCCGTAACCACAAATGCACACACTCAGACACTGAGGGCATTTCACCACACATCACGAGTTCATTTCTCCTAATAAGAACATTGCTTGACATTCACAGACAAAAAGGAAATTATTCCTATGTATGGACTCACTTTATTATATAATGTGCCAACAATCTATGCCTAACGCATTTAGAGAGAATAGCCAATCATGAATTCAGTAGTCTTGATTTAGCTATTAGTACATGTGTTTTATATAGATGATTAAAGTTAGATTCTTGCTCTTTGCTATCATCATTATCATGTGGCTCACATGAGTCTGTGTGGGTCATAACCTCTCAAATCACTGGGGGTCTTCTACTTGACCATTTCTGATTTGCTGGATTTTTTTGATCAAAAACTATATTTTCAGAGTTCCTTTAAAAAATGCCTTCCATTTGACTTTCAACACATTTTTTGCACACCGACACATTAACAAAAAAATTGAAAGTGCAGAAGTCAGCGAGTGATATTTTCTCATCCATACTGTATGTAGCTGCATGTCACAATAATAGACAACAAAACAGAGAATATTCTGTAATATGAAATACTTAATCACAAACAGAGGTAGTTTTCACTATGTAAACTGTTGTCATAACTCTACGTAGCCCAGCTTTTGACATTGGTCTTGAATGCCAAGTTTATTCCCAGGTTTATTCCCAACAGAACACAAAGCAAGAGAATTCATTCTGACTGTTTGGATTAGGCTGTCTGCCAATTATTTTGTTTTTGTTGTATCTGCTCAATCAGCTATGACAGTTAAATGAAAACTAACTATTTCGTTTTTGGGACAGAGGGTTTCATATTAAAAAGTAAATTCATTTTCATGATCATTGAGGAAACTGAGTAAAGTTTTCAGTCAGAATGGATTCTCTTGCTTTGTGTTTCACTGAACTTGGCATTCAAGACCATTGTTAGAAGCTGGACTACGTACATTAGTGAACAGAAGTGTACATACACTTGTAAAGACTATGTATAACATGGCAGTCTTGAGTTTCCAGTGACTCCTATAAGTCTTAACCAAAATGCATGATTGTTTTTGTGATAAAGATCATGTGTTTCAATCACTCCATCATAGAATATTAAGAGTTGTAAGAGTGACAAGAAACTCAAGACTGCCATGACATACATGATGTTTAAAAGTGTACATAAACTTTTGTTCATGATTGTATGTCTACAATGTTGATACATTTTCTCCAAAAGGTATCAATTTAGTGTAAAATGTTAATTGTTCACACATGTGATTAACAAGTGCCTAATGGTCTAAAAGACACAAATTTTTATCAACCAAATGTTTTCTGGCATTATCACATGTATATGAATGGCATTGTTTAGAGATGCATACAATGTGAAAATGAAAATAACCTTGATGCTAGAAAAAGTGCCTGAAGAAGATCTTTTTGATTGAAACATTTCACAAAATGCACAGCAATTTTTTAATGAACTCCCTTGGGTGCAGAGCAGTGTGCAGACTTTTCTTTGTCCCCATAAAGTATTACACTATTCATTTTATTTATTTATACATTGTCAAAACCTGAAATGGAAGGGGATGTTCAGCTATATGTCTCACTCGATGCAGATGCAGAAGTGGATGAACTGAACTGTCTTACTTACTAGGGCAGCTGAGTGCCTCTTTTGCAGTAATGCTTTTGTTGCATGCTGAACAGAGTGTAGTTCCTGACACTGTCAGTGAAGTGAAGAGGTGACCATTGCTGTAACGTGCCTCCCTCTCCCTCGCTGCTTTCTCTCGCTCCCGCATGCGCTCTCTCTCTTTGTTCTGTAGCACATTGGAAACAAAATGTGAAAGACTTGTATATTTGTAAATGTCACAAATCACATCAAAGAGCATTCACATTCACAAAGAGAAAACAGAATTAATTCAGGGCATCTGTTCACTGATGTCTCTCAGCATCATAGTCACCACCTGTGCACATATTTCTGTTGTCTGGAATCTACAAAAAATTCTCTCAACTCTCACAAGTCTTTGCCTTCGGAGGGAGAAACATTGACTCACACGTTACATTCCCTTTGGTTTTATTTAAACAACCTGTCTGTTGCCTCCAGTTTTTTTTAAACTTTTACCTCATTTTGCTTCTTTTTTTTAATCCATTGCTTTACTGCCACAACTTTCCCCTCTTGCATTGCCATGTCAGTTTGTACAACATTTAGTACAAACTAAATGTTTGTACTAAATCATGCAGTGTCATATTCTAGAGTGCTCCTCACAAAGGAAGCTTTAAAAATGCGCAAAGGTCATTAACAGTACACCTGAATGTGTCATGATAATCTTTGGTTAAAATGCAAGATGAGACCCAGAGTTACTCTCCTATCCATTAAGGGCAAAAGCAACAAAGATGGAACACATACAAAACCTCCAAACTTCCCACTGGTTGACTTTAGGACCACCAACTGGGCCGAACCTCCCTGTAACAATAGCAACTATTGTTTGGTTCCATGTTGGGACACGGACTTGTTTTGTGAGACACCATCTGAGTTATCAGACCAAGTGTAATGAGCCTCACACACCGAAGTTTTATTAAAGTCTTTTACCCGTTCGGGTTGAACCAGTACAAAGTGTGGATGCTTCTTGTTAGTACAGAACAGACTTTAACACTTTAACACTCCCTGTTTATCCCAAGCTGAAAATAGATTTGTTTCTGTTTTGCTGCATTCTTAGGTTTTAGATATTCAAGATCCATTTTTTCTTAAAAATATCACCTGACAGATGAGGCCTTACTTGCGTGCTTGATGCTTGCCAAATGGCTATGATGGCTGACCTTGCATTTTTTTGAAGTTTAGCTCTTAGTGTTTTCCTTGAAAGCCTTGAGATGCAGATTTCTGGCAAAAGGCAACACAAACTATACAAACACAAAGTTAGAAATATACCACCTAAACTTCAACCATAAAACAGGTATCCTTGCAAAACCCGGGGTCCATTTGTTGCCTGGGTGACACAATACTTCACTCAATGGGTTTGATCCTGCAGGGAGAGAAGAATCCCTGCCATGTTCCTTCCAGTCAAAGAATCAAATGAGTTCCTCACAATCTTTTACTAGGTCTAAAATGTAATTTAAGTTTATTAATGTCAGATTTATACACAGACTTGAAAGTGCTGACTCTCATCCTGGACGCATCAAACTGGGTTGCAAACTGCTCCAGTACATGCTGAAGGTTGCGGTCTGACAAGCCAACAGAACCATATCATCTGCAAGCAGCAAAGACACAACTTCTAAACCGGAAACCCTCCTCACCCTGGCTGCACCTATAAATTCCATCCATTAATATCACAAACAAGATCTGAGACAAGTGTAAACCCTGGTGGAGTCCAACATCCACCAGGAACATGTTTGACTTTCACGGTGCCTCCCACAGGGTCCCTGGGGGAAGATCATCTTAGGCCTTTTCCAAGTCCACATAAGCACATGTGGACTGGCTGGTGAAACTCCCATGACCCTCTCAACAACTTCACAAAGACAAAGAGATGGTCCACTGTATCCTGGATCTGAGGTCCTACATCAGATGGATCCTTCTTTACAGCAACCTGATGTAAATGTTTTCAGGGAGACTGAGAATACTCAACACTAATTAGAGCAAACTCTCCCGTCCCCCATTTTGAAAATGGGAACCACCACCTATGTCTGCCATTCCAGAGGCACTGTCCCTGATTCCATATGACACAGTCAGCCAAGACAGCCTAAGAGTGTCCAGAGCCTTCAGCATTTCATGGAAATTCTCCTCCACTTCTGGCACCTTACCACTATCTCACCTGGTCTGAGAACATCCTGGAATCCCCCAGGAGGAAGTCGAAAATTTTGCTGGGCAGAGCAATGTCTGGAATGCCTGCTTAGCCTGCTGCATTTGCGACCTGACCTTGGATAAGTGAAAGAAAATCAATTATAATCGAAATGTAAGTCCTCTCAACTTCTGCCGGACACTAAAGCAGTATGGATGCTTGAGACACAAGTTCTCTCATTCTCCAGAATAACCCAGCAAAACTTGAGAATTAAACGCTCAAACAACAGACGACTTTGATAATGAACGGGGGGCGCAAGACATAAAAGACACCAGCACAACCAAGGTAAAGAAATAAACCGTCCACTGAACAGAAAGAATGTGATAGCATCTGAAGCTAACGATGCAATGCTAACTTTCAAGCTAGCTTGGACGGAATCAGTAAACAAATCCAAGCTATGCAAACGAACTGAAAACAGACTTGAGAACGTTCAAGGAAGAGATTACTAGCCATATAAAAAAACTAACTATCAGATCTGAAAGGGGACATTGATAAAAATACTTGCAAAACGACAAAATAGAGGCTGTTGTCACACGCGCAGCAGAAATGAGAGGTAACTTCGGCGCTCCACATCGAAGTTGGCTTCGATATGGAGCACCAAAGCCAACCGTACACTGCAAAAACTAATGAAGGATCAGAAAAGACTGACTGATAAAGTTTAGGATTTGGAATTAAGGTCAATACAGAACAGTTTAAGAGTATAAGGTTTACAGGAAAACACAGAAGCAGAGAGCGACTCTGTCGTATACTTTACGGACAGATGGCTTCGAGAGGAATTCTCAGTCGAGACAGACCTCTAAATCCAGCATGCACATAGAGCCCAAGAACCACACCCTAAACCAGGCCAACCTCCAAGGTCAGTCATCCTCAACTTCCAGCAGTTCAGTGTGAAAGAGGTGATACTTAAAAAGCATGGGAGAAGAAAACAGTCGAATTCGGAGGAAACAGAATTTATTTTGACCACAACTACCCTGCAAGTATGCTGCAACAACGTAAAGCCTATGCAAACATTAAGAAAACATTAAAGAAAGAAAGGAGTCCGCTGTCAGACTACCCCAGAACAAGATGCTCATCCACTGGGCCAGCGGAGTCAAATCCTAAAACAGCGCAGAGGAAGCAACCAATGACCTGAGGAGGAGAGGCTACGAAACAGAAGATGCAGCAACAGACTCTGGAGAATCAGTCCACCTTGACAAGCTTCAGCAGAGGCTTCAAACAGGGACTGCAACATTAAAACGCACTTGAACCAATCATGTCCTGGAGACAAGTAAACGAGTGAGAGGGCGACTGCAAGAATTTCAACATAAGGACAATACCGCAGGTAGTATGACAACTTAATGTCTGTACATAACTTAGAGAAACTCTGAGAACAAAAAGGTAAAATTAAGTTCAAAATTTGACTATAAGGGTTTCAGAATTATTTTTGTTATTTTAAACGTTGATGGCTTAAGAGGGATTTACACATATGTCCACACATAACACAGGTCTAGTATGGGTAGATCAACCCCTTATGGGTTGAATCTCATAACTACCAGGGGGCCCTGCCCTTATGGAAGACTTACCTGCATCAAACAAAAAGAGGGTCGAAATAGGTGGAAGATTGCTGACACGTCTTTCTAGAGGTCACCTTTTAATAATAATAATAATAATAATAATTTATACTTTATTAATCCCCTTGGGGAAATTCCTCTCTGCATTTTGACCCATCCTAGTTAGGAGCAGTGGACTGCCACGAAGCGGCCCCCGGGGAGCAGTTGGGGGTTAAGGGCCTTGCTCAGGGGCCCACGGTGGCCGCAATGGGGGATCGAACCTGTGACCTTCCGATCAGTATCCCCAGGCTTAACCTGTTGCGCCGCCACTCCCCCTTTAAAAAATTAACTTTGAAAGTTCCAACGCATTGTTCTGTTACGGACGGTTCAAAGACTCAAGTGAAGAACAACAAGACGTGGCAGATAGGAATGAGATTTAAGGGTTTAATGCACACAATAGTCAACACAATAGAAACAAGCAAGCAATCAGCCACTAACCAGGACTAGGTACAACTGAGCTAGGAGAGTGAACTGAGTTACTGACAGAGCAACATCTGACCAAACAATTATCTGATTCAACATACGAAGGACCAAGACCACAGTTCTAACCAAAGCAGGTTAGTCTAATTACCAATAGCTGTTGTCACTACACTATGCTACTAAGAGAACTAATACATGGATCTGATGCTAATAAACTGAGTTCAGACGACCATAACTTAGCTGAGCACCAACAGAGAGAGTGAGGACAAGGCACGGCAGGTGGCGCAGATGGCAGACAAGAGATGGCAGACAGGTGCAGAGTGGGATGGCAACTGACAGGAATCTTGTGGAGTGGTAGGCAGGGTGGAGCATGTGGAATCTAGGAGGTGACTGTCCAGGTTATGACAGCAGGAGGAGAGGAACTGATGAGGCACACGGGAGCAGAGAAAGGGAGAGAGAGAGATCTGCCACTACTGGCACTAGAGGTGGAGGGCGTGACATGTTCAAAATGCTGTCAATCATTCAAGAATAGAGCACTCTTAGCCTAAAGGGAAACACCATATTCATGACAATCTGAAACTAATCCATGGACAAAAAACATGAAGAGATTACAATTATGTCTCTTAATGTAAATGGGATTGGGAAACCAGCCAAGACAGCCAAAATCATGACAAAAATGAAAAAAGGAAAGACACAGATAACACTACTACAAGAAACTCATCTATCACAAGGAGAACATGAGAAACTGAAGAGATTTGGATTTAAAAATACCCTATTATAGCTCCAACCCAAATACCCGCAAAAGACAAGTAGCAATTATATTATATTATAATTTCAAATGGAATCAAATTCAAATGCCAAAAAGAAGTAAAAGGAAAGGGCCGATATATTATTGTCTTGGGGACAATTGGCCAGGTGATGCTCACTTTTAGTGAACATATGTGCACCACCGCAGAGTGACAAAATTTTTAATCAATCATGATTAGATGCGGGCTGCACGGTGGCGCGGTGGTTAGCAGCGTCGCCTCACAGCTAGAAGATCCCTGGTTCGCGTCCTGGTTAGGACGCCCGGAATCTTTCTGTGTGGAGTTTGCATGTTCTCCCTGTGCATGCGTGGGTTCTCACCGGGTACTCCGGCTTCCTCCCACAGTCCAAAAACATGCTGAGGTTAATTGATGATTCTAAATTGTCCGTAGGTGTGAATGAGAGTGTGCTTGTTTGTCTCTATATGTAGCCCTGTGATAGACTGGCGACCTGTTCAGGGTGTCCCCTGCCTTCGCCCGAGTCGGCTGGGATAGGCTCCAGCCCACCCCGCGACCCTAGTGAGGAATAAGCGGTGTACAGATAATGGATGGATGGATGGATGATTAGATGCTACAGCTGAGGAGACCCCCTATAGATTACAGCCATTATTCACAAACACACTCAGTGTATTCAGGAATTGATTATTTTTTCATGCAGAAAGAAAATAGTGATATATATAAAAATGTGAAGTCGATGTGGCAGACATATCTAATCATAATGCCATTGAAATGAAAATATTCTTGAACAACAGACAAAAAGATACTATATGGAGAATAAATACCGGAATACTGAATAATAAGGCAGTGGTTGAACAAATCAAAATGAGATACAAACATACGTAAAGGAAAATAATAACAGTGAGACAGACCCAGCTATATTTTGGGATGCACTGAAAGCAGTAATGCAAGGGAAACTAATTGCAATTGCTAGTAACCTTAAGAAAGAAAAAATAAAAAAATATAAATTACTTTTAGCTGACTTAAAACAGCTGGAACAAAGACACAAAGTAAAAGTTGACCAAGAGACACGACAGCAAATGAAAGAAGTGAGAAAGAAAATTAACCATATACTTAAACAAGAAATAGAGACAAAAATGAGATATTTAAAGCAAAATTATTATGAATCAGGCCCTAAAGCAGCTAAACTATTACCAAGACGTCTACGGAAACAACAAACAGATACCACAGTCCATAAACTACATGACCCTAAAACAAATCAAATTAAATACTGCCACAAAGAAATTGAAAATATTTTTACAGACTACTATAAAAACCTCTACACAGATTCATCTACCACAAATTCAAAAGACAAAAATATTTTTGGACTCTCTGGACCTACCCTCAATAGGGAAAAGTCAAAATGAGTGCATTACAAAGGGCAAAAACTGCAGAAATCACCAGTGATGGATTTCCGTCAGAATGGTACAAAAAATTTGATAAAGAATTGTCCCCTCTGCTGTACTCAGTGCTAAATTGCATTATGGCCAATGAAACTATCCCCCTCCCCCTGGAGGGAAGCAGTAATAACAGTCATCACCAAACCACCACAGAAGGACAAAAAATACTGTCAAAACACATGTTCGCTAGATCCCATCCCCACTAGATTGTTCAAGGACATCTTTCCTTTAATTAACAATGCTGTTTTAAATATCATTAACTTCTATTTACTAACAGGCTATGTACCACAGGCTTTTAAAGTTGCTGTAATACAGCCACTTCTCAAAAAGCCTACTCTAGATCCAGGTGTTTTAGACAACTAATAGGCCCATATCCAACCTCCCTTTTATCTCTAAAGTTCTAAAAAAAAAAGTTGTTGCAAGCCAATTATGTGATTATCTGCATATAAATGGTTTGTCTGAAGAGTTTCAGTCAGGATTTAGAATCCATCATAGTACAGAGACAGCACTGGTAAAGGTCACCAATGTTCTTCTTATAGCCTCAGACAGTCGACTGGTTTCTATACTTGTTCTGCTGGATCTCAGTGCTGCTTTTGATACAGTTGATCACAACATCTTATTACAGAGACTGGAACATGTTATTTGCATAAAAGAAAACCGCTCTAAAGTGGTTTAAATCATATTTATCAGACAGATTCCAGTTTGTTCATGTCAATGGCGATTCTTCCACCCGCACTAGAGTTAGTTATGGAGTTCCACAGGGTTCTGTATTAGGACCAATACTATTTACTCTGTACATGCTTCCCCTAGGAAAGATTATTAGGAAGCCAAATTTCCATTGTTATGCAGATGATACCTTGTTATATTTATCTATGAAACCCAATGAAACCAATCAGTTGGTCAAACTCCAAGCATGTCTGAAGGACATAAAGGACTGGATGACCTGTAATTTTCTTCATTTAAATTGGGATAAAACTGTGGTTATTGTATTTGGCCCTAAACACCTCAGAAACATACTATCTAACCAGATAGTTACTCTAGATGGTACTGCCTTAGCCTCCAGTTCTACCGTAAAAAACCTTGGAGTTATTTTTGATCAGGATATGTCCTTCAACTTACATATAAAACAAGTCTGTAGGATGGCATTCTTTCATTTACGTAATACTGTCAAAATCAGAAATATCTTGTCTCAGAGTGATGCTGAGAAACTAGTCCATGCATTTGTAACCTCTAGGCTGGACTATTGTAATTCCTAATTATCAGGATGTCCCAGTAACTCTCTTAGAAACCTCCAGCTGATCCAAAATGCTGCAGCCAGAGTTCTGACAGGAACCAGTACCAGGGATCAGATTTATCCTGTATTAACTTCTCTTCAATGGCTCCCTGTAAAATCCAGGCTAGAATTTAAAATCCTGCTCTTAACATATAAAATTGTTAATGACCAAGCTCCATCATATCTTAAAGACCCTATTGTACCTTATCATCCTAACAGAGCCCTTCACTCTGAGACTGCAGGTTTACTGCAGAACCCCAAGGTTCTGTGTCCTGCTTGTTCTCTCCATGGATGTCTCTGGATCTGGAGCTCAACATCCCTGATCTGGAGCTGCTGGCCTCACCACCTCCCATCCCCACCCCAACCTCTCCTGCTATCTCTCCCTCCCTCCCTCCTCTTCCCCATTCCCAACCCAACCAGTCGAGGCAGATGGCCGCCCTCCCTGAGCCTGGTTTTGTCGGGGGTTTTTTCCCCCCTTCCCTATCATAGGGAGTTTTTGGTTCCTTCCCACCTGATTGCTTGCTCATTGGGAATCCAAAAGCAACTTTGGATTGTTGGGTTTTCTGTTTCCTGTTTTTCTGTTTCCTGTTCTTTCTTACAATGTTTAGCACTATGTGACGACTTATGTTGTAAATATGCGCTATATAAATAAAATTGAATTGAATTGAATTGAACTATAAACCGATTTCAATCTTAAATACAGACTACAAACTCTACAACTCAATTATATCAAATAGTGTTCAAACATTTGTAACAGACTTAATAGATGAAGACCAAACTGGCTTTGTTACGGGTAGACAAACACAAGACAGTATTAGAAGGATGCTACATATTATACAGAGTATAAACCAAAATAATCTGCCAGCAGCATTGATTAGCCTGGACACCAAAAAGGCCTTTAATCATGTAAATTGGACATTTCTACACCTAACTCTAGAAAAATTTGGTTTTGATAAAAAATAAATCAATTCAGTGTATCAAGTCAATCTATGACAAACCCTCAGCTAGAATAAAAACGAATGGCCCTATTTCCAAAAGATTTTTACTAGGGAGAGGAACTAGACAGGCTGTTGTCTAAGTCCTACTGTGCTGCCCTATATATATATAGAACCACTGGCTCAGTTAATTAGAT
The DNA here is from genome assembly GCA_024666655.1 of Dascyllus trimaculatus. Lineage (NCBI taxonomy): Eukaryota > Metazoa > Chordata > Actinopteri > Pomacentridae > Dascyllus > Dascyllus trimaculatus. The sequence continues at coordinate 32,343,119 of CM045461.1, read as the reverse complement.
AGGACACCTCAGTAAATGGAATAGAAATCGATAAACAAAAACACACAATCAGTCTTTTTGCTAATGATGTTATGGTTGACTTAAAAGGCCTAGTGAATTATTTTTTGTCACTCATACAAATTCTAGAACAATTCGGCATGTACTCAGGCTACAAACGTAACTAAAAACCGAAATCCTCTTATTTAATTGCTCACAAACCAAAAACTGAAAGAACTAAAACTAAACTGGAATGCAAAATCACTCAAATATTTGAGTGTAAACATAACTAAGACTACTACTGAAATTATATGAAAGTAATTACAGCAGCATTGATGCCAACATAAGAAAAGATCTTTAAATATGGTCCACGTATCCAACTGGGTTAACAGACAGAATAAATGCAGTGAAAATGAACATACTACCCCGCCTAGTGTTCTATTGTTCTTGTTCCTATCACTTCCAGTGAATATACACAAGCCCAATTTCATAAGTGGGAGAAGCTCATTTCTAGATTTATATGAGAACGCAGAAGACCCAGGGTGCGCTGTACACCACTCTTCAGTTACCCAAAGAAAATGGAGGAATGGCACTTCCAAATCTAAAAGAATATTTTCACACAGCTCAACTGCGATGACTCATCTACTGGTGCAATGTAGATTATGTGCTAGGTGGAAAAATATCGAATTATCCACATCCCACAATCCTATTCAAACGTAATAGGAGAAAGAGAGATCCCAGCCCATATAAGAGACAACTATTTAGATCCAATTAGCAAATTAACTTTAGATACATGGCGCTCCATTGGCAAAAAAACTTAAAATAGGAAAAGAAGTGGGACTGTTAAAATTGTTCGCTTTTGATGATGACTTCATACCAGGAAGATATGATCATCAACTCAAACAGTGGGTGGAAAAGGGTCTAACAGCCTAGATGTACAGTGACTCAAAAAGGTGAAATCATAAGCTTCCAAGAACTAAAGAACAGATACGGCTTAACAAATCAAGACTTATTTAGTTACTTACAAATGAGGGATTATTTTCACAAAAGATTAAGATGAATGAACACAAAATACATCTTATTGTAAAGATACATAAACAATCATACAGTCAAGCTACTCTGAAAGTTGCATCCACCTTGTAACACTGTTTACTGGAATATAGAAGCGACTCGACAATATTTGTTAAAAAAAATAGGAAAAAATAATTGGGTAAGGGGATCTCAGAAAGGATGTGGAGCGATGTGGAAAATACACAAAACAACAACACAATCGCAAAAATGGACAGAATTTATGTGAAAGAACCACATTTGTTTTTTCATCACACCTAAAATCAGAGCAAACCAAATAAAGATTCAACAACCATGCTGGAGACTTTGCAACCACACAGAACCAAATCACATATTTTGGAGCTGCTCGAAAATACAACCTTTCTGGGAAAACATACATACTACTATATGTCAGGTCCTGGGCTATAAAATACCCCAGTCCTGTCTAACTCTGTATCTGGGTCACCGAGAAGGGGATGTACATAGAAATGACCAGTATCTGGCCAAAATTCTTTTGGCTGCTGCCAACAAGGCTATTACACAGAACCAGCTAAAGACTGAAGCACCAAATCATAAACAATGGCTGTCTCTTAGAGATGGAAAAGTTCACATACAAGGGTACCAAGGTATTTATTGTTACCCAGCGATGTCCAGTTGTCTCCAGTGAGAGCAACAGTTGATGCACGTTGTAACACCATCGCTTTTGTAGTCCTCTACTTTTGACACAACTCGTGTATTTTTTTTGTGATGGTGTGTCTTGAGGGAGGCTCATATGTGCCGTCATTTGTTGTGATTCTAAGAACGTCCCTCAGACCGACATCTTCCACAATACTAATCGGCCTGCAGTTTGTTTGCTTGTCTTGCTTTGTTTATCTATGCTTGGTTTTTGTCTGTATGTGTATTCAGAGCCAGTGTGAAACAGACTTTCAAAATAATAATAATTAGAAAATACTGCATTAACGCGATAATAACCCGTTAACTAACGCATTAACAGCCCTAGTTCTTATTTATCTATGAGAGCAGTGATCCAAATATAGATCAGGCTAGTTTTTCCATTTGATCAAAATTAATTTCTGACTTTTTCCCTTTTTTCCATTTTCCCCATTTTAACTTTTTGCTATCCATTTTTCTAAAATGGATCCTCAATTTACTGTCTTTTTAAAACATGTCATTTAGTAATTATACAATCTAAAATAACGTTGAAATGATCACTGCTCTGCCTTCACAGTATAGACAGGTGTAATTTGAGCACATACAGATGTGAACAAAAGTTTACATACTTGTAAAGACTATGCATATCTATGCGGACTTGAGTTTACAATAACTCCTATAATTGTGATGAATGTCTTTATCACAAAAAAAGTACTATCACCCTAACCCTTTGGTGCTTTTAAATGTTTATTATAGATCTTCTGTAAAGATACATGCAGCAATGCATATTTTATGTAAACATCTCTTGGCCACTTTCACCTCAACTAGGCACTTTTGGTAGCCATCCATAAACTTCTGGTTGCATCTTTGACCACTTCTCTTGACAAAATTGTCTCTGTCAAAGATCCACCCTTCTGGCTGATGATTTTAAGTTTTTTTGAAAGATGTGAGATAATCCTTGTTCTTCTTTATTCAATTTACTGTGTGTTCCAATGGCAATCACAGAGCATAATGTTACCACCAACATGGTTGATGGCATATTTAGTGTTCTTGGGGCCTCAACTTCCAAACCTATTTCTGGTCATTGTGGCTAAATAGCTCATTGTTTTCTGAACTTTCCTCCAGAAGCCCTTTTCTTTGTCAGTGCCATCAGCAGCAAACTTCAGTTGAGCCTTAAAGTGCAGCTTCTTAAAGAAAGTAGGCAAGGCAGCCTCTCAGCTTATGGGGATTTAAATCACGCTTGACTGTTGACACTGACACTTGTGTTCCTGCAGCTTCTAATTCATTGCAGACCTGCTTTGTGGTGATTCCTAGTTGAGTCTTGACAATCATGACCAATTGCTTTCAGCAGCAGGTGTTTTCTTCCTGATCATGGTAGTGACACAACTGTAACATGCACTTTATTCTTCCAAACAAGGAGGACATCAGCTGTAGTCAACTATAATCACTCACAAGAAGTTAAATGGCTATGCCACTAAGAAAATTAGATTAACACAGCTGCTTACATCACCTAAACTGATAATTCACGTTGCTGTATGTACAGTGCTGTAAAAAGTACTCCCCCCCAACACACACACAGTTGTCTTCTATTTTTGCATATTTGTGTTTCAGACCATTAACCTAATTTTTATATTAGACAAAGATAATCCAAGAAAACACAAAATGCTTTTTTTTAGTGATGATATGATTAATTGGAAGAAAAATTCTGTCCAGACCCACCTTGCCCTATGTGGAAAAGTAATTCCCCCCTTAGGTAATTGTACTTGACATTTATCAGCCATTGACATTTATCAGTCTGAAAATGATTACAAAGCCATTGCTGAGGCTCTGGGACTCCAGAGAACCACAGTGAGAGTCTTTATCCACAAATGGAGGAACATGGAACAGTGGGGAACCTTCCTAGGAGTGACTGGCCTACCAAAGTTTTTCCAAGAGCCCATTAACATCTCATCCAAGGGGTCACAAAACAACATAGATGAACATCAAAAGACCAGCAGGCCACACTTAGCTCAGTTAAGGTCAGTGTATATGATTTCATAGTAAGCAAGATACTGGGCAAAAATGGCATCCATGAGAGATTTGCACGGTGCAAACCAATCCTGACCAAAAAAGAACATAAAAGCCCATCTGGCATTTGCAAAAAAATATTTGGATGAGCCCCAAGACTTTTGGGATAACATCCTGTGACTGATGAGCCACAGGTGGAACTTTTTGAAAGACACTAGTCCTGTTACATCTGGCATAAAGCTAATGCGTTCCACTAGAAGAACATGATACCAATAGTGAAACATGGTGGTGGTAGTGTGATGGTTTGGGGCTGCTTTGCTTCTACAGGACCTGGACGACTTGTCATAACTGATGGAGCTGTAAATTCTGCTCTCTGTCATTTCTGCGTCCCAGTTAGGACACCTGGGATCTGTCTGTGTGGAGTTTGCATGTTCTCCCTGTGCAGCGTGGGTTTTCACCGGGTACTCCGGCTTCCTCCCACAGTCCAAAGACATGCTGAGGTTAATTGATTATTCTGAATTGTCTGTAGGTGTGAATGTGAGTGTGCTTGGTTGTCTGTGTCTCTGTGTTGACCTGTGATATACTGGCAACCTGTCCAGGGTGTCCCCTGCCTTCGCCCGAGTCGGCTGGGATAGACTCCAGCCCCACTGCAGAGGATTAAGCAGTGTATAGATAATGGATGGAACGATAGATTCACCAAGCCTGGCAGTAATCATATGTAGTTGTTTTTGAACTTTAATTCGTTAATTGAACTCAACGGCCAAATAATTTTGGTCATTTGGTAGATTGGTAGCTAAGGGGGCAATTTTTCTTCAAAAAAATAAAATCATCATTTAAAAACTGCATTATGTGTTTTCTTGGGTTTTCTTTGCCTTACATTAAAATCTGTTTGATGATCTGAAACATGTACGTGTGACAGCTATGCAAAAATAGAAGATTTCTGTAGGGGGGCAAATACTTTTCCACACATGGTCTTTGCAAGTGTATGTGGACTTTTGTTCACAACTGTATGTCTATTTATTACATTTAGAGAAACAAATATATTATAAAGAACTTATTAAAGTGAACTGGAATACCATCATATAACAGAAAAAGAGAAAGATCAATCAAAAGGTCAAGAGTGCAGCAGGTGGAGTGTAGCAATGGAATGCAGCTAATGGCTTACAATAAAAGCAAAATGTGTGACCTTAGCCAATTACATAATCAACCAGTGTTTAACATGTCTCCACCTATCTTTTGTGTGGCCCTCCTGTTGAAACAGAAACACACCTTATTTGTACCTGGAGGGCTGGTGCAAAAGCCTTAGTAGAGCTGGCCCTGGCTGCTTTTCTGTATATTTATTTATACACACTTTCAGGCCTACAACATTCTCAAAGAAATCAGTAATAGCACACACACACTCACAGCCATTTCTATGGCAACAGTATCCAGTGAGCAAGCACACAGTGTACAGGCAAACATACACACCACCACCTACATTCACAAATGCATGCAGACTTATTCTGTATGACTAGATTAGAAGTGATATGCAACCACTGCAGCTGTTTAAGGACCCATGGCCTGAGAGGCCTGTGCTCCTGTCTGCGAGAGCAGGCCTTGTGCCACATTATGAAAATAATGGCTGCAAGGGCAAAAAAAGGAATGAGCGACATAGACAGTAGGGGACAGGAAAAGAAGAAAATGAAGATAGTACACTTGATGGTGATACATATCTACAATGAATACTTAGTAAATGAATCTTATCCTTGTCTATTTTCATTGAAGGCAGGCCATTTTACACAAAAGTTGTTGCTTTACATGTCCTATACTGTGTTTTATACAGCAACCAGTTACATGCCCAATTTACAGTTACAGCCTAATTTATTGTTTTTTAACATTACAATATTAATGTTAAACTCAAAGTGGAACATCATGCCAACTCACCCGCAGGTTGATCTCCCTTATCCTCTCTTGCCGCAGTTTCGACAGATTGGTTACTCTTGACATTACGTATGTTCTCAGAACAAATTTAAAAGGCAGTCGGCAAGTCAGAATAATAAATATCCAATATAACAGTTGGTATGCTTCTCTGGATATCCGTCAATTCCCTATTAAAGACAAAAAACTAAAAATCTTTCCGTACTGGCCAACTGCAATGTGCTTCTGCTTCTAGTGAAGTGACTGTTCCTGTGAGAAATCTGACTTCTGAATCATCACCGCCCCCTCACACACACACACGCACACACACACGCGCGCACACACACACACACACGCACACACACACACACGCACACACTCACACACACACACTCACACACACACACTCACACACACACAGAAAGAGAGAGAGAGAGTTAATCTGTCTGTGAATACATGGTATCGACTATTATTTGCTCTTTGTTTCATCCCAGTGTTCACTAATAGGAAAAATGGATTCACAATTGTAAACGTCAGGATGATGTTCACAAATATTTTTAATTTTTAAATTAATTAGATGTATTGACAGATTTTTTGTTTGGGAAACAAAGCAGATCTCTTTGACATTTGCAGTATATTTTTGAGAGTTGTTTGTTTTTGTATTTGTGGAACATGGTTCATAGTAAAAGACCACACATTTACACATTGTTATTCTGTTCATGCAAATAACACTGAGACAAATGCAGCTCTACAGCCTCTACCATGCTCACAGTGACATTGCTAGCATGTCGAAGCTGATTAAAGGCTGATGAGTTTTGCAGATATTAGATCATCAAAGTTCTGAATATGTTAACATGTTGACTAGATGGTGGCATAGACAGAGAAGTGAGAGGATCATCGGCATTATTACAATTCTTCATGGGAGCAACATAAATATCTGCACCAAGTTTCATAGTAACTGATCCACTCAAAATATTTCTGACAAATATAGAAATGGTCGTGCTAAAGTAAAGGTTAAGGAATCACCAACGTTAACCGGATTCATTATGAATGTCCATAGAATATCAATGGCAATTTATGTGGCAAACATTCAGATATTTCTTTGAATTAACATTTTGATGGTATTACAGTAAACACAGACAAATGAATAAACAAGTGAACAAACAAACTTCTCTTTACTCTAAGATCTGCACCAAACTTCGTAGAAATCCATCCCGTAGTTGTTAAAACATGTCATCAATCTTCTAAGACAAAGCCTGCTGGTGGTGCTAGAGAGTAAGCCAGGTGACCACCAAAGTAAAATGTATTTAGTGGAATGCCTCATGTTGCTAACATGGTTAAGATGTACATTTCAGGAAAAACAACTCTATTGTGCTACTTTGATCATCTGGTTATCTTATAATAGTGTGGATCAAGACTTCAACTGCATGGCACTGTGTTGAAACATTTTCTGCTGTACTGGCAGACTTCCTTCCTTCTCACAGAGGAAATTATATGCACTCTTGCTCAAACAAACACACACACACACACACACACACACACACAAACACGCACATCCATCCATTTTCTAGACATTGCCTTATCCTCTGTAGGGTCATTCTAAGAAAAAATTCTAGAATCTTGAACTATTCTACCATGTTGGTACATGATGATATTCTAGAATCAAACAACATTCTAAAATCTTGGCCTTAGAGGACATTCACTGACAGCTGAAGTGAATATCATTGATCATATTGGTACTATGTGGTGTTCTAATAGAAAACCTTGGATTTTAACATCCGTGTTGATGAGACTTAGACACCCAAATAAACATTGTCCCACAACAAACACACTCCCTCATGCTAATGGAAATCCCAAATATCACTGGTCTACCCCCACAGGAAAATGCACCCCACCACATGGAAACAACATCAACCAATCAGGAACATGTTGAGGAACATGACGATGGTCCAACATGTTGATTTGACCTCCAAACTTCCTACAGCCCATTCTGATCAAGCATCAACAGGATGCAGTGGAACAAGTTGGATTGACAAAAGCCCCACTGCACAAGCCAGAGCACCCAAAGGATCCAGTACCAGAAATTACATTTTTTAAATTAAATTTTAGAGAAAATTTTAAAGTGTTTTCTTCAGTTTTAATTGTTTAGTTATATTACTTCTATCTCTCAGTATTGTTAAAATTCATATTAAATATCCATATGTGTAAATATGTTTACAAAACACATAGGCTTTCATAGGGTGCCCTTTTTTTTTACAACTGTATACACACACACACACACACACACACACACACACACACAAATCACATAAACTCCCTTTATTAGGTACACCTTGCTAGGAAAAGGTTGGACCCCCTTTTGCCTTAATTCTTCGCGGCATACTTTCAACAAGGTGTTGGAAACATTCCTCAGAGGTTCTGGTCCATACTGACATGATAGCATCACACAGTTGCTGCAGATTTGTCGGCTATTTTTCCCTTAATATTTTTTAATATTTTTAATATTTATGTCTGTTTGCACTGTTCTGTACGAGAGCTGCTACTGTTTAATTTTCGTTGTTCTTCTGATGGGACAATGACAATAAAATAATTCTGATTCTGATTCTGATTCTGCACATCCATGATGCCAATCTCTCATTCCACTGCATCCCAAAGGAGCTCTACTGGACTGAGATCTGATGACTGTGGAGGCCACTGGAGTACAGAGAACTCATTGAAATGTTCAAGAAACCAGTTTGAGATGATCTGAGCTTTGTGACATGATGCATTATCCTGCTGGAAGTAGCATCAGAAGATGGTCCACTGTGGTCATAAAGGGACGGACATGGTCAGCAACAACACTCAGGTAGGCTGTGGCATTTAAACAATGCTCAGTTGGTACTAAGGGGCCAGAAGTGAGCCAAGAAAATATCCCCCACACCATTAGACTACCACCACTAGCCTGAACCGTTGATACAAGGCAGGATGGATCCATGCTTTCTTGTTGTTTACACCAAATTCTGACCTACCATCTGAATGTTCAGCTGAAATGGAGACTCATCAGACAAGGCAATGTTTTACCAATCTTCTGCTGTCCAGTTTTGGTGAGCCTGTCTGAATTGTAGTCTCAGTTTTCTGTTCTTAGCTGACAGAAGTGGCACCTGGGGCCTGTTTCACGAAGCAGGTTTAGTGAAAACTCTGAGTCTGTTAACCCTGAAATGAGGAAAACTCAGAGTTTTCCGTTTCACAAAGGGAGGTAACTCAAACCAGAGACAGAGGGGTAACTCTAGCCTGTTTCATGAAGAGAGATAACTTAAGCTCTCGGTCAGTTACCGCAGTAACAGTGTCTGTGAAACTAACCTGGTCGGGAGCAGGTTTATGTCAGTAAACCTCGAGATTCTCTCTGTCTCCGCCCTCTTTTAGCCACACATGATGTTTGATTTCCTCGTTTATTCATTCAGTCAGTAGAGAGTTTTGGCGTCCGTGTGTTAAAATGGCATGTCCGTTTGTTAATGATGTAGTAGACGAAGGAGCAGCATTACTGCGCAGGGAACTGAATATTCGTCGGGAGGTTATTTTCAGACCGCGCATAGATGTCATGGCTTTTCCGGACAGTTATCTTTTTGAACGGTACCGCTTCACCTCACAATCCATAATCTACATCCACCACCTCATCCGTCCTTACGTTCGGAACATTACCAGCCACATTCAGCTCTAACATCACAGCAGATATTGTGTGCTGCGCTGCGGTTCTTCGCAAATGGGAGTTTTTTGTATAACATTGGAGACGCAGAGCATTATAGTAAGGCCACTGTTTGCAGAGCCGTCAGAGACAACATATGCCATAATCATTTTGCAGTTTAATCCATCATCATCACCATCACAGAAAATAAAACACATGATACACATTTCATTTGGTCTTCTTTATTTCCTACAAATGAAAGAGCTAGTTTAGTTCATGTTCCAATAGTTAACATAATTCACCTGTGACCATGAACCCACCTCTAACTTGTGCTCCAGGATTTCAATTTCCAGATCAGCCTTCCTAATCTGGCGGTCCAAGTACTGCACTTCTTTGTCTGTTTTTCTGATATTTTTTTCAGTAAGTGTAGTTTATATATTTGTTTTACTGGTAACTGGGAATACATAGAGGACATTAAATTATACAATTGCACATGAATCCCACAGAATGAACCTCTAGTGTTTACTGAACATCCATCTCACTGTGTCAATCTGTGCAGTGGAAGTTGAGGGACCATCCTGCTGCTGCCCAGCCATGCTCTGTTTAAAAGGATGAGAATGTGCCATACTTCAGTGAAGGCTAAATGTCACACTCTATATTCCACCAGAATGTTAAGAAATGTGAATGAGGAAGAGAACTATCAGTGACATACTTCTGTATGTCTTTCTGTATCCCCCTCTGTAAAGGCAGCAGACACAGTGTCATCCTCTTCATCCTAGATGAATGAGATGTTTCAGTAAACTTAAAATACCATTTGGCTCAATCTTTGGAGTATTGCCTACTTACAGTTACAAGGTCTGTTGTGGCATGAAGGGGCTCCACTAGGCAGATAGCACCATCAGAATCTGGAAAAATAAGAAATAAATATTTGTATGACTTTCTTTCTGTTGGCCGAGTAGAAGTCTGTGTTAGTTTAAATAGGCTTAATTATTTAACAGAGCATGATATAGATGCAGACATTTAGGCTATGTGTGGATAAAAGAAATGCACAGTCAAACAACCAGGTAATATTTAGGCTACATTTCAATGTAAAACATGATCAACATGAGGTACCTCCATGAGATTATGCCTAGGTCTTACCTGTTTGAACAATGTTTTTATATTTCATTTTAAGCTGCTGCCACGTGCGCTTCTCCCCCGTCTGATTGCACCTAAATGAAATAACTTAATAAGTACCATTCAATCAGTTTTCCCTGTAATATTATTGCGATTGCAAAGGACTACATTTAAACTTACACATTAACTCGGGCAGCAATGTTCTCCCCACCGTCTTCCTCGCTTTTGCAGCTACAGCTGTGTTGCATTTCTTCCGAAATATGTGTACATTGTCGCTATATGCGCGCATTAAGACGTCCAGTTCAAGGGGCGTAAAAAACGTCGCTCTTCGCTTCCCCGTTGCCATGGTGACTCGTCGAATCGGGGCTCCATTGATGCCGTCTTTTTATAGCGGTGGTGCACGCGCTTAACTCCAGGTGAAAGTACTCCGTGTTGATTAAGCAAACTGAAATCACCCTTTGTGAAACCGAAAACTCTGAATTTCCTGTCTCAGCGTAGATCAACTCGCAGTTGAGGATTAAACTCAGAGGTTGTTAAACCTGCTACGTGAAACGGACCCCTGGTGTGGTCTTCTGCTACTGTAGCCCATCTTTTTCAAGGCTGGACATGTGGTGCGTTCAGAGATGGTATTCTGCATTCCTTGGTTGTAACCAGAAGTTATTTGAGTTACTGTTGCCTTTCTATCATCACTGACCAGTCTGCCCATTTTCTTCTGATCTCTCACATCAACAAGGCATTTTTGTCCACACAACTGCTGCTCACTGGATATTTTCTCTTCTATGGACCATCCTCTGTAAACCCTGGAGATGGTTGATCGTGAAAATCCCAGTAAATCAGCAGTTTCTGAAAAACTCAGACCAGCCCGTCTGGCACCAACAATCATGCAACGTTCAGAGTTACTTAAATCCCCTTTCTTCCCCGTTCTGAGGCTCAGTTTGAACTTCAGCAAGTTGTCTTGACCACGTCAACATGCCTAAATGCACTGAACTGTGGCAATAAATTGTCTGATTAGCTGCTTGTGTTAACAAGCAATTGAACAGATTTACCTAATAAATTGGCCAGTGTGTGTGTGATGTCAGGGTGTGGTATCAGTGTGTGATGTCAGGGTGTGTGTGTGTGTGTGTGTGTGTCCGTGTTTATCTGTTTTCGTTTGTATTTTTGGCCAGACATTCCAAACTTCGTACAGCAGGTGGCGACTCTTTGAGTTTTCCGATAATCATCTTTTAAAATAGCAGAAGAAGAAAGGGACCAATAAGGAAGTGAGCATTAAGGTCACATGACCTGGAAACATGGCGACTTAAACCAGAGACAACTGCCGAACATTCACTATGGAGCTTTTTTGTACGAAGTAATTTTACATTGTCAGGGATTCATCGGTATTTTGTGTCTGTCTTCACGGTAAAGTACATTTTTATGTCCACATGCTTCATTGTGCGTAGGTTTATTAGAAGTGCTTCATCCTGTGTGCTCTGTTGTTAGAGACTGTTAAAACATTTCATCTGGGAATGAGCTGCTGCCACATTGTAGTAAAGGTTCCACACTTTGAATATGCCCGTGCTGAAATCAAAGTATGGATCCACAGAATAAAACACTTCAGACAGATGTTTTAGCTCCCTGTGTCTTGTAAGGGAGGACCAGAACACTAATGCGATTAAAAGCGGAGACTCATCGCTGCTGTGTCCACTGAGACTGTCCTTTGTTCAGCCGTAGATCATGAAGCTGCGTGTCCAGCTGCAGTGCAAGAATCTGCATGAATACCTGAGAGAGCTGAGTCCAGACATTTTGGACAGACTGTACAACCATCCAGCAACATGTCTGGCTGTCTACAGGTAGAGTGGCTCCAACATACTGTCCTGATGGCTGTGATGTTAACATGGACTGTGTCATTTTATACTGTATTTAATATTCCACAGGGAGCTCCCCTCTCTGGCCAAGAATTATGTGATGCGCATGCTGTTCCTGGATCAGCCTCTTCCCCAGGCAGCCGTGGCATTGTGGGTGAAAAAAGATAGTCAAAAGTGAGTCTCTTAACTTGTCCTGTCTTATGCTTCTAGCAGTATTGTAGTTAACCAAACCATTTAGTTTGTTTCCTGTACGACAGTGTAAGATCTTTCCTACTGACCTGTGGAGTTTCATAGATTTGACCTTGTTGTCATGGATTCAGCATTAATCATACCATGAGAAATCAACATTATGTTAAGATTGTTTGTCACTGATGCATCCAGTGAATTAATTTCTGGTATCCTACCTTACATCAATCCTTGACGGTGCCTATACTGTCATAAAGAAGTCCTTGGGTTTGTTCTTTAAATGTGGTCTAACTAATCCGGGCTAACACGCTGTTGTAATGCTCAACAGGACATGTTAATCCTGAACCAGCCAAATGTTTTTTGGATACACTTAAATAACTGTTCATTAACTTTTGATGACTTTACTTGAAATAACAGAAACCTGTCATGGTGGAAAAATGTGTTATGCGTTGTTGCTGATGTTCTTACATTCTACATTGTGCTATACTGTGTTTTCTCTGAGCCCACACTCCAACTGAAAGGGTTCCAAATGTTTCCCGCCCCATCAACAAACATCAGGGGAGCAGAATTTTAGGGGCAGCTTTCCATATAATGTAGTCCAGTACTCCACCTCAAGTTGATACCTACAGTATACAACAGGAGTATGCTTGAACTTAAATGTCTAATGTTTCAAAATTGCATCATCTTACAGTAAGCAGATTGTTTCTAAGTGGAACAGCAGGGTGTTTGCTCTTCTGGTGCATTGAAAACAGTTTAGATTTTCTCTGAAGTACAGGCCCCATGTTGGGAACTCGGTGCAATGATCGTCAGTACGCCTTTCTTTACTAATTTTCAGTACTTCATGTGTCCACCTGTATTGTCCACCTTTATTTTCGATGACAGACTTAATCCTCCATGACATTCATGACATTTCAGTCTGCTTTTTTTAGATGCTCTTTTTTACACAAGGGGGGTATAACCAAAGTTTAATGTTGTGCCAGCCCCTCTCATGTCAGTAAAATAGCTCTGATCCATTGAGGCACAGCTGTCCTGAGGTATCAGGCACCTAGAGATAAGTAATATACTTAAAATCCTAGAAGTTGTGAGGTTGGGCCTCCATGGAGTGGACTTGTTTTTTCAGCACATCCCACAGATGCTTGATTGGATTGAGATCAGAGAATGTGGAAGCCAAGTCAACACCTTGAACTCTTTGTCATGTTCCTCAGACCATTCCTGAACAATATTTGCAGTGTTGCAGGAAGCGTTGTCCTGCTGAAAGAGCCAACTGCTATCAGAGAATACCGCTGCCATGAAAGGGTGGTTGTGGTCTGCAACAATGTCTAGGTAGATGTTACATGTAACTTCCACAATAATCCCACTGCTTCTTCTGGCTTGCCGTCTTCTCATAGTGCATCCGGCTGCCGTCTCTTCCCCAGGTAAACGACACAAATGCACCTGGCCATGCTTACAATGCTAAAACAATGTCATTCACTAGACCATCCCACCTTGGGGATGCCCAGCTCTGATGATCAAATGCTCATTGTAGGTGCATTTGGTGGTGGACAGGGGTCAGCATGGGCATTCTGACTGGAATGCAGCTACAATGTACTGTGAGCTCTGACACCTTTTATAGCCAGCGTTAAGGTGTCCAGCTCTTTGTGTTACACTAGATTTTCTGTGGGATTAGACCACACAGGCCAGCCTTCACTTCCCACATACATCAGGACCCACGAGTGGACAGCATGGCACCTAGTGCAAGCCTTGCAACTGTTGATTGCTGTGTTTGCTTTGTAAGACTTTTGATAATAACTCTTTCGGATATTATAATGGCTCTATTCATTTCTGGAACAGCTACCACCTGAATTGTATTCTTACACTGTGAAAACCCCTCTTAAACATTGTTTTGGTGAAATTAAAACTGTTGCTAGTACATTTAATAATATTCCTTGCCAGAGAAAAACTGGACTGCACATTTCAGAGTAACAATAAGGTCTGTTCACTGTTTGTGTTTTTGTCTTTGGCTTCTTGCTGCAGGGATCACGATGAATGTGTTTCAGTGTTGACAGGACTCCGTCTTTGGCACAGTCAACAGCTGCAGGGGGGTCTGCAGGGATACATTTTAAACCCAGTGTTCAAAGACAACCTGAGGACAGCTCTGCTTGGCGGGTACGTCGTCTTTTGTGAGCACAGTGTTGAGCCACTGGGTGGCAGCACTCCTCTCTCTCTCTCTTTAGAAACTGTTCATTCCACAGTGAAGGTGTAGCTACACCATTCTGTGCTGATAGAAATGTAGTTGAGGTAATGTGCTGTTTCAGAGAGTTGAATGGTTTGTAAAAATGGTTGTAGAAAACCAGACACACCCACAAACCTACTTGGGTTCTTTTTCTTTCCACTATCCAAGACATGGTTGGCCAGAATGTTAAAACCTCACTCTTAAAGTCTAAATGAAGTGTACCAATGACTGCAGTGTCAACACACAGGGGCAGAGCATGGGCTGAGGAGGGGAGCACTCTTGGTCCTGACCGCCATGCACGGGACATTGAGAGTCTTGACCGCTACGCTATGGAGCGATGGGAGGTCATCCTGCAATTCATGGTGGGTTCTCCTAGTGCTGTCAGCCAGGACCTGGCTCACCTGTTAGTTCAAGCAGGCCTCATGAAAAGGTAAAGTAGTATCAAACTCACTTTAACATTCCTCAATCTGTTGCTTATGAAACTAAGAACTCTGTAAAAATGGTTTAAATATGTTTTACACAAATGACTCGCACAACATGACGCTAAGTTAGTACTGTCTAATGATACTGAGGACAAAGCTAACAGGTGTAAATGCAAAAAATCTGCATCCTCACCATTTTAGTATGAATGTAGAGCATTTGGAAATACAGGAGCAGCATGTCTCTCCTGCAGGGTATCTTGTTAACACCAATATATAGGACTCTCTAACTGAAGATATGGTATTGGAATATGTTTTAATTCAGATGTTTACTATAGGAATACATGTTACTTAGACAAGCAATACATAGATTAGATTCATGATTTATTTAAAATGTTTTCGAAAATGTATCACTTTGACACAAAAAGCTTACCCTAAACATGATTTATAGCAAAATGAAACTTTTTCTAATGGAACTAGCAACCTACAAAATGGAACGTTCAACCTTTCATACTCATGTTATTCCCCCAGATCCATACAAATAAGCACACTCTGTAAGCAGGTCAATTCTGTCACATGATTAATCACTGTTCGATCATTAATAATATTTCGATATGACTGATGTCACTGGCTTTCAGATGATGATTTGCCGTGATTGGACAGTAGCACACTGGGAGAGAGATTTTGTGAACAGTCAGTTGGGTACTTGGATACGCTCCACCCCACCTCTCAGTATACCTGAGTCAGAGGAAATGTATATGAATATGATTATTTCTTTGCAGTTGTAGCATCACATAAGAAAGCATTGCTGATTAACCACTTAAAAAGTCAGTGTATTGACATACCTGAGCTTTACCTGAAAATTAAAAAATCATGCAAAGATCAGAAGCACATTCACTTTATTTAGAATTATGACTTATCCAGGCAAGTACTCTGCCCGTCTGCATGGGAAGAACCTATCACAAGGAGAATCTTCAAAGGGGAATGTAAATGAGTGTGGGCTGTGCTTAGCGAACTTTAGCTATAGGTTCAAATATTGTGGTGTTACAGGTTACCACTGTACCTCATGTTGTCCTGTGAACTTTTCTGATTGTCAGTGAGGCAGGAGAGGCCCCCTACATCACCTCAGCTGGTTTCCAGTTCCTCCTACTGGACACGGCCTCTCAGCTATGGTACTTCACCCTGCAGTACCTCAAGACTGCTCAGGTAAATGTGTGTCATTTGCTACTTAGATTACATTCTTATTCAGTGTGATTAAACCAGTGATTATCAATCTAGTACCATGAACGTCTCTAGAGTCTATAGTCTCATTACTCTGATTACCACATCATTAAGCAGACAGGGCTCTAATCGGTGACAGCAGCTGCTAAGACCCTGGCTTGAATAATAGCCCACTAACTTTTGGGTCACAGATCCACTTCCTGGACTCCTGCTTAATATATTATACTTATTGGCCTGTTAAGCTTGATAAGTGCTCTGTATGTGGAAATGAATGTCTGTTGCTAGGATTGGAATGAATACAAATAAGAAAGTGAGCCTAGTTAACCGTGAACAGCAATTGAGCTGCAGCATGAACAAATTATTTCTGACTGAGAAACATTTGTACAACAATGGGCAAATTCATCTCTGTCCTTTTCATTCTGTCAGCTCTGAGTAACCCATCATTTGTCAGTAAAGTAGATGCAAGCTGAATACAGGACTTCCGCTGACCCAGTCACTTCTGATTCTCTTGTTGTGATGAGCCCCATTTAAATATACTAAGTGATCATTTGGTCATGCTCCACTTTTGTCACAGAGAGGACATGAGCAGAAGGAAAAATACTGAGATTCATATGAAAGCAAAAGCTGTACAGTGGAATACACATGACTATAACATTATTATTATTATCAGGAGTATAATTATACATTTGTAAAGCGTAACTCTTCAGAGACTGTATGACAGAGGTATTCATTCACCTACCATTTTTGTTGTCAGTTGCCTAGCAACCTAAGCCAGAACCTCCTTTGAGGAGGTCCCTCATTTGAGAAAACCTGCTCACAAAAGTTCATTGATCCAAAGATGGACAGGACTCCAGATGCATACTTCTTGATGTTTATAAAGGTATTGGGGAAGGCATTCCATGTTTCAAACACCAATTCGTCTGATTTAGGGACCTTTCAGTATCGCTTCATTTGTGCTCTCTAGTAAGGATGGCTTTCTGACGGGTGAGATCTTCAAGATCAGCTGTCAGGCTTTTGAACTTGAACACCCATAAGTCTTGATCAGCTATGTCGGCCAGTTCAGTTTCCAGATCAGGTTGCCTTACTCGACCTAGAGATATTGATGTTTTAAAAGAAACACGTTCTGTAACAGGCAAACACAAATGTCTGCAGCAAAAGGTGACGAGCATTGTATATTATTTATGTATATGATATATTTATACATTTTATATTATCTGTTATATTTTGGGTTTAGGGTATGTAATTTTATGCAAAAACAAATGAGACGCAGAGAGTTCATGACTCTTGTGTCTGTATTAAAAAGCAACACAACTGACCTGTTCAGACATCTGAAAAAACCACCACCATTCCAGCACGATGAATGTATGACGACCAAGACCAGTGACACTGCTAATATTACCTCACTGAAATCCCATCCTCGTCCAGCGTCAGCCTAAATATCCATGACAACAATGTTGTATTGTGTGAGACCATATTGCACAACATCAAAGAAAACGGGTCTGTTGATTTAAATTTGGACAAAATGTTTTGGTACAGTTTCATTTACAATTGGTTTCTAGGAGAAACACTTTCAATAAGGGCCGACCTTATTTAGATGATTACATTAGCAGGAAGATGGCTCAGTTTGTTTAAAGGTGAAGAGTGTAAAACAAATCTTGTATTTGATGATGACTTTGGCCACAATTGTGCTATTACATATATTTCATACTTCTCTTTCAGTCCAGAGGGATGGACCTGGTAGAGATCTTGTCATTCTTATTCCAGCTCAGCTTCTCTACTCTTGGCAGAGTGAGTGCACAGCAGTAAGCCTTTCCTTAATTTTCAGAGTAGTGTGTGCATGCAACGTAGCACTGTGCAGTGTTATAATCAAGAGGTTGGGGTTTTAAAATTCCTTTTTCATTTGTGTTCCTCTAATGTTTTGATCATGTGCTGTCTGTGCTTCAGGATTACTCAGTGGAGGGTATGAGTGAGTCATTACTCACTTTCCTGCAGCACCTGCGGGAGTTTGGGCTGGTGTTCCAGAGGAAGGTGAGGCCCCAAGACCCACTAGCACTTTAATTATTGTTAGCTAGATCACTGCAGTACCAACACAGTGATGGCATACACCAGTCTGTACTTTGGTTCTTAAATCTGGGCTTCGGACTAGATTCCTACCTGGATTGTACTTGTTTGCCTAACTTTTTCATTGAGGTGCACCAGCACATAATTTAAGTGCACCTAAAATTAGGTTTCTTAAGCCCTGTCCAGACACGCATTCTGTTCTGTTAATCTGACAGCAGCTTTTAATGGATCAGCTACATATCTGAATGGTAGTTCATCTGTAAAAGTCGTGCTGGCAATCTTAGTAGGACCTACTAACATTTCCATATAACTTTCAGCACATTACATTAATAAATAGAAGCACACAAGCACTGGTACTTTCAGTTGTATGAAGTGATTTAAGGAAGGATTTTTCCACCTTTCACTAAAAATATTTGCATGAAAACATCATAGAGATGCTTAATACACAGTTCATGTATTGAAATCACAACACACCTTTTTTACGCACTTCAACAATCAGTCTGGACATTTGAACCCTCCTCGATCAAATGGCAAATATAACAAAGACAAACATAGCCTTGCTTTTCTATTGTTCCAAATGAATCCAACAAATAGTTCCGTAATCTTTAGAATCTGGTGGTGTTGGCACGGATTGCTGATTTGGTTTCATTCACTGTGTAACCTTAAATATCACCAAATATTTTTACTGACTGTAGTGGAGGTGTGTTGAAAAGGAAAGCTGTGAATACATTCCCCTCCCATCTCCTCCTCCCCTTAATGCTTTCCTCTTCCATAATGTGTGTTTCTTGTAGGAATATGATTTTAGAATCCTAATATTTAAGTTTATTCATAACCTGCTTAATGTTTTAAAGTTGGTGTAACCCTCCGCAGTTCCAAGACATAAAGTTTAGCTTTACTCTTTGAGACATAACTAATAAAGTACGTTAGATCACCATCTGACACAGCTTTGACTCTTTTAAGGAGCCTAACAAAACTGGATGCAACAACCCACATCCACCACACTGAACTTGTGTGAAAACAGTCCCTTTTCCCCACTTACATGAGATTCCACCCTACAAATTCTACCTCCAGGTATCACTATTAGCTGCTCTACACACTCTGTGAGGACCAGTCTATCACCCCTCCTCTAAAATAAACACAACAGAAAATGCTCTTCATGTTGCAAAAATAAACGCTGGTCTGCAATGTCCAACCTATGTTGTCTCCAAAGACATATTAATAGGATTACTTTAACAGTCCTTGGGTGATAATACCAGTTAAATAACCACCCTCAAAAAAGAGTAGATATAAACCTAAAGAAGGGAATTCTGGGGGGTCAAGCTGTTCCAGGTTTAACAAGTGCATCATTAGAATATTCAGTTCAATCCAATTTTATTTGTATAGTGCCGGTTCACAACATATGTGATCTCATAGCACTTCACATAGTACGCTACAGGCCTTATGAATTTTAAACAGAGAACCCAACAATCCAGAGATGCCTTTGGATTCCCTCTGAGCCAGCAGCCAGCGACGTCAGGAAGGAACCAACAAAAACCTTGGACAGAACCAGGCTCAGGGAAGGCGGCTATCTGCCTTGTGTATACTGAACCAGACTGAGAATTTAAAGGCTCTTTGTATGCATTTTGAGTTAATTAGCTGATTACAACTCTTCTCAGGTCTGTGTGGGAGTGTCAACGGGTCCTTGATTGACTTCTCTGTGGCCCTCTGTGAGATATTCTAATATGTGGAGATAGATTTTGAGGGAGGCTTATGAGCTGTAAGCTGTTATCATCAAAGATAAAACAAAGGCTTGAAATATTTTAGTTTATGTGTGCTGAGTGTAGAATATATATATATATATTTTTATTTGAGCAATGTCTAATGAAAAATATTGAAGAGTTTCCTCCATATTCTAACTATATGAGATGCACTTGTAGTTACAATACATACATATATATATATATATATATATATATATATATATATATGGTAATAATTTGTCAATTTTGTGTAATTCTTCCTTTATTTCTCATCAGAGGAAGTCTAGACGGTACTACCCCACCAGACTGGCAATCACCCTGGCTGCAGGAGTTGCTACCAGCTCCTCTTCCTCTTCCTCTTCCACCTCCTCTAGCTTGACTTCCACTCCTGGAACTGGAGAGACGGGCTTCATTGTGGTAGAAACCAATTATCGTATCTACGCCTATACAAGTATGTTTGAGACATATGAAACCATTGCTGTGGTTCCTCATTGTAGTGATGCATTTGAAAACAAACTGATACAAGTGCACTGTGAACTCATGCTGTAGTACTAAGGCACCAAAGAAGTTTTCAGCATTTTACAAAGTGACAGTTCACATGGTTTCTGACAGTGAGATGTTCAGATGGATATCAGTCTCATGTGTATATGTTAAGTACATAGCTGGAGTTGGGACGTAGCATTAAGATAGAAAGCTTCTGGTAGGATCCACAACTTAGCATCAGATTATAGAACCTGTGCTTACTTACTTGTGCTTGTATTCCCATCACAGATTCAGAACTTCAGATTGCTCTGGTGGCTCTCTTCAGTGAAATGCTATATCGCTTCCCCAATGTAGTGGTGGCTCAGCTTACAAGGGAGTCGGTGCAACAGGCCATAGCCAACGGAATCACAGCACAGCAGGTACCCAGCTACTCCACACACTGACTGTCACACTGCTAATTTAGATTTAAGGTATTTAAGGAGGGAAATCCTGCCCAGGGAAACTGTGTCAGACAACTGTGGAAGTTTATGGAACCCTTTAGTTTTTCTGTGTGATTACATAAATACAATTTAAAACATCATCAGAGTTCCACACAAATCCTAAAAATCGCTAAAGAGAACCGAATTAAAAAGTGAGAGAAGAATATTTCATCTGGTCATTTATTTATGGGGGAAATGTTCCAATATTACACATCTGTGAGTGACAGAAGTATGTGAACTTTTGCTTTTAGTACCTGGTGGGTCACTGTCTTGCTGCATGGCCCACTTCCTGTTGAGATTCGGTTCACAGACAAATGTCCTGAAATGTTCCCTCACAGTTCACTGGTATAATGACAAGCTGCTCCAGGCCTGATGAAGCAAAACATACCCAAACCACGATATTAACGCCTCCATGATGGCATAAGACTAATGCTGGAATATAGCATCGTCCTTTCTCCAAACATAGCACATCTCATGTAAACCAAAAGTCTCTGTTTAGTTGGTCATTTCCATGGAGTTAAAACATCTCACTCTCATTTCACCTTTAAATGAACTGGCAGTCCTGGAGGTTTGCATCGTTTTGTCATTTACAATGTCGGATTATTTTTTTAATAATAAATGTTCAAGTATAATATTTTTGTCTCTCATTTATTTAATTGGGTTCTTGTTATCTACTTTCAGGACTTGCATTAAGATATGATGATGAAAGTTTAAGGAGGTCACAAGCTATCATGTACCACTCTGATAGTATTTAGTGAGTTTCAGTTTACAGATGGTCAAATATTGATTTGCCTGAGAGTATGTTCACCTTATCTTTTTTATCGTGTACTGAACTGTCCCTTAAGAAGACACCATGCTACATATCTGATGATAAGCTGATGGTCTGATTGTAGGCTGTGCAGTGAAGAGGTGAAGGTTCAAACTCTCCAAATTCCCCCATGCTTTCCCTACCACGCCCAACATCTCATGTGACAATTTGCCAAATCCAGTCAACTTGCCATCCTGTGGCACGGGTTACACCACCTTTATGATTATTTTTATAACTATAATTGCAAACACTGCTTGGCAACAGATGTGTTTTCTGTTTTAAGGCCCTAGAATGTCCTCTGTCTTCTCAGGTCACGGCACTGTGCCCAAACTAGATCCAAACATGTCTGATTAACCCAGAAAAGTCCTTCTCAGGTTTAACAAACACTACAGTATTTTCTGCTGGTATTTAACTGTGTGCTTCATAACAGCATTCTATAGTTGTTTATAGCTGTCAAAACCTTAGTACAGTTGGTTAAACCTTGCTAACGGTGTAGCAACATTAATGGGAGGTCATCCGTCTTCAAAAAGCCGTTGAAGAATTCCAGAGACAAAGCCATTGGAGTATGGTGAGCTGCAGTTTGCTGGTGAAGGAAGATGAAGCCTTCCAAGTTGAAGACTGCAGCATTTTTACCCCACATCCATCGGTGGCTACATGGAACACCTGCAGCCACTGCAACATGGCAATCAGTCTAATCGATTAATACAGTGTGGTACAGGGTGTGTATTTCAAAAAGCAAGGTGTAACTGTACATCTCATGATTTTTGCAATCAGAGACTTGCAATCATTGTAAGGGCAGTGCCAGGTGGGGGTCCGTGTGTCATCTCCTTAAGTCTGCAACCACATTCCACAATTCTAAACCGTTTCTCTCTTATGTTTATGTTGTTTCATTAAAGTTTTATTAGGTTATGAACCTGTTATGAATACATCGAGCCACCAGTGAGTGAACACAGCAGCTTGTTCTTTTTAGCAGTATTATGATTGTGAATTGAACCATACCCACTTGCACCAATCCCCAACAGAATCACAGCTTACTGCTCCGCCTACTGACATCTTCAGGGTATAACATGAGACCATTTGAACAACAAATAGTTCTTAATGATTATTAAATAGAATTTTAAAGGAAGTACACAGAGAGTTTATTCAGGGTGTGGTAGCAGTTGACTACCTACATAGACTTATTATATGAATTGCTGGACTGGTGCATATCTGTACTAACAAAAGTCACATAGTACTCTTATCAAACGTCCTTATACCTTATAGGTATAATGCAATGTTGGTTATATATGTACAGTAGTACGCTGTCATACACACCACAAATGAAAAGCACACAGAGAAGGCCAGTAAATTTTTTTGATGTTTTGATGCCCCGGCGATGCAGCGTGACGTCAGGATTTGTCTCGGTATGCCCAATGACCAGAACACCATCGACTGCCTGAATGCAGGATGCTAAACGTAGCTAAGATTTAACCAAGAGAGTTAAACAGTTCAAAGTCGAGAGGGGTTCCAGTGTAGATATCAGCAAAACCTGTGAAACTGCACACATTGTTAAATACCTGTGTTATGCTGTATGTCTGCTATTCTGTGTTTTCCAGATTATCCACTTTCTCAGGACCAGAGCTCACCCTGTCATGCTCACACAGGTACAGCAGCCCATCTGTTCTTCTGATAAAGTCTAATAAAGCCAATAATGGCTGGCTGGTCTTTAACTGTTTTGCACAGTGTGTTCATGTTGCATTCTTGTGCTTCAGACCCCAGTGCTGCCTCCAACCATAACCGATCAGATCAGACTGTGGGAGCTGGAGAGAGATCGACTGACGTTCACAGAGGGTGGGCATGCTTAGTTTTCAGTGTTTGTGGTTGTGCAGGCAGCCCAGGGGACGGATTGATAAGTTTTATTTTAAAGAAAATTATGTCATGCCATATCTGTTTGCTCAGCTTCAGTTCCAATGGACTGTTGTCAAAGTCAAAATTTCCTGTCAAATTGTTTCAATAGTCACTGTAAATGAACATTTCTACTGCATTCATGCCAGTACAGTCTAACAACAGGGTCATGTCACTCACACATTCTCCTTTCATTGTGAATAACTGTAGTCAGTTTTTATAAAGATGTTTTACATAAAACAAAACAGAAAACTGTGAGTGGATGAACAGCCAAAATCCCCACCTATCTCGGTAGACTTCATGTTTAAAATAACTACAGGAGTTGAGTTTTATTTACAGAAAGAAAGAAGTAAAGCAAGTAGTAAGCAATCAGAAATACGTAAAAGCAGGATAGTGGTGAGTATGACATGACTTTGTAGTCGTACTGATGGAGTTAGTGTTGTGGAAGTGCACATGTAAATTATCATGTGACCTACACATTGTAATTTAACATTTTCTTTTGATACATGCAGTAATTAAGCATTTCAGTGTTTTTTACCCAGTTTTTATTAGTGAATGGCCTTATTTGGTTCTGTTGGCCACAGCCAAGCTTAATCATTATGTGAGTACTAAGTTTTATTTGAGAATTGACTGTATTTTAAATCTGTCTTTGTATTTTCAGAAATGTGTGTGATTAGAATCAGTTTACTGTGGGAAAATATCAAGGAGAAGTCAGTTTGCATGTGGTGAAGGCCCGAGGCTCTACAGAGCAGCTGCAAATTGACTTCTCAGGCCATTTTCAATATTCCTGCCAAAAGATTTTGACTGACACACTGTTGATGAAGCTTAGTCAGTAGAGCTAAGCTATAAGTCTCACAGTCTTAGCTCTTGTATGCTGTAATAGAGAGGATGAGTACTCACACTGGACTGTAATCTCATTTCTCACTTGTCTGTGTGTTGTTGTGTCCATGTCTCCCTCAGGAGTGCTCTATAACCAGTTCCTCTCCCAGGCTGACTTTGAGGTTCTGCGAGACAGAGCTCAGGTTTGATTTTACTTCCTAACTAAATAAAAACAGAGTTTTGTTTTCATTGCTTTGTGGATTGTTTCATGAAATTAGATTCATAATAATTCATAGTGTTTTCAATTATCATTATAATTGTGCTTTTTTGTGGTTGTTGAGCAGTTCCCCAGTGTTTTTGTAGGTTTTTCACAACTAAATCACTCAAAAGTATGTGGCAACATTGCTAACAATACGTTTGATTGGACAGGCAGATGACCTAAAAGGTCTTAAAGAAAAGCTAATATCAGCCACATGCATGAGAAAAGAGTGTGGAGCTGGTACTCCACTAGCCAACCCGGTGTTTATTATTTAAGCAGTGTGCTTTATTTCTCAGAATGAGTATACCGCCAAGATCAGCCAGTCAAAAATACACATGGTACCGAGAGCTATGTAAGGATTCTTTTGAAAAGCCAGCATTGACGTTATAGTGTTTTGGTCAATCATCAAGTCATTCAGTGCATATTAGGATATGGTTTCATAAATCTATCAAGCCCTCTAATAAGTGACACCGCTGACCGAATGTGAATTCTACTCTCACCTAAGAAGAGCCTCACTAGTTTGTGTGGCCGTGAAATACATAGGTCTGTGTGAAGGTTTTATGCACTGAAAGGAAAATAAGGATGCTT
The DNA here is from genome assembly GCA_024666655.1 of Dascyllus trimaculatus. Taxonomy (NCBI): domain Eukaryota; kingdom Metazoa; phylum Chordata; class Actinopteri; family Pomacentridae; genus Dascyllus; species Dascyllus trimaculatus. Next base: position 32,317,763 of record CM045461.1, on the reverse strand, counting down.
TCAAAAGTATTGCCATGAGCAGTTTTTGTTTAAGGTAACTTCATAGAAACAGCAGTAAACCGAAGAAAACCTTAGTCTTGTCTGTATTTGGTTCCTTTAAAGGTGCCATGTGTGACACTTCTTGCCATATCTCGTAATTAAGGCATTTGGCCATGTGCAAGACTATGTTTGTATTTTCATCCTAAATCTGTTAAACTTTATTACTTTGGTTGGGCGTGTCTGTGTCTCAGCCACCAGCCTTTCTTATCGTAAAGCTGCTGGAGCTAATAAGCTACAGTGACATTAACTAGACAAGCGTTCAGATTGTCCAGTTCCCCACATGATCACACACCAACTATGTAGTGTTTGTTTCATAGAAAATTCACTAAGGTACAAATTTAGGAAGCTCTTGACACATTTCAGACAGTAAGTGTATGTAACACTGTTATAATATAAATTTTTGTGCCAGTTATTTGGAACTATTTCTGTTGCATATACAAATGCAAGAACATGTGCACCACTTTTGAGGGCGTGGACACCACAACGTTGCTGCTTTTGGATGAATCCACTTTGTAACTGAAATATCTCACCATAACATTGAATTAAAATTTTCGGACACAAACCAAAAGAAATAACTTTAACATATGTGGCTGTAGTGTCTCTAGGTACACAAGACAGATGGGGTCTGCAGCTGTAACTACGCTGTAATATACTAATCTTCAACATATTAACTGAGAATTACCATTGCAAACACTTGTGCAAAACAGTCAGTTAGAGCAGTAGTAGCTGTTGTTGTTATAGCTAAATTAACACAACACAACTCCAAACCCCGTCTTGTGTGTCTCATATTGACCGCCATAATAAACCTGCTTTAGTGATGCAGCCTTTGTTACTGATTTCTTTACCTGCATTTATAAAGTTGTCATAACTACTGAGACTGCCAGAGCTACAAAACAAAGACCCAGGTTGTAATAAACTGTAGTTTTCCATAAACATACAATACTTGCAATAGTGTTGGAGCATAAGAGTCCCTCACAATCTCTTTGGTCTTTATAACTCATCAACCCTTTTCAGTTACAGCAGTTTTTGTTAGATGACCTGCGTGCCTCTTTAATGAATTCTATCAGTAAAATGCTGAGAATGTCCTTCACTGCTGTAGCCTGCGACTGTTAATGAGGTCATTCTGGTGCAGGGTCTGGACTGTCTGGTGTGGCAGGACGTGGCTCACAGGGTGATGGTGGTGACACCACAGGGACACAGTGAAGTCAAGAGGTTCTGGAAACGACAGAGGTCTCACACGTAACAGGAGGAAGACGGGATGCCACACCTGAGGACAGCATTTTCTATGATGACAAGATTTTCTTTCTTCCAGTGTTAATTACTGTCAGTTTTGTAAAAAAAAAATGGAGATCACGGTGTTTGTTTTATAAAATGTTGACTTCAGTGTATTTAACCAAACAAACTTTGCTCATTCTTTCTTTAGTAGTTTGCAGGAAAGCAATGATGAATGATAAAAGGTAGTATAGTGAGGATACAGTGCCATGCAAACGTATTTGCCCCCACCCCCACAGAAATCTTCTATTTTTGCATACTTCTCACCCCTAATGTTCCAGATAATCAAACTAATATATTTGCTGAACATTAGACAGAGATTACGTACAAATCCCAAAATGCCATTTTTAAATGATGTTTTATTGAAGAATTGTTGAATACCTATATCACTTCTGTGAAAAAGTATTTGCCCCTGTAAACCTAATGACTGGTTGGTCCACCCTTGGTAGCAACAACTGCAGTTAAATGTTTGTGATAGCTTGTGATCAGTCTTTTACATCACCATGGAGGTATGCTGATCCACTGTTCTCTATAGAATAGTTCCGTTTTGGCCACATTAGATGGTTTTCAGGGCTGCACGGTGGCTCGGTTGTTAGCACTGTCGCTTCACAGCTAGAAGATCCCTGGTTTGTGTTCCGGCCTGGGATCTTTCTGTGTGGAGTTTGCATGTTCTCCCTGTGCAGCGTGGGTTTTCACCGGGTACTCCGGCTTCCTCCCACAGACCAAAGACATGCTGAGGTTAATTGATGATTCTAAATTGCCTGTAGGTGTGAATGTGAGTGTGCTTGGTTGTCTTTATGTGTAGCCCTGTGATAGGCTGGCGACCTGTCCAGGGTGGTCTGCCTTTGCCTGAGTCGGCTGGGATAGACTCCAGTTTGGGGTTAAAATCAGGCCTAGCCTTTACAGTATCTGCACGGCTTCAAGTGTAGAGATGAAATACTTTAGTGAACCCATTAAATAAGGGATCCAAAGGCCTCATGCCCCTTCATATTTTTCTAATTGGACGACTATAAGAATTGTTCGATTTCACATTGTCCTTCAGTTTTACCTAATGTTTCAGTTTTAAGTGACTGTAGCATCAGGGTTTTCCTACCATGAATTAATATTGGTTTAGCTTGTTGTTTTTGCAGTTATTAGCTGCTAACATTAAGCTCAGCAGTTTGTTTTTGACCAAAATTACAACACCATCATAAGTCAGAGTCAAGAATTAAATGGTGTCACTAAACATAGCAGCTACAACATGTCTGTCCAACATCTGAAAAGTATGTTCATTTATACACTCAATACTTGGTGGGGCTTCTTTACCATGAACTACTCTAGCAATGCAGCATGGTGTGGAGGTGATCAGTCTGTAGCCCTGCTGAGGTGGTAGTGAGGCCCAGTTTACTTTGATGGCAGTCTTCAGCTCGTCTGTGTCTGTGGGTCCTTTTGTTCTCATCTTCGTCTTGACAAAACCCCACATGGGGTCAGGTCAGGGGAATCAGCTGGCCAATCAAACACAGTAATTTGGTCAAAAGCTGATTTTGTCCTATTTCCAGAAGACCTACAATAAATATATCAAAGAAACTAAATGCTTGATTGTTGTAATGATGTATGTGTTTCAATCATTCTAAAAGAAGTTTAACAGTTTTAGAAGTCACTGGAAACTTAAGGCTGACATGATGTACATGGTCTTTACAAGGGTATGGAAGTCTTCATTAATGACTGTATTAGGAATGCAACAGTTGTCGCTCCTTTTCTGGAGACGTCTGTTTGTGGTGGATCTGGATACACTAACACCAGCCTCAGACTTTGTGAAGCTCTCCCAAGTTCTTGAATTGGCTTTTCTTGGCAATCCGCTATAGACTGCATTCATCCCTGTTGATTGTGCACCTTTTCCTACCACACTTTTCCCCTCATGTCAACTTTACACTAATATGCTTCGATACAGCACTCTGCCACCAGCCAGCTTTTTCAGCAAAGACCTAAACTGTGGCCTAAACTCCTTGTGGACGTTGTCCATGATGATCCTCTGGACAACTGTTAAGTTGGCAGTCTTCCCCATGACTGTGTGTACTGAAATAGACCCAGAGGTATTTATGCTGTGAACAGGAACTTACTAGAACTTGAAATGAAATAATCTAATATTGTGAGATACTGGAGTTCAGGTTTTCATCAACAAAGTTATAATCATCTCAATTAAAACAAAAAAGGCTCGAAATATTTCACTTTACATATAATATGTCTAGAATATATCAAGTTTTCACTTTCTTATAGAGTTGATGAGGTATTACAGGTTACAATGTTCAGATTTTTTTATAGGCCTATAGTACGTTTGGTTGGAGGAGATCTGCTGATAAATTCTCTAAAGTCCTATAAATGATTTTTGTTTTGTTGCTTTGCTACATAGCATTTTGGATTTATTTATTTATTTGTTTGTTTGTTTGTTTGTTACATGTTATTTATTTTTCTCTTCCCAACAAGGCATCCCATACCGTCAACAATTCAATTACATTTTTTCCCATTTTTCATTAAATATCAGAACATAGGTGAAATAAATAAGAGAGCTTGTCAGACGATGTAAACAAGAACACGGTCAGGAGGAGTGCAGCGGTTTGCCTCCATCAGTGCAGCGACGTAGAGCAGCGGAGACGCTGAGCCGCTGACGGGCTCCCTGTGACGGGCTCCCTGTGTGTGTCTCCGCTGTTCCTCTCCGACTGTCCCCGCAGCCATCCACAAGACAACAAACGACAGGCCGCAGATGAAGCCGGGGACCTCGCGTGACATTCCGAGGGCAGCCGGGTGCACTAAGCCGCCCGGTCTGCGGGAGGAGACCCCGGGAGAGGAGGCGCAGGACCGTGAGGGGAGCACCGGGAAGATGAAGCGGAGTGCAGCGGGAGAAGACGCCGCGGAGGAGGAGGAAACGCCGCGGAGTGGTGATGGAGAGGCTGAGGAGCAGGTCCGACCCGGGCAGGAAGGAGAAGCCGGCAAATACGAGGAGGAACTAGATCCAAGAATTCAGGCATGTCGTAAAATGATCGTCAGCAATGAAAGTAGTTGTAATCTGCATTATTTTTTAACAAAGCACCCATTTGTACATTAGTACGTGCGTCATGTTTACTAGGCGAAGCTGTGAATCCTCAGGACGCTTGGAGCGGACGCGCTCCTTCCACTGGCTGGTACCTGGACAGGCAGCACACAGCCCGCATCTCAGGACGCCAAACGTACCGCTGTCGATAGATGCTTTATTTCCAGCTGCCTTCAAGCCTGTTCGTATTGTGCACAACGCATGTAACTGTTCCCCTGTGTTTCCAGGAGGAGCTGGAGCACCTGAACCAGGCCAGCGACGAGATCAACAAGCTGGAGCTTCAGCTGGATGTGAGAATGTCATCTGTCAGTCAGTCAGGGGCCAGACTAACACTGGTGCCCCCATGATCCATGTTTTCAGTAAATCTGACAGCAGTCACTGTTTTCTGTCGTGTGGCTCCTGGTGTGTGTCATGTCATCAGCATGGTATAGTCTGTCAGCTAGTACCTTTACATCCTCAGTGGCTGCTTTCATGGCTTATCATAGCTTTAATCATACTCTGGATGTGACATTGAAATATAAAAAGCCCAGTTATTCATATCCTTCTATAATTCTAACTAGCTTCCTGATGATCTGCACAGGAGTGTCTTTTGGCTCAATATCTCCCTCTGTCCCTTTCATTTACATACTGAGGGACAGTTATTAACAGCAATTAGACCGTCACTCTTAAATGTCCCAACATGTTTGTGATCCAGTCTGTATTTCAGTTTTAAATTATACAATTTGAAGTTTACACCTTATGTTTGTTGTAAAAGTAGTGGCATAACCCATATGTTGTAGCCCCACATAATACACTGTAAACGCTGGTTTCCTGTTATATTTAATGTTCTGTCCTGTAGTATTTTCTGCAGTATCAACAGAAATACAGTGACGCTCAGAATGAAACAATACTGATGTTTTCAACTGACAGTAGACGTTTACAGGCATGATTCACCTTCAGCACGCAAGTAGCAAAACCAAAAAAGGAGCACTGCACTTGCATCATGGACTCTGTCATTACCAGAAACTACTGATGACTGGTTTGCTAGTTTTACGGTGCAGTGTGATCAGTATTTAAACAGTACACTCTGCACCGCCCTCCTTTTTAATAAGCTTTTCACAGAGTTGCTTGGAGTGTTCTTTAGTCTTCATGGTGTAGTTCTGTCCAGGAGTACTGATTCACCAGTGACTGGACCGTCCAGTCTTTATACTGTGAACACTGAGACACCACTGTTGCACTCAGATGATCTTGATTTCACTCACTGTTTTTATCATTATTATGGTGGTATTATTAGAATGTTCTCCTGTGAAGCCTGACTGCACTCCTGACATCTTCAGAAGCTTGTCTGTTAAAGCATTTCTTCCTCTTCTTTGGCGTCCCCTCCACCTGTTGCCACCTTAGGAGACCACCTAGCTCCCTTATGTCCAAGAACATCCCTGTCAGAATGTGTGAACACTTGACTTGTAGTCGTCCTATTACAATCTGAGTGCCATAGCAGACTTCACTGTGTGTAACTGCGATGTTTTGTGTGCTCCCTTCAGGATGCCAGGTCCAGCTACAGGAGGATCCTCACAGAATCTGCCAGGAAGCTCAATGCCCAGGGCTCCCAGCTCGGTGCCTGCATCGATAAAGCAAGGCCTTACTATGAAGCTCGCAGACTTGCCAAAGAGGTGTGTGTTGTAGCTGCTCATGAGTTAGCAGTGAATGTGTATGCAGTAGTGTGAGAGATATACTGCAGCAGTATGGCAGCTTCCTAGGTCTGAAAAGTATAAGCTATTGCAGTTTCTGTTGATTTAATGGTGTTTAACTTGATTCAGCATCAATGAGCTGGGAGTGTCCTGTATACAGTGACAGGACTGGAGAATGTCCTCTACAGTATTCATTTTGTCAACTAAAACTGATAGAAAATATTTGTTGACAGCCCTTTTCAGACAGATTTAATGTAAACTAATCCCTGGAAACAAAATTGAGAGTTAGGATGAAACAAGGCATTTTTCAAAAACAAATACAAGCTAAAATAATGTGAAAGGTGGAAGGAATGAAGTTATTACTGCTTAATGCAAAATCACAGCCTGCAGTTACTGATTAGTAAAACAGCTTCCTCTGTGGCTCAGAAGTCTTTTGTTTAATACTTTCTCTTTAAAGAATCAAAAAATACAACAAAATATAGCAGGGTAAGCAAGATAAGTGAGGTCAATCTATTTTTCTCAGTATTGCAAGTATTTATCAACCTGTTGATGGAATGAAAAAGTACTTCTCTCCATGCTTTAGACATTTGCCTCCATTTTTATCCAGTTAATCCTTGTTGGAGGTTCAGTCCCTAACTGTTTTCATGGTACTGCTTTTCTGCTTGCTGCTAATAATATTTTTAATAAGTATTTGTTTTGTTCCAACAAATGAGATGCTGTATTGCCCAAATAAGCTGAGGAGAAAGAGCAGTCACTTCCAGCACCAATGATTAGTATTAGTAGTTATTTAGTAGTATGACTATGACTGGACTGCTCTAGATTATATAAAATTGATCTGCCAGCTGTTCTCCACATTTCCTCCAACATAGAAACCTTCTGGTCTCACCTATATGCACATTTTACCTTGAGTGCTACAAAGTATCTAATTATACTCCACGAGCAGAGATCTCTGGGAGGACCTGAACCAGTAGAAGTAGACTGTACAAAGCACATATTCAATGACAAGTCCAGATTTTTCTAAAAGTTTTAATTGAACCTCATTTGTCGAATGTTTCTGGCTTGAATGCTTTTATTATAGACACATTAGTAGATATGTCAGTGAAGCTGGTGTCACATTTCTCCATAGATTTCATCATTAAAATATGCCCTATTTTGTAAACACCAAAGAAGGTCATGTTTTTCTCAATCATATGTGTCCACAGTTTTCTGAAAGCTGTTGGATTCTTTCTTTGATGTAAGTGAACAGTGAGTAATGATGCCCATTCTGTGTCAAAGCTTAAAGCTCCCATGAATCCTGTCGGGTTTGACATCAGGGTCAAAGGCAACCGATCTCCACAATCCAGACTGTCTTTCACGTAGTGGTGATTTTACATTCTAAGAGGAACTTTAGTCCATTGATTTAAACTGTAAACGTGTTGCTCATGTTTTGCTATCTCATCTAAGTTTTCGATATATAACAGTGAAATGCCCAAGTCTTTCTCCTTTATTAAATACTCTGGGTTACAGCAGCATATTAGCGACCTTAGCTGCTGTAGTGAAGTAGTCCTGTGGTAATCATAGTAGTAATCCACGGTCTTTCTGTTAAGATGGTGGCAATGTTTTGAATTCAGTTCTTTCCACTTTGCCCCCCATATAAATCTTATTATCCATCAATCCTACTCATCAAATAGTTTTAGTTAGTCAGTACAACTGATAAGGACCTGAAACAATCCTGAAACAATATAAAAGAGTCCGGAAAGTTTCGTCATTTTTGTTGTTTACATTCTCGTCTGACCCAACGAATGTAGACTTTGTGTACAAGCCTGCCAGTATGCATGGCATTTCACATGGCTTTCTGCTCCCTTTCTGCTCCTCACCCATAGCAAAAAGATAGTGAGGTGAAGTCAGACCATTCACTAGCACTGACACAGCGCTGCAGAGGTAGGTCTGGCTATGCTCTAGCTATTTCTGTCCTAATATGTACAGTCTGAACGATGGCAAAATAAAAGGTTGCATGAACTTGTAAAGACCATGTATATCATGGCAGTCTTGAGATTCTAATGACTCCTATAACTCTGATTTTTCTATGATGGAATCGTTGAAACCCCTGCTTCTTTATCAAAAAATAAATCATGCATTTTGGTTCATTTATAGATTCAGGTCTTCTGGAAATATGACAAAATCCGCTGTGCCAAAAATATACATACAGCAACTTGAATTGTTATTTTAGTGATGTAGAAAGCTGCGTTAATCAGATTGTCTTAGTGGTATGTCCTCCTAACTTCTCATGAGTGATTACAATTGACTACAGCTGGTGACTCCTCTGAGCCTATTTGAATAGGGCCCACTTGATACTTGGTTCTTGATCAGCCACTCAGCCACAGTGGGAAAGTCTAAGGAGCTCATCAATAATCTGAAAAGCAAATAATTGACTTAAACAAGTCAGAAAAGGCACTCGGAGCCATTTGAAAGCAGCTACAGATCCACAATTATCTGGAAGAGAGCAGGAGTTAGTGAAGGAGGAAAAAGTGTGGTCTTGTTTCCTAAGCTTGAACTATAGAACCTCTTTAGCTGTGATCATCAACAGTCTTTGCTGCTGATGTTTAACAAAGTATGACGTGTCATCAGTTAAAGGTGTGATATGAATTTGTATAAAATGGTTTGTGTTCCTGTTGGCTAATACTGTGCATTCAACCAATTAAGGACATGTATGTGGGTAGACAAAACGGATTTGTGAGTGGGAATAAAATTCTCCAAGTAGCACCCTTGTCCTATAACATCACTGATCATCACCGTACACTAGTGCAGCATGACCTATATATTACACATTCAGTATTACTTACATAATTAATAAGAACTTTTAGCGTGATGTCTTATAATACATTTTTTTTGTAGAGCACTTTTCAAAAAACAAATTTCTGAAGTTCTTCACAGGTATAAAAATCGAAAAATACACAATGCAATCAAGAAATAAAAACATAGGTTGCTAATATAAACTAACAAAACTTTATTATATAAGACTGTAATAGAATACATCTTTAGTATGATTACTTGTATAATAGTAACAATAACATTTTACATAAGACATCCCAGTTACACCACCTCCATCCCACACTACAACAATACACCCTAGTATTCTATTTAAATGTTTAACCTCCTGCACCTTCCAAAGACAAAATCATGTTCATTTTATCTCTAATTCCACAATGTAAAACAAATTTACAATTAATAGCCTGTTTGTGGTTAATTTTATGTTTTACTAACTTTACCCAGTATCCCAGCCTGATCTGTTAATATTTCCTTAAATCTACAATTTTAGTGAGGAATAATCCACTGACAAGCTTGAATGTTTTACAACAGCTGTTATCTGTTCCCACAGGCCCAACAGGAGACCCAAAAGGCAGCCCTGAGATATGAGAGGGCTGTGTCCATGCACACTGCTGCCAGAGAGATGGTGTATGTGGCAGAGCAGGGCCTTTTGGCTGACAGGAACACTATGGACCCAACCTGGCAGGAGATGCTTAACCACGCCACTGCCAAGGTACTCACTCTGCCTTCTCAATGACACTTGAATTTTTTCAGGAATATCAGTGGAATTTGGCAGATATTTTGAGAAATGGAGACCAGCATGTGAGACTTTCTGTACTGAGTTTACATAAATAGAAAAGACAGGTGGTGTAGACTCTTGATAAGGGATACAGGCAAAGACCATATTGGTGGGATGGTTTCTGTATAACTGCAGTTACCAAGCAGGTTCTGTTGCTCAAAATGAACATCTAACTCAAAATAATGCTGACACTTTATTAAGGCAGAGGCTTGAACCCAGGTGTGGACACAGAAGCAGGCAGAGATCAATAAAATTAATAAACAAGGTTTATTAAACAAAGAAACAAATTCAAACCAGTTCTGAATGGGGAAGCTAGGCCCAAGGGAAAACTGAACAGGGAGTAGCCAAACCTAATTCAAGAAGTGGACGAAACTGCAAAAACCAAAGGAAAACTCTTTACTAACAGCAGAGGACAAAGCTAAGGAAAACTAGTATCAAATAACTAACCTAAAGTAACTAAATAGGGATACTCACAAGACAGGAAACTAAAGTGAAGGGGTGGGCAGGCTCAGGGGTATCGAGGTCCAGCAGAACGAGCCGGAGCTGATGAAGGTTGGGGGTCGCCAGTGCAGAGCCAGCGACAGACACAGACTGTGGGCAGAATCAGGATGGCGAATGGAGCCGCCAGAGTGAGGCTGGGTGCTGCGAGGTCCGATAGACTTGGACAGAGTCGGAGGCACACTAAGACGGCATGCGGGTTGCCTATGCGTGACAGTAGGGTAGGCAGCGGCTTGAAGCAGGAGACAGGTCGACAGAATACTACAAGCAGAGCAGAACAGGGATTAGAACTTGAAACAAGACAACAGCTTAGGTGCAAGCTCGACCTGACAGACTGACTGAGTAATCAGAGTATCTGGTGGAGAGTGGAGGAATGAGTCAGACCTTATGGAGTGAGGTGATCAGACACAGATGAGCTGGTCCCTGCAGCTGTCTCCAGTTCCTGCAATAATCGAGCGTGCTGCCAGAAGAGAGGCAGAGAGAGAGGGAGATAGAAGGAGAGGGAGAGAGGAGGAGAGAGAGAGAGAGGAGAGGGAGAGAGAGAGTGGCTGGGGTGGGGTCCTGACACATTTATAATATTAGAATATTATGGATCAATAAACATTTAGCTCTACAACATGACCATGTTCAGCAGTATGTAATGCAGTTCACTCAGTTTGCACCAAAATTCTGGCAGTGCCTCACTACTTTTTACCCTCCCCTGTGTTTCTTCTCCATTCTCTCTCCCTGTCTTAGTGTTGAGTGTGTGTACACATGTACACACAAGTGGCAATTGGGGATGTTCTGGTCATGTTTTTTGCCCCCAATCTGATCCAAGCCATTTAACATTTAGTGCCTGCCTATCCTAAATCCCGATCTGATGCCATTTTATACACACTTCAACCAAGTGGCATATGTGACAGCCAATTTTGCATCCCATACCATATGACCTGCTAATCCACCATTAGTATTGCTAACTGCTGGCAGAAGTGCTAGGTGAGGATATGGTATCCACACAATCTCTTCACCCTGCACTCTCCTAGTCCTGGGCCCAGTCTTCCCTGGTGCATGAAGACTCACCTTCCCCTTCTTCAGCTCACATCTGGTTAGACCTCCATGACCTGTACATTGATTGGTCAATGTAAAAAGTAGTGAGGCACTGCCAGCTGGAGCTCTTCTTGCCATGCAACCTGTTTGCGGTCTGCTCTCAAAAGTAAAAGCGTCTGCCAAATGAAATTGTGAATTGGAGCCGGGCTTCTGACACCGGAGTGTGAGATGTGTTGTCTTGGTGATCAGGAGAGAATTAGAAATTACATTCCTGTTCTGCAGAGAGTTGCCTTCTTATCAAGGCAACTCTCTGCAGCTGAACACAGTTACAACATCAGAAACCAGGAACTGTTGATAGCCAAACATGCTCTAGAGCAGGGGTGCTCAATCCTAGTCCTCGAGAGCCCCTATCCTGTATGTTTTAGATGTTTCCCTCTTCCAAAACACCTGATTCAAATGATCAGCTCATCATCAAGCTCTGCAGAAGCCTGATAACGATCCTGATCATTTAATCAGGTGTGTTGGAAGAGGGAAACATCTAAAACATGCTGGATAGGGGCTCTCGAGGACTAGGATTGAGCACCCCTGCTCTAGAGGAATGGAGGTACTACTGCAGGTGGCTTAACAACCATTTTTCTTATGGACTGATCACAAGATCTCTGCCTCATACAAACCACCAAGCCGCTCAATGCCTAGTGGAATCTGTTTTGGGGGAATTAAATTTGACCTTTTCTTATTACCCTGAATCCTGGAACGTTAAACCTCACACCGTCTCTCGCTTGTATGCTCCTGAAAAGTCATCCTTTGACGCAGACGTGATCAATCTTTATTTGTGTGTCGTAGTTGCAATTACATGGAATGCTCAATGCGTTCAACCCTATCCACGCAATGGGCCACCCAACTGTTTATTTGTACTAGACCCTGTTCCCAGGTTCTTCAGTAGGAGCACAATTCCTGTTCACCTGCCATCCAATGATTAAAAGCACTGCCCTGTACCTCCTGTGCTCTTTAGTATTTTTATGACTCCTTGCACCTCAGGTTCTGATTGCAAGCATGCCAGTAAAGGGAGCACATACAATTTAGCTGGACAACAGAAGATTTACACTGGCATTGGCTCGTTGACAGAATAGGAAAGCCAAACTAACATTGTACACAAAGTAGTGGCCCAGTGTTGTGATACCTAGCAGAACTGTATGAGGGAGGTTGTACGTGTAAGTATGTGTAGCAGAGAAGTTAAGAAATTAGCATTTTATTTTTCTGTGTATGCACTCTTATTACAAAGAGAGGAACCGTCAACGATCTAGGAATTAGTGTTTGTTCGGAGCTAACATCCTTGTTGCTGCTTCTTGACTTGTGAGCAAAGTATGCGTAACAGCATACTTTGCAAGAGATGAAATATGTTGTAAATATGCGCTGTATAAACAAAATAGGATTAAATTTAATTGAATTCACTCCCCTGTGGTGATAGTACTAGTTTTCTTTGCTATGCTAATGATATGAAGCTACATGTATCTGTAATGCTTAGTGACCTCTCCCAACTCAGAAATTTGGAGACATAAAAGTGGAATGAGCAGTAAAGTGTGATTTATGTGATTGTGCAGCATGCCTGCTCTCAGTCATGTCGCCTGTGCTGGTCAGGTGAACGAGGCGGAGGAGGAGCGCCTTCGCAGTGAGCGGGAGCATCAGCGAGTTACTCAGCTCTGCCAGGATGCCGAGGCTCGAGTCCAGACCCTCCAGAAAGCCCTGAAGAAGGTCATCCTCAAGTCCAAACCTTACTTTGAACTCAAGGCTCAATTTAATCATATTTTGGAGGTGTGTACCATCAGTTCATTTTAAACAGTATAGCACCACTGACAGCATGCATTCATACTGAAAAGGACAAACTTATTTTAGAATTTAAACTTTTTAAACCAAGGACAACCAGGGACACAGACTGTGATACTCCAAAACATTCTGCAGATCTTTCACCGATGTTCTTTACCTGTGGCTAGTCTCAGCTGCAATGTTTAAACACTCTGAAAACCACATCTGTTGGAATGAATGGGATTTACGTTACATACAGGCACGTTTGGCTGAGAGGCATCATGAAGTGCTAGCCAAAGCATTCAACCTTGAGTGGCTTTCATTTGAAGTTTGAAAATGCCCCACCTGGCCTGCAGCTTTGTAGCTGCTCTGAGTTACTTTCTTTTTCAAATAGAAATTTGATCCAAGTCGAGGGCACTGAATATGAAACACTGAGTGCACATAGTTGTTTTTAGCTCTTTAAGTAAAGGTGAAGGTTAAGGGACTTTAGGAGGGGAGGTACTAGTGCAAAAGATTCCAGTGCCTTCCTGTGCTGCTGTGTGACTCTCCTTACTGGAGAATTCAGCTGTCTGAACCAATAAACACTACCAAAAGAGTGTAGACATACAAACATTAGCTACATTATACATTTTTTACTGCAGAGTTCGACATGCCAGGGTTTAAAATACTGTGTTTTTTTGCAATATAATACTATATCAAGTGAATTTCAGCTTTTAATTACCTTTATACCTTCTGTACTCCATAGTGCCCAGTCAGATATATTGGAACTCTAAGAGAACTTTGACTTCCCCAGTAGTTATTAGTTTGTTTGTAGACACAAACAAAAAGCCAAAAAATTGCTAATGTAGCTGTGTTTCTAGATGTGTAGACAACTTTTTATTAACGAGTTTACAGTAGTAGCTTTATACACCATCATCAGGGTGCTTGTTCAGTGCCACATAATCAGTTAATGCAGCTTTAGTTGCATGTTAGCACATAATTACGTCCAATAAGGGTGTTATCTTATGGTATCGAAAGTCGAGTTCACATAATTTAATTGTCTAAAACAAGATATAATTAAAGTGAAATGATCAACTTTAAAAACTTCCCCATTGCTGTTGAAACATATTTGAATGTGTCTCCGCAAGTCATGCTAACTTTCTGTGAACTGTTTTTCAGGAACATAAGGCGAAGGTAGTACAGCTGGAGGAGCAGGTGGCGAAGGTGAAAACACGTTACTCTGTGGCCCTGCGAAACCTGGAGCAGATAAGTGAGCAGATCCATGCGCAGAGGGGCCAAAACAGGGCCAGCAGGGGACATCCTGCAGTCTGTGGGGGACGGAGTTCCCCTGTTGGTGCAGAGGCTGAGGTTAGAGCCACCACTGGGATTCAAGTCAGTAGCTATGTGGGAGTCAGTGGAATACAGAGCGACTGGGTGGGTGGGGAGAAAACCAGGCTGTGGGTGGAGAAGCACAGAGAGAGCGGCTGGGGCCAGAGGGAGAGGCTGGAGGTGGAGCAAGCCAGCTCCGACAGTTTGTCAGTCATCAGCCTACAGACCATCGCCTCTGACCTGGAAAAGTGTGACTCGGTGGAGCACTTGGGTGACTTGAGTGATGCTGGGAGTGTCTTGGGAGAGGAGTGGGACCACGACAGGAAGCCTAATGAGAGGCCAGTCAGCAAGGAGGTGATGTCCAGTAGGCCGCAGCAGGAGACAGCCCCCCAGGAGAAGGGAGAGGTTAGTAAAGTGAAGCAGGAGGGTTTTGTTAAGCAGCACCACAGAAGTGTTAGTCTGTGATCGTCAGCAGGAGAGAGGATTATTGTGAGTGTATGATGAGGGATCACAGGATCACAGGAGAACTTGAGAGGGTGGAGAGAAAGTGCCCTGACTGAGAGGTGGTAGACAAGTTGGCAGGTGTGTGAAGTGCAGAGGCTGACAGTGATTGACACTCTGCTGCACTGACACTGCAGTCAGGACTAGCAGGGAGGGCTGGCAGGTACATCAGCCGCACACTAATGAATCTTTAGGTGACAGCAATAACCACATAGAGCAGCACTGCAGAGAGCACTGACCTGTCGTCACACTTGTAAACACTCACTTCAAGTGTCTGATCCAGTCTGTTGCTCCACAGCTGAGAAAATCAAATCAGCAACAGTAGCCTACAATAGAGACTTTGACGCAAATAGAACAAACACATCCTTGTGTTTGATTCATCCACCTGATTTTGTCAAACCCTGTGTTGTCATGGAACCAGCTTGTTCCATGACAACATAGGGTCATGGAATAAGCTGGTTCCATGACCCTGGTTTCAGGGATAGAGAAACAAGCTTCCTGTTAAAAGGGCAAATCTAGTTTGTTAAAGCTTTAGTCTCCCTTTTGTAGCTTTGGCCGTCAGTTATAATAAAACTCACTAAAGTAGCTGTTCTGACCTGATCTGGGGACATGGGGAATTACAATTCAACATATTATTAGTATTTGGCAAAGTGTACGTGACTTCACCTTAAGTGTCACTAATAATTCCTGCACACAATACTACAGTGTTTCAAGGTCTCAGCTAGATCAAGTTAAGCAAACATGTTGCTCTGTGAACTGTGGTGGATGTCTACTAAGAACATTTTGGATTTACAGAACAGAGAAGATCTTAACATATGAAGATTAAAAAGGAAAAAATGTGAACCTCATCTTGATGAATTCTACAAGTGGCATTACATGTTTGAAAGACCTGATCTTCTATTATTGTTCAAATATATTTATTTAAAATCATGTGGCCAAATATGCTTATAGAGTGACTGTAGGTATAGTGCATGAGCTGTGTTTGTTCATATGTAACTATGAACTGATAAAATCATCAGCTTGACAGTTTGACAGGAGCGTGTCAGCTGTAGGTGTCACAAAATGAACTTTAATTTAAAACTGGCCTTAAAGTATGAACAAAGATTGTTTGTTGGCTGACTCAGTTTTGTGGGAGCTAAATTGTTTGGATAGTTTACTGTTTAGTTTAGCTACTAATGCAAGATTTTTGCATAAAAATACTGTTTTAGACGGTGTGGTACGGTGGTATGCCACATAGAGTAGCAAAACTGCTGGAATAAATAATGTTATTAAAATTCCAGCTAGTTAAAATGAGCGAGCCTGTTGCTGTCTCTCTGCCAGCCATTTCTACTACTGCTGCTGCTGTCATGACTAATTCAAGTTTTTTTCTCAGATCCACCTGCCCCCAGACAAACTTTATGTCTAGCTGATGACAACAATCTGAGGGCAAACACTGGTTAAGAGTAAAGAAATTTGTCTCCTGTGTCTACAAATAGGTATCCCTTCTAAAGGTTGTTTTGTCTGCGCAAAATCTACCTGGCCAAATTTCAGGAAACTTGTTGGAGAAGTAGAGCAATGCCAAAGGAAGAGCCTGTTTAATTTTGGTGAAGATCTGAACCACTTTCTTTAAAATGCAAGATGGGGCATTGACACTTTAAGTGCCCTTCCGATCTAGTCTAACCCCTTGCTCAGGTGTCATCACATAATGTAAACAGAGGTTAACCTGCCAGACAGAGATATCAGCTGATATAAATTTAATACAGATATATCAGAGGAAGCTAACTGATTGACTGATATAGGGCGGCTGTGGCTCAGGTGGTAGAGCGGGTTGTCCACTGATCATCCCAAGTTGCTCCCAATGACAGGCAGACACCTGGCATGGAAGTCTGTCACCATTGGTGTGTGAATGTGTGTGTGAATAGGTGAATGTGAAACACATTGTAAAGCGCTTTGAGTACCACTAAAGTAGAAAGGCGCTATGTAAGTGCAGACCATTTACATTGTGATAGATTTCCTTTTCCTATAATGCACCACCATGAAACCAGATACTTTGCTATTGCACAGACAGCCATGTCCAAGTTGTGCCTACGGAAATGGACAAATGTTAGAGAAGTTGGTGATTTATTATTATCATTGTTATTATTATGAATATTCTGAATTGCATTTTGTTAGCCAAAGATGACCCTTCTGTTAATTAACCCAGGTTGATGCCGCATTTTTACAGTTGCATTAAAATAAAGGAGCTTAACCCTTATTCTGCTACATATCTAACATAGAGGATGACCAACTGGGCTCTCTGTGGATCCCAAGTATTATTTACTGTAAGAAACAAAAGAAACAAACGTTGCAAAATATTAATTAATTTGTAGTTGAAACAATATTAGTTATGTAATTAATGTCATCTGAAAAAAGACTATTACTATTTTTGGAATGCTACAAAGAATTTACATATTTTGTAAAGGAAAAAAGACACTTTTCTTCAATAAAAAAAACAGCTTTCATCCCAAGTGCAATCCATCTGACTACATAAAAGTTCATTTACCATTCTTTGACTCTTGTATAATTTAGTTTTCAGGACATTTAAGTAACAAGTTTATGATTTATAGGTCTCAGAATTTTAGCATCACCAGATCTGGTGTTGCTAAAATTATTATAGAGATATACAGTCATAAACAAAAGTTGACATTCACTTGTAAAGACCATGTATATCATGGCAGTCTTGAGTTTCCGATAACTCCCATAACTCTGACTTTCCTATGATGGAATCATTGAAATGTGAATCTTTGTCACAAATAACAGTCATTCATTTTGGCCATTTCATAAATTTATCATTGATCTTCTGGAAATATGACAAAATCTGTTGGGTCAAAAAAATACATACATCAACTTGAATGATCCATTTTGGTGATGTAGAAAGCTGTGGCACTGCCTCATAACTTCAGTTATGATTGACTACAACTGCTGACTCCTCTGATCCAATTTACACAGGGCCCATTTAATACATTCAGTAGACTCAGCCACAAGATAGATAGATAGATAGATAGATAGATAGACAGACAGACAGACAGACAGACAGACAGACAGACAGAAAGACAGACAGAAAGACAGACAGACAAACACAGACAGACAGACAGACAGACAGATAGTGCAGTGGAGGGAGGGTGTGTCTGCCCTTCCTTAAATCCATGATCATCTCCTTGGTCTTTTCACATTGATGCAGAGATTGTTTTCTCTGCACCAACCCTCCAGATGCTCCACCTCACAGCACAGCTTTGCACCCATGCATCGCTGTAGGTGATGCGTCCCACCACTGCATGAATTAATGAATTAGAAGCTGCTGGAATACAGGCGTCAGTGTCCACTGTGTTCTATATCACCATATGCTGAGAGGCTACCCTGAAATAAGGAAGTTCTTTCTCCAGAAGCAGCACCTTAAGGCTCGACTGAAGTTTGCTGCTGATCACATGGACAAAGAAAAATCCAATGGTCAGATGAAATGAAAAATGTAGCTATTTGGCCACAATGACCAGAAATGTGTTTGGAGGAGAAAAGATAAGGATTTTATGCTCTGGAGCTGTTTTAGGGATTTAGACTGGTCTCCCCAAAGTCCTGACTTAAACCACATGAAGAACCCATGAACTGTTAGTAATAAATAAGTCTGTGTCAGAAAGTCAACAAATTTAGTTGAACTGTACTAATTTTGTCAAGAGAATTGGT
Source organism: Dascyllus trimaculatus (assembly GCA_024666655.1). Lineage (NCBI taxonomy): Eukaryota > Metazoa > Chordata > Actinopteri > Pomacentridae > Dascyllus > Dascyllus trimaculatus. Next base: position 32,299,300 of record CM045461.1, on the reverse strand, counting down.
CAAAGATAAAACCACATGCTTGTGGACGGCTGCCAAAAGCACCTAGTTTAGATGAAAATGGTCAAGGGACGTTTAGCTAAATGTTAGCATTGCTGTATGTATATTTTTGACCCAGTAGATTTCGTCATTTTTCCAGACGGCCTGTAATAAATCGATGAAGAGACCAGCATGCATGATTGTTTTTAGTGATGAAGACATCATGGAAAAGTGAGAGGTATAGGAGTCATTGGAAACTCAAGACTGCCATGATGTATATGGTCTTTAAAGGTGCTTAAAGTACTTCTCCTTTAAATTAGGACCCATGGCAAACATGAACTCACTAAATAGTTCCTCTGGGATCCCAATAAATTTGTATTTTAAAAGCACTAAATGTTTAGAACTTCTAAGTTAGGGTTAAATGGAATTACACTCAACTTCAATTGGGAGAGAACTTCTGGTCTATAATTATTTTTTGTGTAACTTAAAAGGCGGATGTTTGACATTGATTGTTCTCAGGTTAGTCCCGTGGTAACACAGGGAGTTCTGATCATTGTTTTAGTGCCATGTGTACCCAATGTAAAGATATGAAACATCTCCTTCTTTAGAGCAAAGGGTAAGCATATTTCTAGTAATGTTGAAGTTTTTAATATGTTGCTGCACATTTTGAATTCTCTGTCTACACAGAGACCAACTGGCCAATATCTGACAACATAAAGTTCATTGTCAGCCTAATATACTGCTGTATTGACTGAAATGTCTGTGTGATCCTTATTTAAGCCATGTGAAATTTAATTTTAAAAAAAGCATCAGACTTGTTATATTCCTGAAGCAAATGGTGACTTGCTCTTCCTAATATGTGCATTGTCAAGTGTTTTTTCTTGACCTGACATGTTCCATCAGTTACTAGATGTGGAAGCAAAGAAAACTAAAACAAGACTAAGTTAGGATCCAAATGTGTGTATGCTAAGTTTTGTAGATTTGAATTTAATTTAAAAAGTGGGTCTGCAAGCATTTGCCTTGACTTTATGTGTGTATGACTTCATTCTAAACCTTGGTTTACAACTTTGCTGTGGAAAGCACTGTATTTTTCAGAGTGAATGTACAGTTTGAGGAGTGACAGATGTCTAGTACTGCTGTGCATCAGATATGTATGTTGTTTAACATTTAGATGTTATTTTGTGGGACTTAAACAATAAAAAGCTCACATTCAAATTTGAATCGATTCACTGTGTTTTATTGGGGGAGTATTCAACAACAGATTGAAGGAAAAGACAGACAAAGACCACAAATGGAGAAAAAACCTGGCTGAGATCATGAACTGAGGTAAGGATGTCTTTCTCCTGCCATGCATTGTTTTCTGTCTTTTCTTAGATGTGAACAGTTTTAATTTTCTGGGTATTCATTTTGTAAAGCATTTAAATAATATACACCAAGTGTAGCCAACGTGTTGGCATTGCTGCTCCGTATATAATGAATATAAACATGAGAAGAAGCAGTCATGGATTTTAGAAGTGACCAATACAGCCCTGCTTCCTTTTAGTTCAGGCAAGAAGACACCATACACATTCATTTAAACCAAACTCAGTATCTTGAACTTAAAGTGCCAACCAGACAAAACACATGCACATACACTAACACAATAAGACCAAGAGCAGAAACTCCAGCATCCAAAAAAGAAATTAAATTGGAAGACATGCTTTTAAGAATACTATCACTGTACATGTATGTGTGTTCAGCCCCTGGTACATGCTGTAATGATTCAAGTGCAGAGGGTTCTCCAGTGAATATCCACAAAGAGCCAGTTGTGTCTCTTGAGAAAGCTGTGATTTAACATCAAGGACAAAATCTCAGTGGTATTTTGTTCATAGTGGGGAGGTCAATGGTCAGAAAATGGAAAAATAACAATGATCTTTTTCAATTATTCAGCAGCACTCTAAACACACTTAACCAGCCCAGAAGGGAAATAAAGTGATGAGCTGAGGAGCTGAGAAGTATAGAGAGATAGAAAATGTGATAGCCGATTGTAAAAGTATGAGGAGAAAAGTTCCACTTCAGTCCTGTAGTGGGTGAAGGTAACAGATGATGGAGGAGAAAGCAGTCACACAGGGACTGAACTGAGGAGGGAGACAGATAACAGCTCTAAGCATGGAGAGCAGCCAGCCCCTTGTAGGATATTTTGTAGCAATGATGTGAAGAAGGAAATTCTCTGCCGATACTGTCTTGTTATATATAAAGGTTTATTGAAACAAGTACAGCATCTTCAGGCACCATGGTCTGCCTGGGTGAGATTCAAACCAGATGAATCAACACTGAAATGCGTTCTTTCACCCAGTTACATAGGGAAAGGGCTTTACTTAAACAATACGCCATTATTTACTTATTACAGGAGCTAAGAAACAACCCACATCTTATGGAGGAGAGGGTCCATTTCTTATATCACAAGGACGCTCATCTTATCACAACTCAATATTACTCAAAAGTTAACCTTTGGTTTAAGGATGACAAACCCCAGATTTAAATAACCTTTGACCTAGAAGACAGAACATTGGACACCACACCCTCACTTACATCCCTAACAGGATCTTAACAGCGTGGAAAAACAACATTTGTATGTACAATAATGAAGCAGTTTCATTTATGATCTATTCTTCATTGTACTGAAAACGGTAAAACACTGGTGAGGGAAGAGAAACAGTAACATGTAACGCTACGAGTAGCATTAAACATAATACACTACACAGCTAAGGCAGGCTATGAAACCAACTACTTAGCTGACAGCAGGGAGGAATGTGAACAGAGGGGATGAGTGGCGTGACTCTGTAGATCAGGAGCGGTGAATGGCAATAACGAGTCAGGATCCAGGTGGAGGTGGTTTGTGATGATCAGCACAAGGCAGGAGTCCAAGCAGGGAGTGGCAACGGAGAACTAGGCGCAGGAGCAACAGGTTAGATCAGAGCAAAGCAACAACAAGGAATCAGAACTAGGACTGGCTTGAGGTGACCAACTGAGTTAGGTACAACTGTCTGGCATCGAATGTAGATCCAAGCACTTGTTTGATGATTAATTTAGACTGACATATTTTTCATGCTGCAACCATATTTCAGTCACACATTAAGTCAATGTGAGGATCTCTTATCAGATCATTAACTAAAAGAGATTCAGTTGACACAGATCTAATATTTAATAAGCCACATTTAATTGTCCTGTTTCATGATGCTGATGAAGTTGTAATAATTATAATGAAGTTCTTATGAACAGGTCCTCGTCTGTTAATTGTAGACTTAGAAGATCTCTGTTTTGAAGACAGACAGTCTCTAAAGGATCCTTGGAGGGGGACAGTCATAAGGAAACGACAGAGAATTGTGTAAGACTGCAACCTTACCCCAAATATAAATGGTTTTAAAAGAGGCAACATTTTCCCTTGTTAGTTACATTAACTATGACAAAGACTAAACTGAAATGTTGAGGTTTTGTTCCGTTATCACCCATTTCCTCCTTGTCATCTGCTGGACTGACAGAATTCACTAGTTTACTACAGTGTTTGTAAGCCACCAACCCTGAGTGCAGATTTGTTGGAGGTGTCTTCCTATTACAAAGGAGTTTTCCCTCTTCACTGTCACCTAACGCTTCTCAACTGGGAATCTGGGGACTTTTCTTTATATTCTTGTGCCCTGAGATGACATATCCTGTGATTTGGTGCTGTACAAATCAAACTGAATAAATGTGAAGGGTTTTACATGATTTTTGTGGCTGGAAAGAGGTGAGGTGGGCATGTGTTTTATTGTATTACCGGCATCTTGTAGTCTGGGTCAATGATGAAAAAAATGTTGAAGGCCAAAGGTCTGACACCAACAGAGATGGAATGTGTGGAGGAGACCGCCAAGGAAGGAGATGCTAATGCACTCCCAAGGGACTTTGGGCAGAAAGAGTTACACTCCTATGCTAGATTAACAGGAAGCAGGATTTAGTGATGTGTGATACAGTTGTTTGCTGTGTGTTTCACCTGTATAAATATTGCCATGTCTCTTGTTCAGGGAATTCCTCTCCCATAACCTTGTGTTGTGTGAGATTCTGTGCACTGCCTGAATAAAGAGACCCTGACTTCAAGATCCTCACTGAGAGAGAGTGAGTTTTTTCACCCACAGTCAAAAATATACATACAGCAACTTGAATTTTTACTTTGGTGATGTAGAAAGTCGTGTTACTCAAATTTTCTTAGTGACATTGCCTCTTAGCTTCTCATGAGTGATTACGACTGACTACAGCTGCAGACTCCTCTGAGCCAGAGGTTGCTGGAACAGCAGTGCCCAGTGTCAAGCATGTTTTAAATCTCCATGGGCTGAGAGGTTGCTATGCAAGAAGGAAACCCTTCCACCAGAAGCCTTACGGTTTGAGTGAAATCTGCTGCTCATCACACAGACAAAGACAATACCTTTTTGAGGAAATCTCTGTGGTCAGATGAAACAACACTGAGCTGTTTGGCCACAATGACCAGAAATATGTTTGGAGGAGAAAAGGTGAGGCCTTTAACCCCAAGAACACCAAACCTACCTTCATGCATGATGGTGGTACTATTATGCTGTGGGGCTGTTTTGGTGCCAGTGGAACTGATGTTTTGGACAAAGTAAACTGAATAAACAAGTAGGAGGATTACCTTCACATTCTTCAGGAAAATCTAAAATCCTCAGGCAGAAAGTTGTGTCTTAGACACTGTAGAGTGCTCCAGCAAGACAGTGATCCCAAACACACATCAAAAGTGGTGAAAAAAATGGCTAAATCAAAAATTCAGAGTTATTGAAAACTCAAGACTGCCATGATATACAAGTGCATGTAAACATTTGGCCATAACTATTCATATGCAGTGTTCATATACAGCCTAATCTGTGAATGAGTGTATGGTTTAGGATTGTTTAGCTTTATCTGGTCCAGGACAACATGTCATTATTGATGAACATATTTTTTTTTTTTAGATTTATCAAAAGCTTTTGATACAGTCAATCATAATATATTACTTGCAAAGTTACAAAAATATGGTTTTCAGGTAACTGCTTTTAAATGGTTGCAAAATTATATTGTCAATAGATCTCAGTTTGTCTGTATTAACAGTTGTAAATCGAACAGGATAGCGACTCATTGTGGAGTCCCTCAGGGGTCCATATTAGGTCCATTATTATTTTTAATCTATATAAATGATTTGTGTACAGTCTCATATGCTCTTACTCCAATAATGTTTGCTGATGATACCACTTTGGTTATATCTCATTCAAATGTTAATGAACTTATAAATCAAGCCAATGCGGGATTATCTGCATATGACAAATGGTTTAAGAGTAATAAACTAGCTTTGAATACCAAAAAAACCAACTATATGATTTTTAGCGGTAAAAAATCATTTTTAAGTAGCTCTAAGCTCAATATTGCCTCAGTTAAAATAGTTCGTGTCTCATCCGCCAGGTTTCTGGGCGTTGTTGTAGATGAGAACTTAAATTGGAAAGAGCACGTTAATTGGGTGACTAAAAAAATAAATAAATCCCTGGGCATTATAAGAAAAGTTAGTCATCTTGTTGATTCTAAATGTACACTTAATTTATATTACACTTTAATTTATCCTTATCTGTCGTATTGTAATATAGTGTGGGCAAGCACTTTCCCATCAACTTTAAATAGAATATTGATTTTACTAAAGCGTTTTGTTAGAATTGCAACCCATTCTAAGCCACTGACCTCATCTGCTAATTTATTCCTTAAACTAAATTTACTTAATATTTATGATATTAATATTTATCAGATTTGTATTTTTATGTATAAAATTCAGTGTAATCAAAATTCCTTACCTGAACATTTCATCTTATATTTTACAACAAATGCTGCAGTTCATAGATACAACACTCGTCAAAGTCAAATGTTTCATTTGCCTAAATGTGCCACATTAAGAGCTCAGTTTTGTATCAGGTACCGAGGGTGTAAATTGTGGCACCAGTTTTCACATGTTGTTGCAAACAGCACATCAGAGATATCCTTTAAGAAATACTTAAGGAAATGTATTCTGGTATCACATTGATATATATCTTTTTAAAAAAACGCATTTTGAATGTCTATTGACCATAGTAGTCTTTTAACTCTCATTATGTTTATGTATTTATAAGGTGGAGGCTTTAAAACAAGCAATTTTAGGCTTTTTGCCTCTCCCTGCACTTTTACTGTTTTATTATGTTTTTTTTTTTCATTAATGCTATGTATGTGTGCAAATAAAATAAATAAAATAAAATAAAAAATGAAATCTAAATGATACCAGTGAACCATGAGGCAAAATGTCAGGACATCCATCCTTGAGCTGAATCTCAAGAGAAAGTGAGTCATGCAGCAAGACAATGACCATAAGGACACAGGCTGTTCTACCTCTGTTCAGTTAGCAGATGGTCTGATTCATTACACATCATACGCATCAAGTAGGGACAACTGGAGATTAAAGTATGTTTGCTTGCTGGTCTATACACTGAGAAGGTACAGATTAAGAATAGAGATGTGTTATTTGTGAATATTTGCATTGCACAGCTTACATTAGAATCAGTGCTGATGGAATTCTACATTATGACCACTGAAAATTAATGTTGAGAATACAATTACTGTCAACAAGACACATTTATTTTTTGGTTTTGTGTTTGGATTAATAAAACTGAAAAATGACAATACACAACCCATGTAAACTACTGACAGCGATTCTCTGACTCAGTAGAAGTGACAAAAGCAGACAGGTTAATGGGATTTGTCACACAATAATGTAATGTAGCAGAGAAAATCAAGCAGCATCCACTTTTTTCCTCTAAAACTAGCAGAAAGAACAAACGATAAACCAGATCAGCCCAGACGTGCCAGTGTGGGCTGACAGGCTGCTGTAGCTCCTGCAGTCTAACTGGAGCTGCAGTAGCTACAGCAGCCTGGCAGCAGGGTGACTGTATTGTGGTCATACGGAGACTACATACATCACCATGGCACAAGGAGCTGAAAGGCCATCTGTTGGAGGTCTCAACTATTTATTTTACACAGAAGGGGCCATCTGTCTTTCGTCAACCAATCAGCTCTCTAATTTTGCTCACTCTGCTTACTGCAGCAAGTGGGATAATTCTGCTGCCTTTAGGATCAAGGAAAATAGAAACGATCACATCTGTATGCAAATATAAATGGCTATAACAATGAATTAGATTTGGCAAATGTGTTTTTCTACTGTAACTTTGTACAGTTTACAGAATAAGGCTGATGAGACTTCAAAAGTAGTTATCCTCATCCACACCCAAATCAACTAGAATGCACTCAAGCAAGATGCAGACCCACGCCGGTAGGTCAAGATCAACATCTGTGCTGAGCTTGATTGTCCTATCTGTCTTTGTTATCGAGTTATGCGGACACACACCCACACACACACACATACATACATGCAGACAGACAGAGAGACAGATGGCAGTAAGTTCAAGGTCAAAGGTCAAGTTCAAGGCCAAGAGATGTAATGTGGTAGTCCTACACTTAGATATACCAAAGTTCATCATTGCAAGCTTATATAGTAGATTATAAGGGGATTTTGCACTAAGTAGCCCTGTGACCTTGACCTTTGACTTTTTTACCCCAAAATGAATGGGTGACCAGGGTAGGTCAAGATGAACATGAACACGTGCTGAGTTTGATTATCCTATCTGTATTTGTTCTCAAGTTATGTTGCGGACATAGCCACCCACCCACATACATACATATGTACATACATACATACCACGGTCGACTCTGTCGGTGTGGGCAGCAAACAGTAAATGTATCATACTGTTTGTGTATCAAAGGCTTGGCTCAGGTGATATTGCGGGTTGTCGTAAGGTTGCTGGTTCGATCCCTGGACTCTCCACATGTCGAAGTATCCTTGGGCAAGAGAGTGAACCCGAAGTTGCTCCTGATGGCAGACAGGCACCTTGCATGGAAGTTGGTGTGTGAATGTGTGTGGATGGGTGAAACACACTGTAAAGTGCTTTGAGTACCACTGAGGTAGAAAGGCGCTATATAAATGCAGACCATTTACCATTTGTGTATCTTATTTCCCTGTGTCACAGATTTCCGTTATTATCCAAAAAGTACTAAAACACATCAGTACGCCACCCTCCACACTAGAGATGACCATGAACACATACACAGACTGTATTTTGATTCAGTCTCATATATATAGTCCTGCTGCAAATACTCACTACTGTGGATTATATTGCTGAAAATCGTCCTGCCAAACGCACTATTTCCCTATGTTTTCTGTAACATTCAATAAAAACTGCACTGACCAGCAGTTTTAGAAAATTAATGAGTTGCTTTTGAAATTGAAACCACATTTTTGTGAGCTTTAGGGCGCAGATGAATCAGAAAATACAAAGAGATAAATTAACACATTTATATTTTTGCTGGTTTCGTGAGAATAATTTACAATGACAAAAGTGTGAATTAGCCTCATCCTTATCCTTATAAAAGGACTTCTGAAATGTACAGCATTTCCTTGGAACAGTCCTGACTTATCTGAGGGTAAGTAAAGTCACCTATTACAGTTAATCTATGGTGATTTAGGTTTGTTCATTACAACTCAGCTAAGAGCAAATTTCATGGATTTATCATGAAGAAAGAGTTTAGACAGGTTTAAAAGAATATTGTGTTTATATTTTATCTGATACAAAATTGATCACAAGTTGCAAATTGATTTGAATGTTTTTCAGTGTTGATTTTGGAGTTCTGTGTTTTTTAGAGGCTTGTACACATACAATTAGTGCATATGCTGCTAGATAACTCACAACTCCTGTCTGGGCCCGTTCTACACTGTCTGTCTGCGGTACATACGCAAACTTTGCACGATTAAGCAGTGAAAATCATGCATCTAATGCAATATCTTATATTTCCTTTAAACACACCTTTATAATCGAGAATGTTAGCCTTGAAAAATGTGCTTTCTGTCATCTGTGATGCAGCGTGTTTGGGTGATAAGCATTCTTAATAATAGCAGGTGTCCATGCAAATGCCTGTGATCAAATGTCATCTGCATTACAAATGATCCTTCAAGCCGGATACTGAGCCACATGTAACCTGACCTAAAATGACTCCGAAAATGATGGTATTTAACGTAGTGGTGAACCTGCTAATGATGGTCAGACTCTTCCTTCTATGGATAGATTCCAAGGTGTAATGGAACCCAGGTCAACATGGCCCAGCCCATCCCGAAATTATGTAAAACATCACTTAGGCCAGCGACACCTGCTCACCAAGCAGAGCAAAGCTTTTATAACCTGAACCCTGTCTGTGGAGACTGTCAGTCATCCAGGTCACTGTAAAAAGTGCTTCAGTAGAAGACAGGTAGACTTCCTTTTGGTTCTTGAAGATGTTTCAACTTTCATCCAAGAGGCTTGAAGGGAGGTTGGCAGTTCAATCCCCTCGATAAATAGAAGTGTCCTTGGGCAAGACAGTGATGGCAGGCAAACACCTTGCATAGCAGCTCTGTCACCATTGGTGTGTGAGTGCATTTGTGTGCGAATGAGAAACACACTAAAATTCTTTTCATGTCATTAGGGTAGAAAAGTGCTGTATAAGTGCAGATCATTTACCATTTACCAAAGGTCTGTTCCCGTTTCCTGTGCTGGGCTATGAGAGCTCTGGACAGGTCAGCAGGACTGGGACATCCATGCCAATGGGCAACAGTGAGGACGAGAAGCTGGACTGCAGTGAGGCAGGATGATGATGCTGTCTTTTGGAGGGCTTCCCAGATGGTAGCTCCAGGTGTGGTCCATACAGGAGGCTGGCTAGTTCAGTGTCTTCAGAGACATGCTCCAGTCTCTGGTTTGCATCTTTGTGAAGACGATTCATACTGCAGCGGGATAAAGAGCCCAAACACATTTCAAAGTTTTGAAGAGTTACTTGAGAGTTACTTACTTCCATGCAAGTGCGTCATGCAGAGTTGTGAAACTTTCTGATCAGCCCTTGTATGTGAGCTCTGCATTGGGTTTTTAAGGTGAAATATGTAAAGTTGTGAATTGTTGTGAGACCAGGTGGTCCAACAACTAGGACAGCAATCATGGTGGTGGAGCTGCCAGTTATCACAGCAGGTCTACAAGTTTCAGTGGCCGCTCTGAGTCCAATGACTTTAGACATTTTTAATAGTTTTTTTACGCACATCGACACTAAAGCTCTTGGAGTTCATGACTATCACTGCCCAACACTCTAAACATACAAATTTCAGCGACAAACCAACCTGGAAGATGGTTTACTGAACATGCTTTGTGACCTCAGACTGTTACTGCGAACAGACCTCCAACCAGCGGCGTCATCAGAAAAGGATGGCGGGAGTGTCTCTCCCCTCCACCATGGACATTTACATCACACACTGCGCCCTGTAAAACCACCAGTACTGTGAAGGACCCCACACACCCCTCACACAAACGCTTTACACTCCTGCCATCCAGCAGGAGATACAGAAGCATGCAGACCTGCACGGCCAGACTGTGCAACAGCTACATTACTCAAGCCATAAGACTGTTAAACATTCAAGGACTGGACTAATACACACACACACACACACACACACACACACACACAATCTACTCATGTTCATATGCTGGCGCTGTGTTATATCTTATTCAAATTGCTCTATTTATGTGAAATTTGGATTTGGGAAATGTTATCTCATTTCACAATAAGTTGTAAATTGTTTTTGAAATGACAATTAAACCTTTTGAAACTTTGAACCAGTGGCTAGGAGTTGTTCCCTGAAACAAGCTCACTGCTCTGTTTTCCACTTCCTCCATGTACAGGTTGCCCACAATGTGTGACAGTGGAGAGCCCATGGACCAGCCGTGCTTCTGTCTGTAGAAACCTTGGTTATGTTTGAGGTGGGTGGTGGTCAGGCAGAGATCTTGTGAGACCAAGTGAGCTGGAGTGACAATAAATTCCATAACTCCTCATTACTCTGTTGCAACTGAAGATGCCTCTTGGAAGAAGGTGAAAAGTCTTCAAGAACCTACAAGGGAAGTCCAGTTGGTTTTTACGGAAACTCCTGTGATGTAAAGAGTGATACATTACCATTAATGTTGGCACAGGAATTGGTGCCCATTCATCACCGGATGTTGTGCACTTTACATCACGTTTCTTCTCCCCTTTCACTATCTACATGCTACTATTTTAAAAATACCTCCAAACAGCAACCACACACTGAACATTTCTAATTTTGCTGAAGATTCTGATTGTGCAGTAATGCTAGTTTTTCAGTTCTCCCATCACATAGCACAGCTTTCTCCCCTGATAGCAGAGTGATGATGAGGTGGTGCCAGACCATTCCACACAGGACAGCACAGGAATGCTGTAGCTCCCCTTGTTTCTTCTCTATCACCACCATCAGGCTGACATTTGGTGGTGTGGTTTTAAGTGAAAGGTGGGAAAAACTGCAGTAAAATTTACATATACAAGATGAACTGTAAAACCTTTGGTGATCCTCTGACTTCATGTATTGCCACTGAAGGCATCGACTGTTTGTAAGAGCACTTACTGTATACCAGCCAGCAGTGATATTTACCCTGTATGTGGACTTTACAAATACTCTGTTCCCACAGGACGTAAATGCAGCATCTGAGGCTGCGTTTCTCAGTGACGTCACCAGAGAACGAGGGAAGTGTGTGGCGGAGGGAGGGGGCTGTTGGTGTGTGGACTCACACGGTGCCGTGCATTAAACAGCAAACAGCTCTACAACCGTCAGTGTTCTGACAGGATTTCATTTGGGCCACTGACGTGTTTCCCCCGGACTGCTGCATCCCTGCCCAGCCAGCGGGAGTCGATGGGAACCTGCTAATCCAGCTGTCGTCCGGTAAATGTGAGTCAGACTCCAATATAGTGTGTCTGGAACAATATATGACATGCTGAACTTTGCTTTTAATGTCTGAGGTGACATCTGCTAACGTGCCAACGGCATTGTGGCAACGTAGGAGTTTTAAAAGCACAGTTAGGTTATTATTAGTTCACAGTTGTTTGAATATAGACAGCTATGTCATTTGCATAGTGTTTGCATTTGCGAACACTATGCAAATGACAGACCTGCGCCAGGCTGCCATGTTTTCATACTTCCATAGAGCTGTTGTGGGGACTTTCATTCTCTGAACACCAGTTAGCTCCGCTCTGCCTCTGCTCAGGGACACAACGCTGCGCCTGCACGCGCACTAGCAACAGCCGCGACGTGAAGCCTCGAGCCGATTCCTAAGCATGTGCGCGCGTGCACGTGCGTGTCCTCCTGAGCCTAAAAGCGCCACGGTAGAGTAGAGTGGGTGTAGCCGCCGCGGTGGTGTCCTCTTCGGTGATGCAGTGTGGTCCATTTATCTGCCTCTGTCATCAGTACACACGGCCAGAGGTCTGCAGCTAACGGCCCTGATCCAGCTGCCTGTGTGGATGAAGTGAAGCAGTGACTGCCAGGACGTGATGGGGTCAGTGTGACAGATGACAGATTCACACTGATAAACAACTAGTCAACTAAAGTGTGACCTCCAGGGCAACTGAATAATTCACTGACAATTAGCTCTGGAGAAGCTCTTGCAGACTGATCAAACTCCATTTGTGCTGATGAATCGGGTATCTTTGATAAATCTCATTCTGGAAGCAAATTCTTATTCTGATCCTTAGCATGTTATGTGAGCAAGGAGAGAAACCAAAACAATGATGCAAGCACAGAAGCATGGTGCAGAAACATCTGCTGCAGGGATAGTACTTTTTGAAGCCACCAGAATCAGTGTGCTTATTAATGGTAAAAACCAGAGCTGAGAGGCTGACCTCTCAATGAGTCCTTAGAAATGAGAGACCACTTAAACACAGAGATCAAAACAGAAGACGAAACACAGAAATATTTAGGCAAGCTCTACAGGTATGAAGTGCATCATTATAAACTGTATTTATGGATGTTTATCTTTGGGAACTGTCAACCACACTATATCTAATGGATGGACTTGTGCATGTCTGTGTTCAGGTTTTACTGAGTTATCCCTCATAGAAGATGTATGGATCTCGCAAGCTGTAATAGTCAGACACTTCAGGCTGTGTGTCGTCTACCATCATATTTTTTATCTGCTGGAAAGGCTAATTGCTCTTCTGAAAATGCCCAGCTGGAAGCGCTTGAGAGCATTGTAGAGGTAGAGGCACATCGCTTTTACTTTTCTTTCTTTTTTTTTTTTTAAGCTAAGATGCTATTAGATGCTGTGATACAGATTATTCACAAAAGTAATTGCCAGCCTCTGACTGGCTGGATGGACAGCTGCTCACCTGTTAGACCTATGCATATGAAATATTCCTCCAAGCATGATTTGTCACAGTAATATTGTGGTAGTCCAAGAATGTCATCTGATACAGACATATACACTCAGCAGGAATAACTTCTCCCTCATGTCGTTCAGTCATTGCTCAGCATTAATACATGTGGGATGTAATGGGTAGTAGGGGTGGTGGACGTCCCACTCCTCCACCACTGAAAATGGATGGATGGGTAAAAAGTGACAGTTATGCTGGCAATGTTTTATTTAAAGCAGTTTAAAACATTTTTTTACTTTCACTGACCAGAAAAAAACGCAAGCCTTCAGTTAGGAATAGATGCTCAAGGCCATGTCACACACTGCTGGTGTTTTTAGTATAGTGTAGATCACTGCAAATAATTGAAAAAATAATCTTGTCTAGAGAAACTGCAGTTTAAATTCAGGTGCAACCACAGACAAAGTTGGCTCTTAGCTTTTTTATTCCAACTCTACAGCATATTCTTATACATAGGAGGATAGCAGATGAAGAATCTGATAAATATAATTGAAACAAGTTTAGTGTGGTTCCTTTAATGACATTGTTCAGTCTCTGTAATAAGATGCTGTGATCAACTGTATCAAAAGCAGCTCTGAGATCCAGCAGAACAAGTATAGAAACTAGTCCACTGTCTGAGGCTATTAGAAGATCATTGGTGACCTTTACCAGTGCTGTCTCTGTATTATGATGGATTCTAAATCCTGACTGAAATTCTTCAGACAAACCATTTATATGCAGATAATCACACAATTGGCTGCAACAATTTTTCAAGAATTTTAGAAATAAAAAGGAGATTGGATATGGGCCTACAGTTGGCTAAAACACCTGGATCTAGAGTAGGCTTTTTGAGAGGTGACTTTATTACAGCAACTTTAAAAGCCTACATTACGTAGCCTGTTAATAAAGAGAAGTTAATGGTGTCTAATACTGGAGTGTTAATTAGAGGAGAGACTTCCTTGAACAGTCTGGTTGTGATGGGCTCCACCAGATATGTTGCTAGTTTGGAAGAATTTATTATCGACATGACATCTGAGAGATTTACAGCAGAGAAGCAGTCCAAATATAAGTCTGGTCCAGAGCTGCTGCTCCTAAAGACATGTTCATGATTTTTTTCTAATAATAATGATAACTTTATTTGCGAAGAAGGTCATGAAGTCATCACGACTGAGAATTAAGGAACCCAAGGCTCCACAGAGCTGTGACTCTGTCAGTCTGGCTACAGTGCTGAACAGAAACCAGGGATTATTCTTGTTTTCCTCTGTTAGAGTTGAATAATAAGAAGTTCTCTTCCTACGAATCGCTTTTTCATTTTTGACTGTCTGTCTGTCCAAGTTGTTTGTCTAATTATTTAGTGTATTTCATTGTATTTTAAATGCCTGACCAGGGACAAAGACTGCAAATTAGCTGACGCTAGATGTCTTATATACATCGCATTTTCCCATTTTTGTGGCAATGAGTATGTATTGTCCCTGTCAAATAAACATTAAAAAAAAAAAAATTGAAATTGAAGGAATGTCATGGCAGCTTTTCATGCTAAGTTTTATTCATTACCAGTGTACTAAGTTGTTGAAACATACTGGTGTGGTGGACACACCCTCTAGATTCTTAATTACCCTAATTGTCTACATATGCATTAGCATAGATATACTAGTACTTCTAAAAAATAGTACATTGTGAAAAAGTTGAATATTTTCAGTCAGATAATTAAGAAAATTAAAATGTGTGTTGCTGTGCACTGAGTTGATGTGCTCTGTGAAGGCTTTTACTACTTGGGCTTTGATTTTAACCCAGGTGTCGTCCACATATCTGAACCAGTGGCTGGGAGTTGTTCCCTGAAACAAGCTCATTGCTCTGTTTTCCACTTCCTCCATGTAGAGGTTGGCCACAATGTGTGACAGTGGAGAGCCCATGGACCAGCCGTGCTTCTGTCTGTAGAAACCTTGGTTATGTTTAAAGTTGGTGGTTGTCAGGCAGAGTCTTGCTGGAGGCGTCTCTACTGCCTCAGATGTGGGAATGCACGTGAAGAGTGATGTGACATCAAATGAAACCATGGTTTCATCCTGGGCCAGTTTCACTCTGAACCTTGCTGGCAAAATTGGTGGAGTTCTGGATGTGATGTTTCACCTCTGGATGACGGATGAAACGTCTTCAAGAACCTTCAAGAGAAGTCCAGTTGATTTCTACTGAAGCTTCTACGATTACCATGACCTGGATGACTGAGAATCTACATAGATAATGCCAGAAGCATTAAATGAGCTGAGGAGAAATAGAACTGGACTGTTGCTCAGTCATCCAAAGTCCTAATTTCATCCATCCATCCCTCCATCCATTATCTCTACACCACTTGACCTCTGTAGGGTAGCGGGGGGTGAAGGCAAGGTTCATCCTGGACATGTCGCCAGTCTATTGCAGGTCCACACAGAGAGACAAACA
Source organism: Dascyllus trimaculatus (assembly GCA_024666655.1). NCBI lineage: Eukaryota > Metazoa > Chordata > Actinopteri > Pomacentridae > Dascyllus > Dascyllus trimaculatus. The sequence continues at coordinate 32,283,565 of CM045461.1, read as the reverse complement.
ACCAAGCACATTTACATTCACACCTACAAACAATTTAGAATCACCAATTAACCTCAGCCTGTCTTTGGACTGTGGGAAGAAGCCAGAGCACCCGGTGAACACCCACGCAGAGAGAACATTCAAACTCCTCACAGAAAGATCCCAGGCCCAGGCTGGGATGTGAACCAGAGATCTTCTAGCTGTGAGGCCACACCACAGAGTCTCTGTGCTGCCCTGTCTTAATTTCAGATGAATGTAATTTTGCATTTCATTTGGAAATCAAGGTTGTAGATTGTAGATGCACAAAATCCAGAGGTTTTCAAGTCCAGTGTGAGATTTCAACAGTCTGTGATGATTTGGAATACAGTGTCATCTGCTGATGTTGCTCCACTGTGTTTTAGCAAGTCCAAAGTTAACGCACCAACTACCAGGAGATTTTAGAGCACTTCTTGCTTCCATCTGCACACAAGCTTCATGGAACTGCCGTTTTCCTTTTCCAGCATGACTTAGTACCTTCCCAGGTAGAACTACTACCAAACGGTTTGCTGACCATGATAATACTGTGCTTTATTGGCCACCTGATTCACCTTACCTGAACCCATAGAACCCTGAATGGGGTACTGTCAAGAGGAATATGAGAAACAATAATAATAAATCACCCAACTGCATAATACAGATGGACTGAAGGCTGCTGTCGCAGCAACCTGGGCTTTAATAGGACCTCAGCAGTGCCACAGGTTGATCTCCTCCATGTCACGCTGCATGGATGCAGTAATTTGTGGTAAAGGAGACCCAGCCAAGTATGGAGTGTGTGTAAATGAACATATTCTGGAGAAATTGGACATTTCTGTATTGTAAATTCTTATTTTTTATTGCTCTGAAGAAATAATAATTTGAGATACTGGATTTCTGATCTTCATTATTTATGAGTCACAACCTTAAAAATTTTAACAAAACAAAACTTGGCATATTTCATTTCATGTGCGATAAGTAGAGAATATATGAAAGTTTATCTTCTCTAGTTAAGTTATGAAAAAACTAACTTATTTATGACGTTCATATTTTTTCAGATGTACTAGTGGACACCAGATGCATATGGTATTGTTCAAAAAGTTTTAACAGTCAAAGCAAAGTACGGATGTTTTCAAACATAATTCTATAAATAGTTTTTGTTTTTATGGAAATGCCTATATATGAAGCAGTATTCAGTTTAGTTGATCAGTGCATGGACATCAGTAGTTTTAGTTGAAACCTGTTTTTTTCTTTTTGCTTCAGTTCATGACAGCAAATGTTTTCCATTAGTATCACTGTGTAATTGTTGCATCATGACATCAGTCATTTTTGACTTCAGTCATTAGTCAGTGACAGTCAGCTATGACTATGCGAGTATGGGAGTATTTTGAATATTCCCAAAACAACAAGATGGTTTGTGAACTCTGTAGAGGTTTGGATGACAGCCCACAGCAGCATAGCACAGTGCATGGACAGCTGAAGAGAAAACACACAGGAGGCACTTCATATCTGTGCTCACATGTACTGTATTTTAATACAGTCGAATCCCCGTTTCTCATTTACATATTTTTCAGTTTCTGTTGTCAGACGATGGACAACAGACGACAGATGAGAATGAAAAAGTGAAATGTGGCTCATTAGGACTCCAAGTTAACCAAGCTGCTGTCCTGCACCACTAAAATTCAGATTTTATCACCGTGATGGCGTTTGACTCACCATACACATGAAGTGAAGATGACAGCTGTGCTGTGAATTTGGCGACATTTTCATAAAATTCGCACATACTACCAAAGTCAGACAGCAATTACAGAACAAGGAGAAAAAGAGTAGCTTTAGCTAGTGTGTGCTTTGTCAGTGTAAGGGGTTGAATACAAACTTGGATTTGTTTTGGAGTTGCACTTCTCACTTAAAATGAGCCCTGTTTTCATGTGTTTTCATAATGTTGGAATATCCATTTGAAGTCTACAGCTTTGCACTTTATTATGTTAAAAAATCATTATTATGTAAAAAAAGATCAGTTTGCTTTTTTGGGGGGAAATTAATCATTTATATTAGTCAATTAACCACTACAAAATGACTTTAGATCATTGAATCCCCTATTATAAAGTACAGCAAACACAAAAGATCATAAAGGGAAGGTTGTTACAAGCAAGTTCCAAGGACTCCTTGATCTTCTTCTGGTTAAAGATTGTTTTTATTGACATGGGTGGCATGTTTGGACTTACTGTTGTGATAAAAAAAAGAATCTGGCACTGATGATGACCTTGATGGTATTGTGCGATGAAAGAGCCTAAAGTACCTTAAACTTTGTTTCACAGTTCGGTATGAACAGTATAAAAACTAAAGCCATCCAGAATTCATCATCATCCTGATGAATTCCATGAATACCTTTGTGCAGACACACATTAATGAAATTTCATCAGTAGCACTGCCATAGAAGAGTGATAATAGACTGCTCCATGGGTGGGCAAGTTTATCAAAAATACTGTATTTTTTAAAAAGAAAAATGAAGACTTTGGCATCTTAGAGCTTTAAGTCCTACTGTGAGAAAGTGTCAGTGATTTTCCTTGTTAGCTCCTCTCTATTTTTATATTTACAAGTCATTTTTACTTTTATTTTGTTGTTCTGTACATCTTAAAGTTGCACAGAACTGTATTTTTTAAATACATATATTTTGGCGTGGCTTTTAGAAATCAACATACATGCTAATAAATTACTGAATTTTTAAAAATGTATATGTTTTTTCTGTGGTTGTTTGGACAGGTTTCTCCAACTCCACAGGATCCACATCCCACAATGCAATAGTTTAAACTCTATGAAACAATTCTTGATAGTTATGAGTGGCAGCTAACAGGGTGTACCAGTGATGACATTGAGAAAGTGAGAGAATAACTTGCAGTTGGTGCGGTTACATTTTCAGGTGGATCAGACAATGATACTGCATAGCGACCTGCATAAAGACCTTAGGGCTGTGTGAGGAGTGAGAGAACCTTCCCAGACACTACTGAAATATCTAAGTTTCTGTGCCGAAATATGCCCCCCAAAAATCATGAAATCTTAACTTTAATAAATACAGCAAATTTCACTTAGATTTTTCAAAGTTTTATTTGTCATTCTGATTCTTTTGGTTTTCATTTTTGGTGACATCTTTCTGATTATGGCATTGTGATTGGTAAAGCTAGTTGTTGGAGTTTTGAGGGTGTTGTGTAACATTGCATTTAAGGTTTCACTTATACTTAAATCTTATAATTAGGTTGTTCAAGCTAATACATGATATAATGCAATTGTGCAACATCTGTTTAATGTTGGACTTTGAAAAACCAATCCATTCCTATATACCTGATGTAATATAACTGTCATTTTTCACTCTTACTTTGTCATCATCACCTGCAGCTGCCATTATTCAAGTGTGCTGGACTTGAATATGCCATGTGTCACCATGGAAACAGCGATAGCTGATGTTACTGTTGTGATTCAAGCGGAAGGTGGAGGATTGTGTATTGCGTTGCCCATTACTGTGCATCACATGTGCGTGAACGTCCTTATGTGTGTGTGTGTGAGCATGAGATGAATGAAATGGGGACCCACTCACAGAAAATCAGCTCCATAAGGTCATTGAAGGAGGAGACTTGATGACTGGAGTCACTGTCACAGCTCTCATTGTCAACTGTAAATATTAATGCTTTGGGCCACATGAATGAACTGTGAGTGTGCTGAGTGAGAGTGTGGTTCAAATACTTGTGCTTTCATGGAACTATTTAGTTACAAGTGTGAAAAGTTGTTGACTACATGACTACGACTACAAAAGTTGGGAATCACTGATCTAAATGTGTGGAGCCTGAAGATAGGGAGACACAGGAGCAGCAATGTAATTGAGTGAAGGAACTGGGAGGGCCAGTGGTTGTGGAATAACCACAATGTGGTAGGGTGAGGAGGGTGTGCTTTAATTTGACTCCCTTTTTGAATTTGTGTAGGATGTTTGTTGAAGGTAAAACACTGCCCTTTATAGTGACAGAGAGCAGCTGACTTTCCTGTGAATTTGCAGTGGCAGCTTCCTGCTCTGTGTCGCTGTCCATTGTGCTGAACCACATCTCAAATGACAGCTGTTACAGAAGCAGAATGGCTAAGTACAGCTGGCTGCCTGTTAACAAGCTCTGTGTATATGTATATGTATGGAAGTGGTGGAACATTTTTAGCCTGCATACATTTGCCTCTCATTTTCATTACCTGTGAACACATTTGGCTACCACAAGGCTGTTGTTAGGACCACTGTGAGGGGATGGAAGTGCCTCTGGAGTAGTCTTTGCATTAGAAATCCAGCACATTACAGTTCTAGTTCAGCATAGCAAAAAGTTGCCTTTGCTAAAGAGCAGATTATCTCTGTGCTAGAAGACAGACAGAATCTGTGTAGAGATTTGTGGCTCATACAGGAGGCCTTGACTCTGCTGTCTGCTGTGTGCGGTATGATTTCTGTGTCACAGTACAGTGTGGTACTGTTAGGTAATGTGGCTTTATAGCCATATGTAGGGCCTCATTTCTGTGATGGATTGCAGCAGCCCTAATCTATTGCATCAACAATAAAAAAAGTCTGTTTCATTCACAGTGAAAATACTTGGACATACTGTAAATCTTTTACACTAATGCATATTTTTTTTTTAAATTTATTTTTCTAAAATGCTTTAATTTATTGGAACATGCCTTTCTTAAGCAAGACTCAAGTCTTCAAAAGTATTGGGAGCACTTCAAATGATCATTCAACAAAAAAGGTGGTTTTGTACACTGAAAAGTTTTGGTAGGAGATGACAGCAACACAGCACAATCTATGAGCACCTGAAGAGAAAACACTAACTCAGCACAGAGGCACTTCACATCTGTTTTTCTCTTTTGCTCTCTGTGCTCACACATACTGGACTTTAATAGAGCCAAATTCCCAATAAAACTGTTGTCAGACAATGGAACCAATATGAAATGGTGACTAAACCACAGCCCAGTTACTTAAAGGGCTTAAACCTTTAAGCCCCAGAAAAAAATCCAAAAACAAAAACAAATCCACCAATTCAGTCAATAAGAGCTTCAAACCTGTCAAGGCAAAATGAGCAACTTTAAACCTTATAGACGGGGGGCACTTTTTAAAAACAAAGTAAAAACAATTAGTCTGTGTCTCTTTCACCAGGCCAAGTGAGATTTGAAAAATTCCAGCAAATGTACTTTTTTTTACAGGCTGTACAAAAGTACCCTGGTCCCAGTACATAGACCTTCAAAGCAGAAAGGATCAGAAAGCTACACTATATTACCAAAAGTATTTGCTCACCTGCCTTGACTCACATATGAACTTAAGTGCCATCCCATTCCTAACCCATAGGGTTCAATATGTTGTTGGTCCACCTTTTACAGCTATTACAGCTTCAACTCTTCTGGGAAGGCTGTCCACAAGGTTGAGGAGTGTGTTCATGGGAATATTTGACCATTCTTCCAGAAGCGCATTGGTGAGGTCACACACTGATGTTGGTCCAGAAGGCCTGGCTCTCAGTCTCCGCTCTAATTCATCCTAAAGGTGTTCTATCGGGTTCAGGTCAGGACTCTGTGCAGGCCAGTCAAGTTCATCCACACCAGACTCTGTCATCCATGTCTGTATGGACCTTGCTTTGTGCACTGGTGCACAGTCATGTTGGAAGAGGAAGGGACCGCTCCAAACTGTTCCCACAAGGTCGGGAGCATAGAATTGTCCAAAATGTTTTGGTATCCTGAAGCATTCAAAGTTCCATTCACTGGAACTAAGGGGCCAAGCCCGACTCCTGAAAAACAACCCCACACCATAATTCCTCCTCCACCAAATTTCACACTTGGCACAATGCAGTCCGAAATGTACCGTTCTCCTGGCAACCTCCAAACCCAGACTCGTCCATCAGATTGCCAGATGGAAAAGCGTGATCCATCACTCCAGAGAACGCGTCTCCACTGCTATATAGTCCAGTGGTGGCGTGCTTTACACCACTGCATCCGGGGCTTCGCATTGCACTTGGTGATGTACAGCTTGGATGCAGCTGCTCTGCCATGGAAACCCATTCCATGAAGCTCTCTGCGTACTGTACTTGGGCTAATCTGAAGGCCACATGAAGTTTGGAGCTCTGCAGCAACTGACTGTGCAGGAAGTGGGCGACCTCTTTACACTATGCGCCTCAGCATCCGCTGACCCCTCTCCATCAGTTTACGTGGCCTACCACTTCGTGGCCGAGTTGCTGTTGTTCCCAAACTCTTCCATTTTCTTATAATAAAGCTGACAGTTGACTGTGGAATATTTAGGAGTGAGGAAATTTCACGACTGGATCTGTTGCACAGGTGGCATCCTATGACAGTTCCACGCTGGAATTCACTGAGCTCCTGAGAGCGACCCATTCTTTTACAAATGTTTGTCAAAACAGTCTGCATGCCTAGGTGCTTGATTTTATACACCTGTGGCCAGGCCAAGTGATTAGGACACCCGATTCTGATCATTTGGATGGGTGAGCAAATACTTTTGGTAATATAGTGTAATTCTTTGACAAGCTCCTCCAACCCCTGCCTTAAAGGCCAACCGATGAACCCTAGCCAATGCTGTTCTTGGCAGGTAGTACAGCATCTGTGCACTACAGCTTTGGCATTAAACTGCAACTGAAGAGAGGAAAAACTTGACCTCCAGTCAGTTTTAACTGTCTATTGTTAAAAAAAATCCTTGGTCACTCACTGCTCTGTTGAATGGATGGATTAAGTACACCTCTGTGAGGGGTACTAAGCTCTTAAACTGTTTTTACTTTTTGTCAGAAAACACAGAAATGACAATTTCAGAATAATTTAAAATTGGAACCAAAACAACTTGAACAGTTCAGCAATACCAGTGATAAACACTTTACCAACAGCAATAACAGAATTGGTCCCTGACCACCCTGGCCTCAAGTTACTCCAGTCCACACCTGCAGAAATCCCTTGGTGGAGGGTATGGCCGGTGGGGATCGGCTGGTGACACCTGATCAGGCCACGATAAACCTTACACTCAATACTGTACAGCAACTTGATCCTGGTTTCCAGCTTTGCACTTCTTTATTTATTGTGTAACAAGGTGAGGTCATTCCTTTATCCTTATTAGTTTAATTGTGTCTGTAAATTTATTTATTTGTGGGTGTTTTCATTACAGTTATTACATGTCTAATAAACACATTAATAAACAGGCAGAAGAGTTAAATTCAAAGCAAGGTCATTTTATTCAAATTAAACTTGTTTTTGCTGGCCTGTATTGAAAATATGTAATTAAATATGATCAGTAATTACCAATACTGACTAAAATTACAGATTTTATTATGACCAGAATACTTTGATATAACAACCAGCCCTAACTGATAGAACTTCATAAATCTAAGAGCCAGATTTTCCCAATAACTTCTTATAAAAGGTTTCCAGTGCCCTCATGTCATCCAGATCACCCTGGCTACTGAGTCAGTGCTATTGTATACTGCCCAGGATGACAGGTCAAGGGCCCTTAACGTAGCAACAGAGCAAAGATTTTTTAATTTTCTTACAAATAATGTGAGGCACACCGACATGATCAATAACAGATGTGCAGAGGTATAGCATTGTTTACATTTACACATGCTGTCTTGGTGGTTCACAAGACAAAGTAGCTGAAATAAAACTATACACATGGAGTCCTGTCCAGGGTTTCCCCCAAAAAACTTGCTAAGCCCAGTGGTAGAGAAGCCCAGCGGTGGCCCACCGTGTTTTTGTAAAAAAAAAAAAAAAAAAAAAAAAAAAAAAAAAAAAAAAAAAAAAAAAAAAAAAAAAAAAAAAAAAAAAGTTGACAGGAATTTTGAAATTATGACTATTATGTGTTATTATAAGCCATTTATTAACAATACTTAAACATAGAGTCTTACAAAAAGGCACCATCTTGAAATACGGTTTTTAACAAACACAAAAAAATACAATTAAAGTAAATAATATCCATTGTTTTCACTGAAGTTAAATCCTAGTGAATCTTAAAACAAGCAGTTGCTGGTCACATTTAAAAGTAAAATAAATGAACATAAATAAAAAAGTGCAAACATGGCCAAGGGGTAAAACCAGGGAACTCAGAGGCTGAACAGGTCTGCTGTGCTGTGTGACCTGTGTTACTTGTTGCTGCACATGGTTCAGGTTGGATCAGTGCAAGCAATCTGTCTGGGCTTCCCATACTCGGTCTGGTAGAGCCTTCTGCTAAATTTAGGGTCAGCTAACCATTTTGGATTAAACCCGCTAGTTCAGTGTTTACCATCGCGGCTCGCAGAAGGCTGCTCCGACGACGTGCTAACATCCATGCTAACTTGCACTGGCTCTGCCTCATCATCGAGCCACGGCTTGGTCGGTTCGCCAGGGATACACTCCCCTTGGCCTGGGGGTGAACCAGTGGGCTCATCATCTCCTCCAGTGCTCCTCCGACTTCGGAAAAAGAAAGTGTCCAACGTTTTTTGACCCTTTCTCCGTGACATGTCACGTAAAAGTTGTTATCGTGTAGACAGGTAGAGGTTTTGGGCGTTTAGATGATGGAAAATACACCTGACCTCTCACCTCCTATGTGTTCACGTATCGAAGTGTATCAATGTATAAGATGTCGCCATTGCGCTTTCAACTGTATCACCAGATGTGGCTGTTTTGGTGCATAAAAAAACCTATTTAAAATAAATAAACAAGCGACGCTTAGCCTGGCGGGGGGCAAGGAAAGCCTGGTGGCTCGCCAGGCTTATAAAGCACTGGGGGAAACCTTGCTGTCATTAAAATATATGACTTTAGATCTAGATTTAACATCAATCTGGGATTTTCTTTAAGGGATGTATTTCTCACAAAACCTTGCAAAGTCTTGGCTATTTTGGTGTGTACAATGTACAAAGCTGACCATAAACAGACTAGAGGCTATGTGTTGAAAACTAAGGTAAACATTCCAGCTGACACACATATTCTGTATGCATTTAATACATGTCAGAAGAATGCTGCTAAAACCAAAATGATGTTGCCATATTACACATGTCTTCAAAGGACATTGCTACGTTTGGAATAGAGCCTCATTCACAATATCTAAATGTAATACGCTGTTTTGATGACCCATATCAAATTTTGTAGTATTGTCATATTCCTAATAGTTGTGGAGTATTAGCATAAATGTAAATATACTGATTAACACGTTAATTTTGGGATCAGAATCTTTTTTATGACATGTACCTCATCTCTGTATTGAAAGTTTTTTTGTTGTGTGAAGGTTGGCTTTGGACCCTGACGCAGAACATAGGAGATGTGTTAGTGAAAGGTGAATTTATTAAATAAACAGTCTTTAAAGGGGAGGAGTGGTGGCTGTGGGCTGGCTGGCTGGAGATTATTGGCTGGTGTGTGGTGTGTCTGATCATGGAGTGTAGGCTGAGTACGAGGAACGCTGGAGCACAGGTGAGTGGATTTTGCAACTGGCAGTGAGGCACACAGGAATATCTACACATGAGAACACAAGTGATCACAGGAGTTATGAACGAGCAGCACTATATATGGAATACACCGCTTGTTCAATGAAGATGGCCAGAGAGTCACTGTGGCTGCATTATAGTCGTGGAACAGTCTGACACCAGAGAGCAGAAGAAGCCAGGGCTTTGGCTTAATCTTCTGTGGTTAAGGTTATTTGCAGGTGCTCAGTCAGCCACCTGAGTAACCCAAGCCTCGCCTTCAGTGCACACTGAAAAAGAATGAAGGAGAACAAAAGAGGGAGGAGGAGAGAGGAGCAGGATTAAAAACAAGAAGCTTTTGATTCCAAGGCAGCAACTTGCTCGAGTGCCACCTGAGCTTCTTGCCATGACTCTGTTGCGCACTCTGAAGGTCTTGCTGCACCAATGAGGACGGTCATTTCCATCTCCTGTACTGGGGAGAATGGGAGTTGGAAACCATTTAATGCCATGAAGGGAGACTTACTGTGTTGCAGCTGACCAGGGAGTTATGAGCGCATTGTATCCATGCCGGTGGGTGGACCAAGAGACTGGAGGACATGAGGTTACACAATGAGGAGCTGACTCTAGATCCTGGTTGGCCTGCTCCATTTGGTCTTTGGTCTGCAGGTGGTATCCAGATGAAAGGCTGACTGAAGCTCCCAATGCCTGACCGAAGGCCTTACATGCTTTGGAGGGAAGCTAGGGGCCACGATCTGAAGGATATCATGAAGCCTTAATATGTGTAGCACTAGTGGGTTAGTAGTCTTTACAGCAAAGGGAAGCAACTAGGGAAACAAAGTGAGCAGCCTCATAAAACCTGTCCACAATAGTAACATTTGTGGTATTGTCTTCTGAGGTAGGTAGACCAGTGATTAAGTCAACAGCTATGTGGGACCATGGATGGTGTGGCACAGAAAGAGATTGTAGAAGACCTGAGGAAGCTCTGTGTGATGCCTCGCTGCAGTCAGGTCAATCTCCCACCTGACTGCTCTGACCACACAGAAGTAGTGAACAATGGTTTCCACATTGGAATCCTCCTCAGGAGATGCATGAGAGGACATTGGGCTTTATGTTTCTGGATCTGAGGTGGTAGGAATCTTCCCAGAAACAAAGCTCAAAGAGTCTGGGGGGTAAGATCATTTTTGTGGTTGGTCCAGACTACAAAGGGATGTGTGTAGTTAGTGCCTCCAATCCTAGAGGGCAGCTAGGATTGGAGGCAGATGTGGCTAATGGTCCTCTGTCCCTAATGCTGTAGTTCTTCTCAGTTGGAGATGACCAGTGAGAGAAGAAGGTACAAGGGTTGAGCTTGTGATCAGCAGAGAAGCGTTGAGAAAGGACAGCCCTGACTCCAGTGTAGGAGGTGTCCACCTCGGCACTGAACTGCTCAGCAGGATCTGGTTGAGAGAGCACAAGTGCAGAGGAAGACAGATCCTGTTTTTTGAGAGGGTTGAAAACTAGATCATATGATTTCTAATTAATCTTCTATAGATATTAGCAAAACCATGAAAGTGCCTAGGAAGAGCTGGAGCTGATCGCAGTGGACAGGCACTGAACTTGTTCTTGATGCTTGCTGGAGAAGATCAAGATCTCATCCAAGAAGACAAACACAAACCTGTTTAGCACGTCACGTCTGTTGTTGATGTTAAAAAACTAAAAGACTGATTAACAGATGAATTACTGGAAGGTATGACTACAGCCCGTGTGGAAGCCTTAGTGGACAGAAGTCTCTTGATAAAGGCTATTGTAGATTTATTAGCAAAATAGGTTTTCTGTAAGCTACACTGGTATAGAAACTGATTGCATGTCCCTGTATCACCAGAGTATCTCGCTGAAGTGGGGATGAAGGGCTCACAGGGAACACTGGAGGTGGAGACCTGAGTTGCAGCTGGAGAGGCTAATGAAACAACGCTGGGGGCGGGTGACATGGAGGTGAGTTGGGTGGCCATGTGATCCTTGCATCCACTGAGCTGTGACACACTGAAGGGCAGTCTGTGGAGTGCTGTCATCATCTCCCATAGAGCTGTCTGGTGGTGCTCCACAAGAGCCCCTGCAGAGGAAAGAGTTTGCCTGAAGCACTCAGTTTTCGCTGTGTCTATTCTTGGCCAGATTGTTCTGTTGTGTGGAGGTTGGCTTTGGACCCAGATGCAGAACTCTGAAAGTGGTCGTAGTAAAAGGTGAATTTGTCAACATTATGATTGCAATTACAGTTCCACAGAACACAATGGTTCCAGTTTGACCTCAAACGATTTTCTACTAAAATCACAAATGCCAATTTAACTGCTGATTATAATTCCCCCTCCAACAACACTTTAGGGTTATTAGGGCTACCCTTTGATGATTATTGTTTGTATATTTTACAGTTACTTGTGGATAAAAGTTATTAGTTCAGTTTGCTTTCTGTGCTTATCCATGTATAAATAAATAATAATAGCAATAAAAGTTAGCTATATTTAAAAACACAATTTAATTTCAAAGAAAATGAAACACCTACAATGTTAGGTTGTATAAAATACACATTTTTGACAGGTAAATCAGAGAGCACTTTCAATTGCTGTCACTTTGTGTGTTATATAAATAACAGTGACTTGACTAATAATGACATATTGCATTTTTTGTATCTGCTGTATTCTTTTTTTAACAAGAAGATGACAGATGCAATAACAATAAATAATGTTTATTGTTATTATTATTATTATTCATTATAAAATTACCTTCTGATTATTCCTCTTTGTCTGTCAAAGCAGTTTGTAACCGCTTGTTTTTAAAAGTGCTATATAAATTGTTATTGTTAGAAATAATTTGTAGCTAAATAAACATTTAAGTGTCCCTGTGCATTTCAAGTAGCTGAACTGTAATCTGCAGTTGCAACTGTGTGGAAGGTGTGTCCTATGCATGTAGGCACCACTTACTGCCTACATGCAGACTTTTCACTTGCCTTTGGTTGATATTTCTTAGCTGTCAGCTTACAGAGTGGATTGTTTATGTGATGTAGAATGTTATGGTGCTAAAGCCTGGCAGCAAGGCTGTGACCTAGTCTTTCCCCACAAGAAGTTTAGCAGAACAGAGATTTGGGGGTAATGCCAGTAACTTCTGCATTCTCCTAGGTGGAATGCAGAGGTTGGGATCACGAAATGCTTTTTGAACAGCGACAGCAGGGAGTAGTGTAGTGCAGTCATGGTAGCAGAACAATGTGGGCTTCAGCCCACCTTCATGTCATGTGGGACTGATGATAGGAAACATTCCATGTCTGCAAGTGTTTACATCATTAAGGCAGTTGTGCGATTACTGAGTTAATTGTGTTCAGTTTACTGGGCATTGACATCGTAACACCAGATGCAGTACTTGGACTCAGTTACATTGGGTGGGCTCATGTGTAGCCGTTATTTGTTTTACTTTCAGGTACCTCAGTATGATTAGAGCAGCTGAAAGCAATTTTTATATTATTAAAAACAATGTGACAACATGGTGTAGCAATTTGAAACTTACACAGTTATGACACAAAAGACACATTTTTGACAGGTAAGACAATGACGATTATTTTGATCAATATTGAAATCACGTTTATTTATCATGATCATTCATTGATTTTAGGGACAATATATTTTGATTACACTTTATCATTTTAATGAACAGAGCACTGCTTTCGCTTTCGTGTTGTGCTGCATTTGTACACGTGTGCAAATCATGCATCGAAAAAAGACTCCTCAGAGGATCTTCGTCACCTGAATTCATTGCATCCCCTAGAGGCACAGTACAAATAAAATTGTACCCGTAATGCCTCATTTGCTCAACATCTGCTCATCAGTTGACAGCACAATATTCAGATGTCCCCTAAACGCCTCACATGGAGCCTGCCATAGCTAGTTTATTGGCTGCAGCGCATCCAACTAAGACAAGTATGTGACAATTACATTTTTTTTTTCATAGAAAAGACTTAAGTACTATTATCAGATTTACCCAAGTGTAACCAAAGGAATTTATCTACATGATCATGTTGAATTGTTGGACCCAGAAGCTGTGGTTGTGCTTAATATTTGATTCTCTGTGCAGCCATAGGAGACAGACGTAATTAGAGACTTACTGGTTAACAGAGTGGATGTTTATCAGCTAAAGGGAGACATATTTTTCTCTGGTCTCTACTGAGACCAAAAACAGAGCTTAAAGATTGTGAATATTGAACTCGGATGATTTAGGTGGACACAAACACTGCTTTAAATTAATAATGAAAGGTTATGTAAACAGTAATTTAAAAAAATATAATCAATGAATCAATCAAGGTTTATTTATGTAGCCTTTAACAACAGCCCTAAAGGTGACCAAAGTGCTTCACAGTGAAAAACAAGAACGCTGCTGCACGGCTTTTAACTGGCACACGTCAACACAAACACATTTCCCCCATTTTAGCCTCACTCCACTGGTTGCCCATTCATTCGAGAATCCACTTTGAAATTCTTTTATTTGCTTTTAAATCCCTGAATGGTCTTGCCCCGCCCTACCTCTCTGAGCTCCTACACTTTTATTGTCCAACTCGCTCTCTCAGGTCAGCTGATCAGCTGCTCCTGAGGGTACCTAAAACTAAGCGGAAGCTCAGAGGGGACCGGGCCTTTGCAGTTGCAGCTCCAAAATTGTGGAACGCTCTGCCTCTGCACATTAGACAGGCCTCTTCTCTGTCTGTTTTTAAATCCTTGCTTAAAACCCACCTCTTTGCCTTCAACACTTTATGAGACGTTGATTGTTATTTATTCATTTGTTATTTATTTTATGTTTTTATTGTATGACTGTTATGTTTTATGCCTGTTAATTTCTTATAATTTTATTGTTATTTTATTTGTGTTTTTATAAGTAATTTTAATGACTCTTTTTGAGCCTTTATTTATTCTGTCTTTTATCTATTATGTACAGCACTTTGGTCCACCGTAGTTGTTTGTGCTTAACAAATAAAGCTGGATTGGATTGGATTGGATCAGCTGATTGCTCATCAGGAACACCTGTCCCCAGCCAGCCGCCACATAGCGCTCCCACCCACCTAGAGGAGGAGAACAAAGGGGAGGGGAAGGGAGAGAGCTGCGCTACCTGGACCCAGAGCCAGAGGGCGTAACAGGAGCAAGGCCGTTAAGAGCTTTAAAAACAAACATTAAAAGTTTAGAAACAATCTTGTTGAGGAGTTTTACGGGAAGTGGTGAGACCCAGGCACAGACGGTCACAGTGGACCAGGAAGTAAAAGTTCAATAGTTTTATTGACATATATTCACAGTAAATACTGAACAGGAGTGTTGGAGGGGGTGACACTTGCTAGAAGCTACAAGAATCACACATGAAAGCTACGGAAGATGTTTCCCTGTTAGATATTGAGAGTTCGCTTGAGATACTAAGATCCAAAGCATGACCAAGACGGTGTGTAGGACTGTCAACTGATTGGATTAAATCAAAACAAACCAAAAGTATTTTAAAGTCACTAGCAAACTGATCAGAAGGAGAGCAAATGTGAATATTAAAATCTCCACAAATCAAAGCTGATCACAATTCTGATAAAAACTCAGAAAACCTTTTAGGATAAAGTCCTTACTATATTTAGGGGCGGTACACAACAGCACATAAGGTCTGACATAAAACACAAATAAAAGAGGTGCAGTTATTTGTGGAGAGAAGTTGGCATCTAAACTTGTCCTTGAATACGGAGGCGAGACACCTCCCTCATAAAACTGGGGCGACACGGTGATGCAGTGGGCAGCACTGTCGTCTCACAGCTAGAAGGTCCTTGGTTTGAATCTCGACCTGGGGTCTTTCTGAGTTTGCATGTTCTCCCTGTGCCTACGTGGGTTTTCACCAGCTTCCTTCCACAGTCTGAAAACATGCTTAACTGATGATTCTAAGTTGTCCATAGGTGTGAATGTGAGTGTGCTTGGTTGTCTGTCTCTCAATGTGGCCCTGTGATAGACCAGTCCAGGATGAACCCTGCCTTCACCTTAAGTCAGCTGGGATAGACTCCAGCCCCCCAAGAAACCTACGGGGGATTAAGCGGTGTATAGATAATGGATGGATGGTATATAATAATACCATAACTCTGATGACATGAACAAGGCATTGTTCACCTCAGGATTAAACGATGTTTTAGATTTTTGTTTGCGGTGTGAGAGTGTGCTATGTGAAGCTTTCAGTCTTTATAAAGGATAGTGAGAGTACCACGGGACTAGGTGTCTCTTCAGGAAAATGAAGTGGAGACAAATGACTGGACATAAAGGAATGCTGTTGTCCGAAACAGTGTAGTCATACTTCTTTCCGCAACTTCAAAACCGCTATGTTAAAGGATTTACACTGGTGACGCATTTTCCAGCTTGTCACAGATGTGTGCTATGACTTTTAGTGTTGATAAATGTAATGATTGAGTTTATATTAATATTTTATGAATTTTAAAATGAATGTTATCCTATGAGAGAACAGGCTCAACCTTTGTTGAACATACTTGGTTTATTAAAGCTTACTGCTCTGACATACATGCACCTTCATACTCCATTTAAAACATGTACTTCCAAGGCTTTAAGCTTTTGCATCACTGCATTATTTTCCATTTGCTAAAAGAAAAATAGTTTTGGGGATTCTTCCTCTCAAATTGAAGGGTTTTGCAGCTTCTAGGAGATTTTATCACTGTGTAATGTGACCAATATAGTTACATTAGCCTCTTTTTCACAGTTTGAATATTTAATTCAAATGCGCATTTGTATTTTTGGTTTAAACCATAACTGATTAAAAGCCACTGTCAAGCTCTCATTCACTGCAGCAGGAACTGCAGGCTGAGTTTTTCTCAAGCCTCTGAGTTCTTTAACTTGCAAAGTCTTCTTTCATGTTTAGAATGTGAAAAAATGCCATACGGTATATTGTCATGCTCAGCACTTCAAGCTCTTAGTAGACATACTGAAATGGCAGCTGTATAGCTTTTTACTGAATGCAAACACACTTGTTCTTCAGCGACACCCTTTTGCATCATACATTTTTTCCACCATTTTAAATTATTTTGCAAGGCATATTTTTGACTCCATATCTCTTATATTTCATCCAGCTGACACCAAACTTGGCACAGACCATGGTTACAGCACTCAGAACATTGCACATATATTTCATGTGAGACATTTGAAAAAGAAAACTTGCCCAAGGCTAGGTGCTACCTCTCTTGTTCCTGAAAGGGCAGAAACATGATCCCCCATTTCAAATGTGAAGCAGGACAAACAGCTTGGTGATGTCCCACGAGTTTTTCTGCCTTTTTGCATGTTTTTGTAAAACACACTTTTGACTGCCTTTTCAACACATTTGGATTATCTTTATCCAATTTAGTATGGAACATGTTTGAAAGAAGAATGTTTAATATGTTTCATCTGAGATATTGTGTGCTGTTGTTCCAGGACTGGCTTGGTCAAATCACTTCAAACTGTTGTATCTCTTGAATGTTTTGTCTAATAGGAATCAAATTTGGCATGAGTGGACTGACTGAGTTTGCAGACAAGTGAGCTGCAGTTTTGCCACTATGGGGCGCTATAGTGAAGAAACTAAAATGAGTCAAGAGTAATTGCTAGTCCTTCCATAAACTTAGGGCCAGACACGTTTCCACATTGAAACTGTCAAGTGTCAACAGTTGCAATTGCAGGGCGGCCTCTGTGACTGTAAGCTTCAGCAGCGACGGCTTTCAACAGGACCACATATGGTTTGGAGTACCTTTACAACAGAAGACGCGAGTAATAGCAGCAGTCCTTGAGTAGCTCTGTAATAGTCATTGTGAACACAGTAGAATTAAAGCTGGTTTCTGTGAGATTCAATTTAGATTCAAAAGCAGGCTGACTAAGGTGCTGAACTCAGTAATGATCAGTATCTGCACAGTGCTGAATGAAGAGCTGGTGAGATCTGCTCACATCAGGATGCAAATCTTTTTTGTTGTTTTAGTTTATTCATTATAAAACAACTGTCATGTTTGCTCACAGAAAATGCAAGAGCCTGCACTAAGAAAATCAACTGTAGTCCACTGTTAAGGATCACAACAGACAACACAACGTATTTGTAAAGCAAAAACAAACACATCATGTCTAATTGAGAATGACGATTATGGCACTGACTGTAAAGTTAACTCACTCTGTTTGGAGGGCAGCATGCCAATCATATATCAGCAGCTGCAAATGAATACTATACTGGTAAAATGAAATGTTTTTTCACCTTAGATAAAGAAAGGCAGATAATGGGCCTTTGTTAGAGTAGGTTGACAACGTTGTAATACTTAGACATGTACAAATGAAGGCCAAATAATAGTGTTGGTTGCTTAGTTATAGAGTCACATGATAGGAGCTCAACAAATGAGAAGAGGTCCTGTTTTGACTGATAACACCTAATCAGTAAGCAAGCAAGTTTCAAGAAATGCCTGTGCACAGGACAAGGCTGGAGTCTCATGAGACATTCCATGCCAACCTTTAGTTGATAATAATGATCAGTTCTCAGGACTTTAGACATATTTACGCTGATATCAAAAATACTGAGGTTCAATACCCAGCCCTGCTGGCACACTGCCCACTTTTGGTCCCAGTTGATTTCTTGAATGATAGTTCTTCATAGGTCTTCAGTGGTGCATCTGACTGTCTGTGGACTGAGCCGTGGTTGCAGGGATGCAAGTATGACAATACTTGATAATGATAATCTGAGCTGTGTACAAGTAATTAGCTGTTAGGGTCCAGACTGGACACTTTACTGAAGACTGTTTTGAATTCTGCTGACAGGCGAGGTAATCAGAGGGTGATCTTCCCTCTAGAATCTCCTCAGCACAGATCTACAGACACTCCACTGTCCGTGAGAATCATAAAACTAATATTTGTTAGTAAAAACAAAATGGACAACAATTTGTCAAAGCTTTATTTGTTGGAAATCGAAAATTTCCAAAATGTCCACAAAGATCATTTCCACATCTTTGCTGGAAGATGAATAATCTGCCTCGGGTAAAACATCCCTCATAAATGTTTTACTGTAGAGTAACCATCCAAAGCACAGCTGACCTGCAGGTGTCTCTACAGACGTTGGTTTGTCAGTGTGGGAAGCTGAGGGGTAGCAGTATTAGTTCAGAGAGAAATTGTTGTTCACTGTTAATATCTGTAACTAGCATGAACATCAAGGGTTAAATGTTTTGTGTTGCTTGGCAACAGTGTCTGCTGGTCTGGGCTCTAGTGATATCATTAATCAAATATGTTTGATATAAATTGAGGTGGCTGAACTGAATTCTGATATCACATGCTTCAGTACTGTTAAAGCTGTACTGACTGATAAAGATGGCATTAATACAACAAAATACAACCAACTGCAAGCAAACACACCATTGCTGCACTTACTCTATCATTCTGGCAGTGAGCCAGTGGAAATCCTAATGCTTTGACACATCACATTATTGTTGGTTCTGGCTGTTCAGCAAACTATTGGCTTGTTAATTCTTCATCTTCACCAAGAAGCACAAAGTCCAAATTGGCCAAGCAAAGAATATATGAAGATAGCTGTAATGGGATTGGCTTTGTTTAGTGCAGATGTGGGAAACCACAGTGTCTGTATCAGTATCTGTCTTAAGCTACTAGCAAATAAGTCATAATTCAGCCAAGCCAAAGTGTCATCTGACAGCTAGGGATGGGTGCTCCGAGGCAATACACCTGCTAGAAAATGCAAATAATTTAGCTTTGTAGTAAGCAAAAGTCAGCAGTCTACAGCTGTTATTTTAGTGTGTGAGATGCCTTTTTAGTCAACATCCTCTGCTTTTAGTCTCATTTTAAGGTTTTGTCATGTAATAATTCAGCTGCTGGCAACACTGTTGTTTCTTGCTTACCAATCAATTAAACATTCAGATCTCATTTAAATCTGTGAAATTCAGTTATATATTGATATGTTAAAGTCAAAAGACTGATGCATTTAATCAAGAATTCAAAGCTAGACTGATGTTCGGTCTATTTTTACTTTTTATAGAAAACTACCTTGAGCAGCTGGTCTGGTTAGAACTTAGTGCAAATGCTTTATTTTTTATTTGAATGAAGATGCCTTTGCTATATTAATAAGATTTTGAAAGTCATTTTCTAAAGTTGTGACCCTTCTCGTCCAAAGTAAAAGTATGAGGACAAAAATTCCAGAAAAAATCTGACAAGAAGAATACAAGAGCAGTTGTGTGAAAACTGAATGAATTTTCTGTGTGCAGCTTTAACTGTATGTGATGGGACTATTTCTGGCATGTCGGAGTAGACTGAGCCCAGACTTCTATCTCTGAGCTGTTTCCCTTAGAAGGAAAAAGGACTCCTTATTTCTCTTCTCTACAAGCCTTAGTTGCTGGCAGGTACCTCAAGAAATGACCTTGACTGTGAACTCTGTCCTTCTCTATTGCCAGCGATGGGCCCCTTCCTCCATCTACTTTGGGGTAAAGCTCCAGGATTAGTTTTTATCACACTGCACTCAATTGTTTGCTGTACCTACAAATACTTATTTAGTGTCGTGCACTTAGACTAATGTTCCATCCATCATCTGTACACCGCTTAATCCTCTGTAGGGTCACAGGGGGACTGGAGCCTATCCCAGTCAACTCAGGGCGAAGGCAGGGGACACCCTGAAGAAGTCGCCAGCCTATCACAGGGCTACATATAGAGACAAAAAAGCACACTGTCATTCACACCTATGGACAATTTAGAATAATCACTTAACCTCAGCATGTTTTTGGACTGTGGGAGGAAGCTGGAGTACCCGGTGAAAACCCACGCTGCACAGGGAGAACATGCAAACTCCACACAGAAAGACCCCAGGCATCCTAACCGGGACGTGAACCGGGGATCTTCTAGCTGTGAGGCGACACTGCTAACCACCGAGCCATTTAAAGTATTTTACTTTACATGTACTTTTGACTTGGTACAGACAATTCTGTATTAGTATTTCACACAACTAAATTATTTCTAGTAACATGTACTATGTGTGTGTGTATGCGTCCCCGTGAGCCAGGGGATGAGGTGTGTAACAAGAAGTGTGAATAAACAGAAGAAATCCGATTGTGAACCAAAAAAAGATGTTTATTTACAACAAAAGAAGCAAAACTAAGGCCAAATTAAAGCAAGCTTCTCAATCAAAACAGAAGCCGATTCAAAAGTACCCAAACACCATGCTTGGTTTGAGGCAGGTCACCACAACACTGTCACCACACAGCTCTCACTCGGTGCCAATCTCGCCCCGATGATCAGGATGGCTTCTCTTTTAAAGCTCCCTGTTAATTGCAGAGTGGCCACAGGTGCACCTGGCCACTCCTGCTGAGCGTGATCTGAAACAAGAAAATCACAGAAAACACACACAACCTACCTGCACAGAATCCCGGCACCAAGGGCCGTAACACCTCCCCCCATAAGAAAAAACACCTACTCTTAGACTACACAAGTCTAACAAGTTATTTCCGTAACATTCACTTCAGGTCACTACTTACCTACAGGACAGAGCATCAGCCACCACACAGTCAGTTCTAGCAGGACCAGACCACTTCTTAAAAACTCTCATTCGGCCACGTTTTGTTCTGCGCCTCAGCAGCCCATTATGGCAGAACTGGTTGCTACACTCACTGCTGACTTGACATGAAACGAAACATCTCACTAAGGAGGGACCATTTTCCTGAGCACTGACGACTGTCTCACAAGCCAGAGGCAATGACTCTGCAGGAGGAGGAGAAGGTGCTTTAACCTTTTTAGGCTCCTTTGGAGGGCACTTCACCGACCGACCAACAGGTGGCAATATGTCCTCAAACAGAGCAGAAGCAAAGTTAAGGTCACATTGTTTGTCTGATCACCGGCCTTCGCTCTGGTCAACAGACTAACTGCATAGATACCAGAGTGACTATGAGACATGCCGTTCTGCCTGGAATCAACATTACCAACAGGATGCACTCTGCCACCAGCAACGTCATTTCCAATAATCAAATCTATGCCAGCAATAGGAAAGCTAGCCTGGACATCTACCGGGAAGAAACCCCCAGCTAGTTGGGTCTGTATCTGGACCTGGTGAAGAGGAGCAGGCACCAAACCCATTCCAATACCCCTCACCATGGCCCTTTTATCACAGACAGATTTAACACTAAATGGCAAGACAGAGAGGATGAGGGACTGTGAACAGGCTGTATCACGCAGCACCGGGACGCTGGTCCTCAACCTTTCCAGTGAGGGACACAAAACCTTTAAAAATGAACAGCTTCAGACAGACAGGCACCTTCTGAACACCAGAATGGGCTGTAGGAGCTCTAGTAAGTACCAATCCCATGTCTTTAGGCTGTGTCAGGCCTGACCCCTGCTGCTTATGCTTCCATGCTTCACATTCAACTACCAAGTGGTCAAAGCTGCGGCAGTAGCAATGATGCCTCTCAGTCTTAGGACCTGTGGATACATTACCTGGGACCTGCTGCTCATCAGCTGGAAAGAATCACGGAGGGAATCATCACACTTAAAGAAGACATTCCTGTGTGTTAAAGTGAACTCATCTGCCAGAGTAGCGGCCTGCCAAACAGTAGTAACCTTCTGCTCATTAAGGTAGATGACTGTGCGCTCTGGCAGACAGTTTTTAAACTCCTCCAACAACACCAGTTCTCGGACAGAGGTTAAATCATCAGCCTTACAGGCTGCACACCATTTGTCAAACAGCACCCTTTTCTCCCTCGCAAAGTTTATGTAGCTCTGGCCTGACGACTTTCTAAGGCCACGGAAACGCTGTCTATAAGCCTCTGGCATCAGCTCATAGGCACGTAGCACGGCGCCTTTCACCTTCTCATAGAGCAGACCGTCCTCTACAGAAAGAGAAGAACAAGCCTCCTGAGCCTTACCTGTCAACTGCAATAATATTGCTCACACATCTACAGGCCAACATAACGCAACAGTTATCCTCTCAAAAGCACCAAAATACGCCTCGACCTCTGTCTCACAGAACGCAGGAACTAATGAGTCTGAGTGCACACTAACTGGAGAACACAGCCATCTGACCAGGAGACTCAGACATGGACAAGGTAACAACTCCTCCAGTGTCGGATTAGCCACAAAATAAACGCTGCCATACTCACCAGTGATAGCAAACCACACAGTAGGCTGCCGCTAACCAGGCTAACACAACCTGTGACTATCACTATCAACGCACCGGAACCTGACCACTACCGCCCTCAGCAGCGACCGTAAGCACACACTAACATACGTTTAGCGCAACAACACCAACACTCAACAACCTTTCTCAGTCCTGCCTGACCCTTCTTACCTGTCTGTCTTTTGGAGCGTGCCGGGCTTGAGGCAACTTGAAAGCTCTGCAGATCATCTATAACAATATCTCCCTCAAGAATCACGGCTGTGGATAGTGGGTTTACTTTGAGATCATTTGGCGTGCAAGGCACATCGACATCACAGATGGTTAGCACCCCAACAGATACCTGGGTCCAGGACTGGTCACCGTCAGAAGCCTTTTAAAGAACAAACAACAATACACCAGGGACACACTGATAGACAGGAATAAGTGTATTTAGATTTAAACCTCAGATGTTGTGTATGTTTTGTTAATCTTCACACTTAATTATAGTAAAAAAAAATAATTCAGTTGCTTACATGCATTGGTTCAAACTAAAGTCACACTGTCAAAACTCTTCAGTCAGAGAAGCACAAGTATATGGATCAACATGTGGTTAATTTTGAATATTTTCTGTGACCACATTCTCCCAAATTCCTGACCTCTTTTCTCACTCTTACTCCAAAACATATTTACATCACATTCTTCAAATGTGAAAACAGTTTTGTAACTGTTAAACCACACCCAGGAAAAGAATGGCAAAATATCACTGCTTTGCTTCAGTATTGTTTTATTCTATACTATTGTTGGTAGGAAGTTACTTGTGTAAATAAAAAGTTGACAAAAATGGTTTCAGAATTTTGGGTTAACAACAGCTGTGAGATTCCTGCATAGCCTTGTGGTTTTTGACTTCCGTTTTGCTGACTGAGTTTTGACAATGTGACTTTAGTTTGGACCAATGCTTGTTGATTATATATATAAAAAACATTAAAAAACATACCAGCAAATACCAAGCACATTTCTCTATAAATCTGTAGCTAGGAGAACTTACAAAGCAGGTGCTGTAAAACTGCTTTGGGTCACGCCCCAAGAGAATAGAGAGGCCTCGGAGCACAAGGGTTCGCTTGGCTGTCACATCTGCTTTCTGGAAGTGAACAATTAGCAAAAGAACTTCAGTATTGAGCAACATACATAAGTTATGGGGTGTAACAGTCCCGAGCCATCACAGTACAGACGTCAGTCAGGAACAAGTAATTTACAATGGAAATCAGAAGGTGACAAGTGGTAATACAATGCTCTTTGCCAACCGTGATAAAATAAAAAGAGCTGAAGAAGAATAACACTCCAATCCAAAAAATAGTGAGTACAGATGATACGCACGAGATGGAAGACCCACCTGTGAAACTCTATTCACTTCCATCAGGAGGTGACTACTGTAAACCATATCACCAATAATAATTTTAAAAACAACACTCGTATAATGCAAAATCCAATATTTGCAATAAAGTAACTAAATAAAATCCCACTGGTTTCTTATGTGATTAAAGTGCAGCTCTATGCAGCTCAGTGTTAGGAGAGTTTAGGCGATTTAGGCATTTTTCACAGCACTCAAAAACAAAAACTTGAGTTAAGCAAATTAATTTGATATATTGCCCAGCCCTATATCAGCCATTGGAACATACCTGATACAAACCCCATCAAATGCTCAACTACAAAGTTATACTTGATACACTTCCCAATACCGTACATACAGTAAACTCAATTTAAGAAGAGTAGTACTGCGTATCCACCTGGTATACACAAAGTACATTTTCCACCCTACCATAAATGATTACCCTCGCATTTTGATATATTATAAATACTGCATACATACTGTGGGAGATGGGACGTGAAGGAATAGCACATGTAAAATACACTAAAATAATATATTTTACATGTACTATTCCTTTGCCTCCCATCTCCCAGAAGCCAGTGTCTTGTTTGTGTGTGCCATCAACAACTGTTCTGCAGAAAGCAATCCACTACATTGCCATGGACAAAGTTCAAATTAAGTATAGAAAATCAGAAATCACAGCTAGATGATGATTTTAGTGCATTGCTGATTTGTCTCTGTACCTAAAGTCAAAAAACATTACAGCTGATCACATCAAGCGTAACATCTTTGACAAAACTACTGATGTCCCATCTTCTCGTTTACGATCAACTCACAATGACGAATGTACCTTTAAGAAGCCTGTAAGTAAACTCGCCCCTGAGTCAACTTGCTCCAGCATCTTAGTCAGTGTCGGTCCGACACTTCCTTTTTTGGACTTTAAGATTGTGATGAAGCGTGGAATGTATCTGTAGACAGCATCAAAGAAGTCACTTAGGTTTGTGGTGGCTATCCTGTTGAACTCCACATATACCTACAACACAGAGGAAAAAACAACAAAAAACTTAAAACTCAGTGCTGCAGTTAAAAAAACAAAAACTAAAAGTAGTGCACCTAGTAAAGTTGATGCATGATCAACACTGCACTGGTTAATGGTCCAAAACTACAAATAATTGCATAGTTCACAGTGAAATAAAAGTACTTGTCTCTCTGTAAAAAGGGCAGGCCAGCGCTCCTTCAGTGTTCTCACTGGAGGTCTGGATTCTACAATCTCCCGTTTTTACAGTGAGAAGGTCTGGTCCATCTTTGATGCGATGATAGTTACACGAGGGTTCCATTTCTTCAACTAGGAGCTGTCTCTCTGCCTCTAGGCTTTCTTCATTCTGCCCTTTAGGAAGTCTGGTAAATAGTTTACTCAGACCTTTTAGGTCTTTTAAGGCCTTTTGTTGCCATTTCAGGGGAACCTTGTTTGCCTGTGTTTATCCTAACCTCCATACATCCAGCTCTTCTCAGTTTGGTGCGATAATTCCCCATTTTGAACTTCAAGCTGTTCTTACAGCCAGAACAACTATCTGGTGAGCCTGGCTCCAACAGACAGGGGTGTTTGCTTGTAAGCACCAATCCCACTGAATGAAGGTGCTTTTCATTTGAATAGGCATCAAATGTGTAAATAGCTTCAGCAAGTTTTTCCAAAATACCATGCTTCTTGTCTCTAGGTCCACTGAAGTATGTTCTATCTCGTAGAAACACAACAATAGCCTGTGTCTGTCAAGGGGGAGTCAGAGAACCCAGGCGCTGACACAGAGAGAGTGAGGGCAATCAGGACAGGAGTGAGAGTGTGAGAGAGGAGAAGGAGAGGGAGAAAGAGAAGAAAGAAGGAAAGAGGGCGACAGGCAGGGGCTGAGGCGGGGATCATGACAGCCACTTCATACTCATCAATATAGAGGCCAAGAGCAATCCTAAACTCTTCTACATTCAGCAGACATTTTCTTTGAAACGGGAGCCATCTCTGAATGAATGGTATACTTCAGATGAAACTGTCTCTGCACTTAAAACCTTATCCCAAATATTCTTGTTGTCTAATAAAGCCTGTAGCATTTTGAGTATAGGTACATATGCAACAGAATGACACTCTGCCGAGCAAAAACTCTACTGGCATAACAACTGGAAAGTCTCACAGCATATATGATTCTCTTCTTTTAGCTGTTGATAAGGATCCATCTGTGTTGGTGAATTTCAGGAACACAACATTTGTGAAACGAGAGGGTGGTCCGAATAGCATATCTGTGTTCTATATTTGTTTGGTATCAGTGAATATTTGAATATTCCTTCACCGTGGGGGGGGGGGGGGGGGGATTGGGGGTGACATTGGAGTTGGCAAGTCCGCATACTAGAACCACTGCGGCGTTCCAGAGCCTCGGTGGTGTACTACAGCCTCAGCGATGCCGGGCAGCGCTCGGCGGCATACTACAGCCTTGGCAACGCTCGGCAGTGTTTGGGACACTCGTTGGTGCCTGGCGGCGTACTACAGCTTCGGCAACGCTCGGCAGAATCCAGTGACGTACTACAGTCTCGGCAACGCTCGACAGCGGCGTGCACGAATATTCGAATATCAAAATTGTTATTCGATTACCACCACAACCAATGAATATTCAAATATTTGAATATTTGAATATTCGGGACCAGCCCTAAAAACTACACTTAAAATGTCACTGGCTATGGAATTATCTGCATCACCACAATGCTGACTGATGATCTTCTGGATTTCACTATGTAGTAATAGCTGTGAAAGTAAATGAATCTGGTTAATCTGCTGTATTACCTCGTGTGCCACACTTTCAGATATGTGCAAAATTACTTGCATTTTCAAAAATAGTGAAGCCATATTACGTTCCAGTTGAATTTCTAAGTCCTGGATATCATCTGAAGACTCTTCAAAGTCACTCACAATGTCACTCTGTAAAAAAACTGGACTCTAGAGCAGTGAAGACATGATCTCCAGAGTGACCAATCCCGTTTCTCTGTCTGGCAGTCCGATGGACCAGTCTGGGTTTGACGGTTGCCATAAGAAAGGTACTTGCCTTACTTCATTGTGCCAAGTGTAAAGTTTGGTGGAAGGGGAAGGATGGTGTGGGCTTGTTTTTCAGGGGTTGGCTTTGGCCCCTTAGTTCCAGTGAAAAGAACTCTTAATGCGTCAGCATACCAAGACATTTTGGACAATTTCATGCTTCCAATTTTGTGGGAAGAGTTTAGAGATGGTTCCTTTCTGTTCCAACATGACTACATACCAGCGCTCAAAGCAAGGTCAATAAAGACATGGATGAGCAAGTTTGGTGTGGAGGAAACTGACTGGCCTGCACAGCAACCTCATCCCAACACCTTTGGGATGAATTAGAGCAGAGACTGAGAGCCACGCCTTGTGTGCATGACTTCACAAATGCGCTTCTGGAAGAATGGTCAAAACTTCCCATAGACACACTCCTAAACCTTGTGGAAAGCCTTCCCAGAAGAGTTGAGGCTGTTATAGCTGCAAAAGATGGGCCAACTCCATAATAAACCCTACAGATTAAGAATGGGATGTCATTAAAGTTATTGTACATGTAAAGGCAGACGTCCCAATACTTTTGGCAAAATAGTATATGTATAAATTCAGTATTATAAATATATTTCAATGTATATCGGTTTCAAAT
Organism: Dascyllus trimaculatus; assembly: GCA_024666655.1. Classification (NCBI taxonomy): domain Eukaryota; kingdom Metazoa; phylum Chordata; class Actinopteri; family Pomacentridae; genus Dascyllus; species Dascyllus trimaculatus. The sequence goes on along the minus strand of CM045461.1, from coordinate 32,255,975 downwards.
ATGGGTTATTGGCTGACCTTTCTCTAACACCAATAATCGATATTGACATCGGCCCTAAAAAACCCATATCGGTCGATCCCTAGTTCGCATGTCTAGTCATTTGTGGATGTATTTACAGCAACTTTCTGTAGTTACTAACATGAACTTATTTTTAATTTGTCATAGTGTTTTGACACATACTGTATACAGCAGAACTAGTATTTAGGGTGGTCCTCTGAACGTCAGTGCTTTGTAGAATCAAGTCAGAGATTCCTAGTTCGACTCAGATTCTCCCAGTCTCAGGTTGTTGTGTGTACTGCCGAACCTGGCTCAAATGGCAAAATCCTGATTCAGGGGCAAGCCTACATACTGGTTATATTGACTATAATTGTGTGAAAGAAAGTGTGAATGTGCATAGACAATAGTTGTGGAGCTGGCAGCAGTGACAAGTGATGAGTTTGTTACTGACTGGTCAGTAGGGTTGGGCAATAGGATATATTGACGACACATACACAGAGTAAGTCCTCAAATTAGTCGAGAGATACAAAATGAATTCGGTCTACAAACTGTGATATCCAGGCCTTTGCACTTTTGTGCACATCGAAGAACATTGACCTTTGGATTTTCTTGCAGATATGTAGATGTTTTTATGCCGGACTCTGGAATCAGATACAAAGGAGTTACATACCAGTTCCTGTATACACTATGCGACATTAAAGAACAACCCCTGATTATGTGTCATGTTGCGTCATGTTGTAGAACACACTATGGAAATTTAATGGAAATCAAACAATGTTCATGAACTTAGTCTAACCTCCTGTATCCAGTACCTTTGCCATGACTGAGTATTGACATGTAGATGTGTTCAGGCAGGAAGCTTTACAAAGCATGGTGAATTTAGGGCCAACTGGAGAATGTACATTAGACTTAAAATAATTTTTTGTCACACGGCAAAACATTGAAATTTTTCATGCAAAACATTTCCCCAAAAATCCACAAATACTCACAATTTTCACATGTAAAAATCTTGAAAGTTTGAGTATTGTAGTAGGACCACTTCACAGTGTAAAACATGTAATTTTCTGTTGTCAATAGGTGGCACTGTGACTTTAACTTAATGTTGACATGTAGATGTTTTTAGGGTGGAACTCTTATCAAACATGAAATTTGTGCTGATTAAACAACTTTTTTTAGTTACAACTTCCTGTTGGTGTTCATGGCGAAAAATCTAAATTTCTTGTGTTGCCTCAGACAGCCATTCAATGAAAAGTCAAAGCTTTGCAACTGAGCATCGCAAAGGCCTTTAGATTAGACTGACTGGATATGGTGTTGCTCTGATTAGTTCTCAAAGAGGGAGTTGTTAAAGTAAATGGCAAAATCTATGACAAAATTGTACAGTTAATTCAAAATGGCTGTTCAGGCATTTTTTTTTTGTAACTCTCTGGATTTCTTATTATATGGGCCCTTCCTTTAAGTGGTAATAGAAATTTGGAAAGTGTGATTGAAGTTTTTCTATCTGACAGTCCATAGCTAGAATATTTGACAGTATTCCAAAATTGTAACTATCTATTCATCTGACTTATATAGAAAATATATATTTTTTACAGTTTATCTCAATTTTCCATTTTTTAATTATTTTTTTTAATATGGAAAATCAAACTCTTCATCACCAACTTAAGCTACATGTTGCTTTCCCATATCCATCAATTATATTTGATCTCATCTTTTACTCCAATGAAGTGTTGGCTGTCAGTGGTTTGCTTGCATAGTAACTGCCCATGCCTAGTGCGTCTCATTTGCATAGTCTTACAAGGGGCTGCTTGCTTTGCAGGAGGATTTCGGTTGAGCTTATAGGCTTTTTATGTCTTTGTGTATTGAAATGCTCTTCATACTAGGGTTAAATGAATGTGTTAGTGTTTTTCTGATTATTTTTTTGGTATATGGCCACCAGAGATGTTGGACTAACATAATTCACAGTGACTGAATGAGTTTCTTATACCCCCCTGGCCCACCTTCCACTCTCTCTCTGTAAAGTCTGCAAGCTTATTTTCACATCCAGCACATCTACTGCTTCAAATCCCAACCCATAGCCCCGGAGAGGTATGCGTGTAAACACTGTGTAAACCTTTCAAGCCCTCTGGAGCAGGGCTTCCAATTTTAGGTATTGCCTTTTCTTACTGCTTGTAAAAAACGTGCTGCTTCCACACACTAAGAATCAAGATAACCTTTTCAGTCACATTCATAAGCAGTAATGCAAATTTGGGAGGGAGCATGGCTTGTCTTATAAAAGTACTTGCATGTGTGTTTCAGAATGCAGTGTACAAGTCTGCTATGGATGGACAGTGAGTGTTGAATCTGTGCGAACACATTATTGCCTGGCTAATGTGTATAGTTTTAGTGACTTCACACTGAGGCTGTTCTCCCTCCATTGCCCCATGTCTGGTCACGTTCTGGAGCTGCTTTTTCTCTCCAAACTCAGACATCCCTGGTGATTTTGGCAGAATGAGAATTGGCATTTTGGATTTTTGCTTAGAATCCAGAGACTTATCTTCAATCAGAGGGACTGAAGCTGTTTCAACAGGGCTCCTGATAAAAGCCGAGTTGATAAGGAAGGAAAGGTGTTGCCTGGCTGTGAATATTTAAAGCTCTTGTCACAAACTCTGAATGCACAGCATTCTTCCATGTGGCTACAGGTTGAGAATCAACATAGAACTCCATCCAAAAGTCAGTCAGTTTTTGTTGGTTTTATCTATGTTATAGAACAACAGAGATAATGGTTTCCAGGATATTCTCAGCATCAAATCATAGCTGTGGCCAGTGTTGAAGAAATGTACCCAAAGTCCTTTTGTGAAGTTTGCTGCAGTAGGGTGTTTATTAGTATTCAGGTGGTGGACTTATCAACAAAGAGCATGAGTCTGTGAAGGTAAACCGACTCAGAACCCTTACAGAGTAAAACATTTTAGACAGTTGGTCAGACAGTTGGGTGGGGACAGTATGTAAATACAGAAAAGAATACTGATCAGTTAGTGGCTAATTGATGACAAATGGTGATGGAATCACGGGGTCCGGTAGACGACAAAAGGTAAGACTGAGGGGTCTGGCAGACAGTTCCAAATAGCAAAGGCGATTGAGTTAAGGGGTCTGGCAGACAGCAAGTGGTAAGGAAGTCATCAATGACAAAGGTAATGAACGAAAGAGTGACACTAGGGCTAGGGGTAGGGGGTGTCTGTAGCAAAAGGATGTGCTATTTTCTTCTTCACTAACAGAAAAAAAGATAGAGTTGGTAAAAACATTGAGGGGGAGTGAATTTCCTCTACTAATAATGACTCACATGCTAAATGCTCTGAGTACCTCAGTGCAACAACATGGTCTGTAAGACTGCTGCTCACCACTCTGCAGCTTTCAGGTATTTGTAACAGAGATACTCTGGTCATTTACTAAGCCGCTGTTAGTTAAACTCTTTGATCACCTAATGCAGATGTTTCACATGTTAAACCTACAAGCAAGCAGGCAATTATATGTGAACTACAAGGTGTTAAATGTACAGCAAACATTGACTTGAAATGAAGGTCGTCTAATAGTGACTAAAAGGAGCTGCAAAATAGAAGTAATTGAAACAACTTTATGGATAAAAACATTCGCCTCTAGCACATTTTTTGAGGATGTGATAATCTTAAGTCCATGTGACGTGTCAGGGACTACTACTCATAATTTTATTTGTTCCATTGGACTAAAGAAAAAAGGGAGATTGTGAAAACTGATTGTTTGAGGTGTTATTGAGAAAGAATCCTTTCATTCATGTGTATTGAACTGATGTGTAATTTGAGGTAATGTACTCATATTCTTTCCCCTTTGAGAGGACATTCATTTGATTTAAAGGTGTATGCCAATGCTTTGAGCTCATAAAGTGTCTTAAGTACACAAGGGTTTAATTCAATAACCACAGTGTAGGTTAAAATGTTTTCCAGTACCTGATAAATTTGGTTCTTAAATAATTAAAAGTTGATTAAAGTAGGATTCAAACATTAGAGCAGGATTAAAACCATGTTTAAAGCACATTAAAAACAGTATTAGAATTAGATTAAAACACTAAAACAGGACTAAAATTAAGCTTAAACAGGTTAAAACGGGTTGATGGTATCTTTTTAAAAGCTACCTCTTAGCACTTGGTGAGTGATTTTATTTAGAGACCAATTGTACTGATTGCTGTTTGTCTTTTAATGTATAGTTATTTTTCCTAGTGGCAGGTTTGACATAATTTATTTTATCCAATATGTAATATTTGATCTGTAAGTCCTTTTCCAAAACTGAGCTATCAGTTATTAGGAAAGATACCAATTAGAAACTTTTTTTTTTAAAATAATCTTGTCCCATGTAGTTCTGACCTCTTCCCAAAATGTTTTAATCTTCCTGCACTGCAACACACAGTGAATCAGTGTTCCTTTAACCTCTGTGCATTTAGTGCATATACCTGGTATATTTTTCCTGAACTGGTTTAGCTCTTCACTAGCTACATATGTTCACATTAACCAGTTATAATGAATCAGTCTGAGCTGTCTGTTTATTGTGTGAGTTTGAGTTGCAGCACAGGAGGATTTCCACTCCTCTGCTGAAATTTCAGTTTCCAGATCTTCCTTCCAAGCATGTATTTTATCTTGTGAGCTCTCAGATGAGTAAGATGTAAGCATATTATGGAATTCAGACATGATGCCCTTTTTAAACTGTCCTTTGTTATCAATGTTTCAATGAGTGGTTGTGGCAGTTTATTATAGTTAAGTATATTGTTTTGATTTGCTTTTACAAAGCTTCTAAATTGTAGGAATTTAAGAAAAAGTCTTGTTGAACCTAAACATCACCTAAATGTAACCTGTTTGGCATTGTGAAGTAGGTTAAAGGATCTCAAAAAGCAGCATGAGATGTGATATTGGTCAGTCTAGAAATGGTTACAAAGCCATTGCTAAGGCTCTGAGACTCCAGAGAACCACAGTGAGACATTATCCACAAATAGAGAACACATGGAACAGTGGTGAACCTTCCCAGGAGTGGCCGGTCGACCAACATTTCTCCAAGAGCACATCAATATCTCATCCAAGAGGTCACAAAAGAACCCAGATGAACATCAAAAGATCTGCAGACATCACTGACCTCAGTTAAGGTCCGTCTACATGATTCCACAATAAGGAAGACACTGAGGGAAAATGTCATCATGGGAGAGTAGCAAGACACAAACCACTCCTGACCAAAAAGAACGTCAAGGCTCATCTGGCATTTGCATAAAAAATATCTGGATGAGCCCCAAGACTTTTGGGATAACATCCTGTGGACTGATGAGTCAAAGATGGAACTTTTTGGGAGACGTGCAGCTTAATAGCCTCATATGGCAGAACCAAAGAACATGTAGCCTCATGTGGCCACACCACATATATGGAAAAGTAGCATTACTACATTTTATAATTAAAATCAACACCGCCAAATATAAAATTCAAAAATTAATTTCTAATCTTCCAGAGTGAAAATGAATAATTTATTATATCTACTTATATTGATCAGTCTTATAATGTGAAGTGATGAACTCTGATTTCTTGATCTCCAGCTCCCAAACAAATCAATACACAGTAGGATCGATACAAACAAACGCAACAAACAACACACTGTGAATAAATTAATGTAGGTAAACAATCTAATTAATTAACAGAGGTCATCACTGGAAGCAGCTGGTAGAGCAGTGAGCAGTTTAAAATCACTGTGGAATTGAGAGGCCAATTGCAATTTCTAAGTTCACCCATTTAGCAGGTAAAAAACTCATTGAGATTTAAAACCTCTTTTTCAAGAGTGACCTGACAACAACGGCAGCATAAAGCAGATAATAGCAAATACACAAAACACAAATAAAATACGGTCACAGTTTCTCACACACAGAAAAACAAGTGGGATTTATATGATCACACAGTGCAATCACAAGATCCAATAGAGCTGATTTCTCTGTCTTTTATAATTGTCTTGAATTTCCCCAGAGTTACAAGATGTGTCAGTTTCAAGTCCTTCTGCACATCATTCCAGGTGGACGGGGCAGAAAAATTTAAAAACCTTTTTGATCAGTTCAGTTCTGACTTTCGAGACCTGCAACTGTGTGATGTCCTGAGAGTGCAGGTCATGTTGCTGAGGTTTCTACACATGTGTAAACACACATATTCAGGCAGAAGTCCAAGAATAGACTTATAAATAAAAGTCAGCCAGTGAGAGAATCTACAAACATACAAAGATGGACAATGTGCCACAGCATATAAGGAACAGTGATGTACGTGATAGCTGCAACCAGTAATAAAATGCAAATCACAGTGGTAGACAGTGTCCAGTTTCTTTAAAACCTGATCAGGAGCGTCCATAAAAAGCAGGTCTCCATAGTCCAACAAGGCTAAAAAAGTTGTGGTGATCAGATGTTTTCTGATTTGCAGTGAAAAACATGATTTATTTAAAAAAAAGAAGCCCAGTTTCAGTTTGATGTGCAATTTAAAGGACAGGTTCTCATCAATCAGAATGTCTGCGTATTTATAAGATGTGACCATTTCAGTTTCAACCCCATGAACAGTCAACAACCTGGGAAGGTCAGGTGGAAGCTGCTTGCCATTTGAAAATAGCGTGGCCATTGATTTATCTGCATTCAGCACTAACTTAAGCTGATTCAAACGGGACTGGACAGTATCAAAGGCTGACTGCAAGAACTCAAGGGATTTAAAAATGGAAGAAGATGAACAATCAGTTACTATGTTATCAGCATAAAAATGTGACACAGCATTAGAAAAGCACAAATGTACAAAGTAAATAATATTGGTCCTAACACAGAACCCTGTGGAACTCCATAACTATCTCTGGCGTGAGTGGAAGAATCATCATTACCACGAACAAACTGGAATCTGTCTGATAAATATGATTGAAACCAGTTCATTGCCATTTTGTGCAGTTTCCCAAGATCGTTGGTGCTCTCACACAAGGAATAATAGCAACTAACTTTTCATGTTATTTTGTGTGTCATTACTGGATAAGGGACTGCCACCATTCAGTTGCTGTGTTTACCAGTGTTCATTTGGTTTACAGTGTAATTGCTTTGTTAGAGGTTTGTTTCTCAATAGGAGATAAATGCGTAGCTTGTCTTTATACTCACTGTTACGATCCAGCTCTCAAGGGGTGACTGGGAGTAAATAAAACAGATGTTATTGTTGAGGTAAAGCAGTTTATTGCATCAAAACATAGACCAACAAGAGCTCCATATCTCTGTTTCAGTTACTATGGGCTTTATCTTCTGTGTAATTCTGGTATATTAATTTAGCATTGTAAAAAACACACACACAAACATTATTGGTGTCCAGTAAACTGTCCAGTCAAAAGCCAGAAGTTTCTGTGGTCACAGTGTCAAAAGAAATCAGTTTGGGATTAACTGTGCAAGTAAAAAATAAACATTCTGCAGACTTCCCTTCCCTGACTTGCCTTCTCTTCAGTTCAGACATTTAGCCTGATATCCTACTTGCATGTTTGCTTAGATCTGCTGTTTAATTGCATCTTTGCTTATGGGAGGAAACATCACTGGAACGCAGCATAAATCAAACTGTCAACCTGGAAAGGTAGAAAACTTTGTCCTCAATAAAGAAGACTCCCCACTGTGTGCATGTTGGACTGTGCTCTCTGACATCCATCATGTAAGCAGAGAGCCAGTGGTGTCGGATTTTTTTTTCAGTCAGTGCAGGGAGATGATGCTGTGATGGTAACCGGAGGAGACAAACTATCATTGGTGGTTAAATGTAAGAAGCATTTCACACACAAGAGAGAGTGTGTGAATGGTTGCCAGGCAACAGTATAGCCACTCTAGGTTCCATACAGTCAGAAGGGAACTGCCTTCTGCTGGATGTCAGTGGTGTGTTTGTGTGTGTGTAAATCTTCTTGCAGGAGAAGTACGAGGACAAGTTTTATATAATTTTGAATGCTTGTATCAGAATTGAGATGTGTTTTAGGTTAATGTTTATTTGTTTGTCTGCCTATCTGCACTAAGATATTTTAGCACTTCAAACTATCTTTTAAAGCAATAGCTGATTGTTAATTACATTTCCGTGAGTTTTTAAACAGACCTATTTTTATCTTGCAATACTTTCCTGTCTGTGGCTCTCAGCCTCAAGGCCATGTGTTTCTACTATAAATGTAAATTTAAAAAACAAAACAAACAAAAAACAACTTGTTTTCAAACCCTGTGCTAATGTGAAACTTAAGTTCTTAGAAGTTGAGTTTTGCTGGTTGAACTTGGGAATCCAAACGTGACACTTCACTGTGCTTACTTTTGGAAAACAACATTCTTGCTGGCATCACCTGGGCTCAGGACAATCCACCTGTACACCAGCTACTAGTTACTGGATCTAGAATACACTGATGTGCAAATGTTTTAGAAACTTAAATGTTTAGATTTGTATCCCTCATGGAGTACCATCTGATCTGACTGAGCGTAAACTCATTCTGCAGCAGGGTAACAAGCCAAACCCAAACATCCAACTAGTCATAAAAACTACCTTCAGCCACAGAGGAACAAGGAGGTTAACACCAGATGGTGTGACCCACGGAGCCCTGATCTCAACTTAAAGGAGTCAGTTTGGGATTACCTGATAGAAACAAGACAATGAAACACACTGGATTCACAGAACTGTGCCAAGTTCTCCGGTATGCTGAACGACCTACCTACCTGCCTACCATGAGCCTTGAAAAATGTGTACAAGTGCTACGAGGAGAGGAGCTAAAGAGTACTGAGACCAGATGTTGATCTGATTTAGGTTTTTAGGTTTACTGTATTCTTTATGAAGTTAGCTGATTAAACCAATTAATTGCATTGTTTTTAAAAGTATCCTCATTTTACTTTAAGTGCCTTTATACTTTTTTATACTACTTTGGACTTACATTAAAGCCAAATCTAGTATCATACACTGCAGCATCATAGGTGTCTCTTGAACCTGGCTCAACCTTTCCGACAACACAATTCAATGTTACTACAGATTCTAGGGGTTGGTAGTTAGGCTCCAGGAATGTACTCTTAAAACATTTTAGTGTGACATAGTCAGCAGCTGTTTTCAGACAGATGCCAAAGGACTTTCACAAATGTTTAGTAATGTTTAGAGGGACTGAATTGTTTCTAACATAGTGAGATTATTGCTTAACAGCAACACAGTTCTCCTTATAATTGCTGATTAAGGTTTTGCCTACAGTGTCATGCAAAAGTATTCAAACAAATTTGAATGTAAGACAAAGATAACTCAAAAAAACACAAAAGTGCAGTTTTTAAATGATTTCATTTTTTGAAGGAAAGGTGTTGTCCAGCCCATCTTGCCCTATGTGAAAAAGTAATTAGCTACCAGTCTATCAAATGACCAGATTCATTTGGCAGTTGGGTTCAGATTCACCGGCCACACTCACATATGATCACTGCCAGGCTTGTTGAGTCTAAGCATCACTAAATAGAACCTGTCTGGTATTGTGAAGTAGGTAAAAGGTCTCAAAAAGCAGCACATGTGCCACGTTCTAAAGAGATTCAAGAGCAGATGAGAAACAAAGTCATTGACATTTATCAGTCTGGAGGGTTACAAAGCCATTGCTGAGGCTCTGGGACTCCAGAGAAGCACAGTGAGAGACATTATCCACAAATGGAGGAACATGGAACAGTGGTGAACCTTCCCAGGAGTGGACCAACCACCAAAGTTTCTCCAAGAGAGCATTTATATCTAATCCAGAACCCAGATGAACACAAAAAGATCTGCAGGCCTCACTGGCCTCAGTCAAAGTCTGTCTACATGATTCCACAGTAAGGAAGACACTGACCCAAAATGGCATCCATGAGTTGCAAGTCACAAACCACTCCTGACCAAAAAGAACATAAAGGTTTGTTTGACATTTGCAAAAAATATATATATAGATGAGTCCCAAAACTTTTGGGATAACATCTGGTGGACTGATGAGTCAAAGGTGGAACTTTTTGGAAGACATGGGTTCTGTTACATCTGGTATAAAGTTTATACTGCATTCCACAAGAAGAACATGATACCAACAGTGAAACATGGTGGTGGTGGTGTGATCCTCCTGGAGAATATCTGCCTGTCAGTTCATGACCTAAAGCCCAAGCACAAATGGTTTATGCAGCATAACAAAGACCCAAAATAGATTTCGAAGAATAGTTATTATTGCTACCTAGACATTTTTGTGCACATTTAATCCCACCAACTCTATTTCTAATTTATCTGTGACGCATTTTCATATGCATGCATCAGCTCTTTCTGTCACATGATCCAGCACAGTGTAACACACACACACACACACACACACACACACACACACACACACACACACACACACACACACACACACACACACACTTTGGTGTTTGCAGCTGTAGTATTCAAACTGTTTTCTAATAAATACTGTGAAGGAAGAATACTTAGCTTTTTTTACTTAAAAATGAAGAAGATGAAAAAATATTGACATTGAATTTATTATTGTATATTACAATGATTTAATTACGTGTTAACTCTGTTCTTAATTTGGTAATTTTTTGCTCTTAGCTGAAGTCTCAGATCAGTTAACAATTTTGGTATAAGAATAGTAGTACACATTTTGCTAAAGGCAGGCTTAGCAGGCAGGCTCAGCCTTACATTAAACTTTCACATATCCCAGTTGGGGTCAGACCACAGGGTGAGCCACGGTGCAGCAACCCTAGCAGGAAGGCTTAAGGCCCTTGCTCAGGGGCCCAACAGTGGTCGCAGTGGTGCTGCTGCTGTCTTGCTATTCTGTGTCCTTCCCCCATTTGTGATTTTTTCTGTACTATACGGAGAGAAAAGAAAAAAATGTTTCACTGCCACCACAATCAAGTCAAAATGGATGAACAGCACCTTGTAGTAATTGTACCTGCTGGATGAAGTGGAACCAATATGTGTGTGGTGCTGCAAGGTGGCTCTTGCAACCCTTTGAAGGTTGATGGTCTCCCAGTGTACCGCCATACTGACTAAGTAGGAAGCTCCTTTCATGCCGGGCTGTCTTTATTTTACAATTCATCCCCAGAGTCTCAAACACTCCAATCAAATTATAATTTTTGTTTGATCAGGTAATCTTCCTGAGAGTGAGATTTCCTTTCATGAGATCTGAGAACAGTAAAATGTTCAAATTCAAACAACATATCAGGAATCATAGAGAAACATTTAGGACACATCAGTACAAACAATTACCAAACCCCTACAAAATGTCAGGTAATACAGTTTAAAAACATGTGAGAAGTAAAATAAAAAAGCAGAACTGTATCTACTTAGTACTGTCAATGACCAAAACAAGCTATCCACATAATAAATATGTGTGAAAACGTCATATACTGCCGGACACAGCCCTGTCTTAGATCTGTCAGCTGTCAGACCTTGATTGAATGGAGCAGAACATGCCATCTACAAAAAGAGAAAAACACATCAAAGAACTAAAGGCCATATCAGTATATGTATGTTTACATGACAAACCAGTGACAGTGTTCTTTCTCACTCTTCGGTGCTCTCCTGATGCAGATGCTGTCATTTCTTTTCCTGTCAGCTTACTCTTTTTAATGTGTTCTCCCCTCTGTGTTTTGTTTTTCAGACGGAGGAATGGCACTGTTCTTTCTTCTCCTCCTCTCAGCCATGTCGCCGTTACTCAGCGTGTCGGCATATAATACATCTGCTGGTAATAACTGTATCACACACAGGTGTCAGTCTTTGACAAAATGTCTATAGATTTCTTTACTCCTGCAGATGTGTTGGTGGCGGTACAGTGGGTGCCCTGTGAGCCTGCTTCCTCTGTACTCTGTACTTTAGTGATTGTTTGATGTTGCGCTTGCATGTTGATTTGTGAACAGTTTGTAAACAGCAAAATGTCTACAGATGCTCTTTCATGAGCAATAAGAACTTGTAAAGAATTTATCCTGTCATCAAAAATTATTCAGATTAATAGCAACCAAACAGAATGTTCAGCAAGTACACCATTTAAAAATCCTTCATAAATAATGGGATTTAAAAATTTCTTTCTTTGTTTCAAAATACATTCTGGATGAAATGAGAGTCCAGAAGCCAGAGTGGAAAGCTGCATTTAATGAAGACACCTTTAGATCTATCTGATCTAAAGATCCAAATAGTGACTGGTGACTGACGAGTTAATAAATCCAGCATGGGAAGTGGGTAAACCAAGATGGTAGAAAATGAGGGTAGATGAACTTTAATAGTGAAAAATGTCTTCAGGTTGTACAGAAGATCCTGCAGAAAATAAAGGATCGTTCCCAGAGATCAGCTGATCGACATGGTAATTGGATTGCATTTGTGATTTTAAAGCGACGTTGTGTGTGTTTCAGGGAGAGAGGTCTCAAATGGAACTCTGTTGTGATGATGCATATAGAATTCCCCATTTTCCCCTTTTTTCTACACATTTGTTCTGCATTGTTTCTGCTACAGCTGACCAACCTTATGTGTGAGATTCTCACAAGCAGGCGCTGGTCAGTAATGATGGGAACTTACCACATATATCACTGTCAGAAGGGACTATGGCTTTTGTTGGCATTTTGCCTTAAGTTGACAATTGTTATTTATGTAAAACCTTAACCTCAGCTGTCAGACAAAGGGAGAGGAATAAATGGTACAATTCCTACTGATCTATTGTACAGTATAGTCATGGTAGATAGTACGTATCAATGTGTAGTACGTAGGCAACTTTGGACATTTGTGTTATTATCAGCAAAAGACCATTTTCAAAATCCCTTTTACTACAGGAAACAATAGTAACAGCCTCTGGACAGCAACTTACCACCCTGTACATTTTAAGATTTGCTGAGGGTTTGGATTGTGCAGTAAGGAAGCCTTGCTATTTTTAAAAAAAATTTGGGGTGAGTTAGTCATTTAAATCACGTCTCGTCTCCCTGTGTAAGTGCTTCACCAAAACAATTTACCCATCACTAGTTTGCAGGAACTCTGTTGCTGTATCCTTTCCTTAGCTCTGCTCAATATGAATGTAAGTGGTTTAAAGACATGCAAACAATCCACAACATGTCAGTTGCAACTACACTGTTCTGTAGAGTGGTCTGGCTATGCAAGACAAGCTGTTTGCTAGTGCTGGCTGGCACATCCATCAACACTGCATCACAGTGAAATGGATATTCAAGGTCTTGCTAACTTGCTAGTGTAGTGAATGTCAGAGACAGGTTTACTGTCTTCACTACATCTCATATACCACTAAAGGGAGTGTATTATCAGGAATCATGACGCTCAAGGTTCATTACATCCAAGAGAGTCTAACTAGAGATGTTGAAAACTAATTTGATTTACTGTAAATGACTTTATTTACCAGGAAAAGTTGCATTAGGCTTTTGTTACATTTAGACTCAAAACCTATTTAGTGAGTGTTGAGGAAAGAATTTAGTTGGGGATCAAAAAATGCTCATGCTTGTGGTTAAAAATGAAATCATTGTTAACTGTTGGGAGTCCCTTTATGGCCATATAGACTGTTAAACTACTTATTATTTTGCTTTGGTGGGAGGACCTGTTGCTAGAAGTTTTTTAAAAAACGGTGCAGATAGAAGCAGTGAACCACTAAATAGATATTTCTGGGTAGGTGCTGCATCTGCATGCCTTTCTAGGCATTCAGTATTCTACAGCCATGTCTCTGGCCCTTTTCCCTCTTCCGTATCAGTGAGCCTATGAGCATGAAATTGCTGCCACAGCTCTTGAGTCTCACACTGGACAAGCACCATTTGCTATCTCCCACAGGCGGGCTTAGCAGGCAGCCTCAGCCCTACATTTAAAACCAATCTGTAACCAGTGGGAGCTGAAATGACTAATGAATATTTGCTGTAAATTCATAGTGCTTATTATGGTGCTTTTATATCCAAGCTCATGCTTTGACATTAACTCTCGGAGGCAGATGTTAGATCTGTATTACAGACATAAACCTGCCATCAGATTAGTGAGCTGTCATTTCCTCTTTGTGCTGAGCATCAAGGGTGGTGGTGGGGGTGTTCGCTATGGGAGTCACGTCTACTAGTCATTTCTGGCCTCTAGTGAGAAATGCAGTGAATGTTTAGCACTTAGGGTTTTACATTGTGGGTGAACCTGTACAGAATCTCAAGCTTCAGGTGTATTATCCCCAAAGTATGTAAGGCATGAGGAGAAACAGAGACTGGAGATAATCAGATAACCAGACAGCACTTGTGATGGTTGTTTCAGTAAAATGGCACTTTGCAGCGAACTGGCAAGAATTAGGAAACGCCAGCACATGGAATAGATCTGATAGTTTTAAATAAAGAACTCAGAAAAAGAGATGTATTTCATTATTTATCTAACAAAAATAATTTAACTCTCACAAACTAAAATCTGCTATGTGCAAAAGTATGTGAACCCTTTTAGTCAGGAGCTTGTAGCAGCCCCTTTAGCAGCCATGACTTCAACCAAGCGTCTTCTGTAACCACTAAACAGTGTCTCACATCTGCTTATGGGGATTTTTGCCCATTCCTCCTTGCAGAACTCAGCCAGTTGAGAGAGGTTGGAGGGACCTCTGGCATGCACCGCCTGCTTCAGATCTTGCCACAGCATTTCTATGGGATTTGACTGGGCAATCCAGAGTGAAAATCTTCTTTCTCTTAAGCCATTCCTTGGTTTTGCTGGAATATCTTCGGGTCGTTGTCTATTTGCATTAGGGATGCACGATAATATCTCTGTCCGATAATTATCGGTTAATTTTGGCAAATATGACGTCATTCCGATAGTTCCGACAATTAAAAAATCAGCCGATAAAATGACCCGATAATAATAAAGACTTGGAATCTTGGCTTTTGCCGTTGGTCTGTGTGTTGTGGTTTGTGCTCATGCCTGGCTCCTCAACCCCTCCCCTCCCCTCCCCTCCCCAACGGTACTGTCAGATGTGTGTGATGTCATAACACTGCGTGGGCAGAGAAAAACAAGCAGCATGGCATAGCACTGACCAGTGTGGACTTTCTTTACCGTGTCAGAAGAAGTCGTTTCATTAGGGCTGGTCCCGAATATTGAAATATCAGAATATTTGTTCATTGTGGTGGTATTCGGATGATAATTTTGACACTCAAAAAGTCGTGCGCGCTGCCGAACGCCACCGAGTGTTGCTGAAGCTGTAGCACGCCGCCGGGCGCAGCCGAGCGTAGCCGAGTGTCGCCAAGGCTCGAATACGCTGCTGAGGCTCTAGAACGCCGCGGTGGTTGTAGTAGTGGACCTGAAAACTCCGGTGTCACACTCTGGTGCGCAGTCGGTTGACATATCGGTTATATGCTGCGAGAAGTATAAAATTATCGATTATCGGAATCTTTTGAAATTGGCGTTATCGTGCATCCCTTATTTGCATAGTCCATTTCTGTCCCAGCTTCAACTCCCTGACTGACAGCAGGAGATTCTGGTCAAGAATTTGTTGATAGGCCTGTGAATTCATGGTTCACTGGAAAATATGGAGTCATCCAGGTCACCAGGTCAGGCTTCACATTTCCAGCACCATGTTTTAGTGTTGAGAGGTTCTTTTCTTCATATGCACTGTTGACTTTTCTCCAAACATGACGCTTGTGATTGTGGCCTCATTTGGACTTATCTGTCCAGAGAATTGACTTCCAGAAGGCCTCTGGTTTGTCCAAGTGCTATCTGAAAAAGTTTAAATGGGCAACTTTGTTCTTTCTTGAGAGCAGACGCTTCCTTCTAGCAACTCTCCCATGAATGCCATGTCTATTCATTTTTCGCCTGATTGTAGATTCATGTACATTTATCCCAGATGCTGCCAGAGAGGTCTGTAACTCTCTAGAGGTGTTGTGTGGGTTGGCCTTTACCTGATTTATTATATTTCTGGTGCTTCTTGGTGAAAGTTTTGATGGTCGCCCACTTCTCGTCAGAGTTGCAAGGATGCTTAGTGGCCTTCATTTGTAAGTAATTTGTCTTACAGTGGATGGATGAAGCTGGAATCTTTTGGAGCTTTCCCCAGACTGGTGGGCTGTCACCACCTTCTTCCTGATGTCCTCGGATGTCTCCTTTCCTCTCAGCTTTGTTGATCTGTGTGCTTTATGCCTTGGCACGACAGTGCTTTGGTTGTTTTCATGTCTCTTTTAATTAGTGCAGCTCAAAATCTTTCCTAAGGATGTCTCATTTGATTGGTCTGCTTAACTGACTACTTGAGCACCCACATGTGTTTCACCTGAGTCCTGACGTTACTAGCCCTGACTTTACCAGTGCAGCTGGGGTTCAGTTACATTTGCACACACTCAGGTTCCATGTTTCATGTATTGTGCTGGCTACTGACACAGTTCCTTCAAAACAAGTACATGGAACTGATAAACATGAACCTGACATTCATATGTAAAAGCTGGTAATGACAAAATAAGAACATGGTAAAACAACAGAAAATCAAAACTACTCAAGCGGTTCATAAACTCCTTGGATTCTCCATACCAGTCTGCCACATGTTGGTGGAGAGCAGGTCTGCCATTCATTTCACATGGTTCTTTTCATCTGTTCTTTGCTGGAGGGGTTTTGTTTCTCCACCCCCAAAACATGACTTGCTTGGCCATGCTAGGCCAGGTCATAGATTTGGGTTGTGGTGGCTGCGACTTTTCGGGTCTCAAATCATTATTGGGATAGCACCACAACAACCGAATATTCGGATATTCGGATATTCGGGGCCAGCCCTAATACGTACATGTTAAAGATCTTAGTACGGCATCTAGCTACTGCTTACGTGGGTCAGCAACTGACATTAGGTCAGCCATTAGCCAGTTGATTGTCTAACCATGGATGTATTCATAAATTTAGTTTGCAATTTTCAGAGCGTCATCTGTACTGTGATTCAGAAATTCAGTTTCAGTTTCAGATCACTCTGAGCAAGGGGGAGTTTGGGATTTGGGGGCTACAGACAAACTGTCTTGGTTCATTTGCATCTTTTCTCTAACTGAATGTTTGTGTTGACAGCTGTAGAAGCAGTACTCTTTTAAACTTTTAAACTATTATCACCACACAGTACGAATGCTGTCAAAACACTTCCCTTGAGGTGTATTTGGGCTGATTGTCCTATGAATCATTCTTCACAAAGATGCAACCCAGAGGGTGGAGCATATCTCTGAAGAATTAAGTGCTACTTGCACTTGGTCAGGCTGGAGTCAATTTGCTGCAGGTTTAAAGGTCCCATATTATACTTCTTTTCAGCAAGTTCACATAGGTCTCAGAGGGCCCACAATGGTCAATTTGAAGTTTGTTGCCTAAAACCCAGTTTGTTCCTGGACTTCAGCCAGCCTGTGTCTCCCTCTTGTGAGCTCCACTGAGAATATGCTGTTTCTGTGTCTGTGATTATGAGCTGTGCCTGTCCACACCTCCTTCATGCCCCTCTCTGGAAGAGGTTGTCTGGTTCCATGTTCTAATGTTTACTCAGAGTGTGTAGGTATGGCTGGTAGAAGCGCTGTGGTTCAGCCATACCAATCTGATCCAGAGTCTGACCCAGGAGGAGAGGCTCCTGAAGAAATTCAAACTCTGTGGCTGCAGCAGGACGTTTCTGAATGACTAACTATGCTACCAACAGTAACTTACGTTAGCGGCCATGCTAAAACCACATTCAGCAGGCTACCATGCTAGGCAGGCCTATACAGCAAAGCAACATAAAATGGTAAAACTCACAGCTTCCACGTTTGTAGTTGGGTGTTATCTTTCTACAATAGCTTTACTTTGACCAGGGAGAACAGGAGCAGGTTTCTTCAGTTGCCAGACTTTAGCCAGTGTCATATTTACTGTACGGTCTAGTTCTTTTACATCTTAGTAACAACTAAAAAAATATGCCCCAATATCAGACTTGCCTTTTTTTGCAACAGTCTGCTTCTGGCTGCAGTAAATACCTGGACCTGTAATTAGCTTTTTGACTGCCTGCTCTCACACACAGTCAAGTTAAAAACGGGCAGTCCTGTGAGATTTGTGTTGAGTCCTACAGAATCCCAATCCAGTGCTTTTACGTCAGCATACTCATCTCACTGATGATGCAAAAAAAAACTGCCCTGCTCAAAAACGTTGTTAAGTTGTGTTTTTTTTTTTTAACACTGAGAGAAGTGGTGGAAAAGGTGGATTTATTTAATGGAGAAAGTGGTGAGAGCCCTCAAGAGGATCAAGGAGAGCACAGCACCAGATCCAGACAACATTGTTGGTCGTGTCATGCACTGCTGTGCAGAGCAGCTGGGAGGTGTGTTTCAGCTGCTGTTTCAAAGATCTATGGGCAGCAGCATACTTCCCAGCTATGGAAACACTCCACAGTGGCTCCCATCCCGAAGAAGAACTCTGTTAAGGCCTTGAAAGACCTCAGGCCTGTGGTTCTCGCCTCTCTTGTGATGAAAGCTATAGAGAAAGTCATAAAGAAGCACATCATCAAAGTAACCGACCCGCTGATGGACCCTCTCCAGTTTGTGTACCTTGTGAGTAGAGGGGTTGATTTTGTGAAAACATACATCATGGACACTGTACACAAGCATCTGGAACAACTCAACACCACAGCCAGACTCCTGTTTACAGACTTCTTCTTTGCTTTCAACACTCTACAGCCACACATCCTGGTGGAGAAACTCTCCACCTGCTTCCACCTGGAGGACCAGCTAATCCTGTGGATCACAGACTTTTTCACTAACAGGTCACTGAGTGTGCTGGTCAATAACACCTTCTCTGACCTCTCCTTCACCTCTACTGGCTCCCCTCAGAGCTGAGTCCTCTCACCTTTGCTCTTCATCCTCTATACTGATGACTGCAGGTCCACCCACGCAGATTGTCATCTGTTTAAGCATGCAGATGACACAGTTCTCCTGTCCCTGCTCTTAGGCCCATCACACCACCACAGCTCAGCACTCCATGAGTCTGTGGAGTGTGTGATAAATCTTCCCTGGAGCTAAACATGGAAAAGACCAAAGAGATTGTGATGACCTTCTCCACAAGCAGAGAGAGATGGCTACAACAGCAGTCAGCATAATCCATGGGATGAAGGTAGAGATAGTGGATGAATACAAATACCTGGGAACAGTCTTTGATAACACATTCAAATTTGTCTCAGAAAATGCCAGCAATGGCAGTATCTTCTGAGGAAGCTCAACACCTTTGGTGTCAGCAGGAACATCTTCAGGACATTTTACTTTCTTTCATTGCAAGTGTCATTACATTCTCTATAACCTGCTGGCTTCACTCCATCAGCCTGAAAAACAGGACCCGCCTGCAAGGCACTGTCAAGGTCTGCTCTAAAATCATTGGACTCCCACTCAGAGCACTTTACACCCTGTGTGAGCAGCAGACACTGATGACAGCAAGCAGGATCCTCCAGGACCCCTCTGATGCTCTGTTCAGGACGTCAGCTCTGCTGTCCTGGATGCAGGACTCAGAGGAGGAGAGCAACCTTTGTTCCCAGGGCTGTTCAGCTCCTCAACTCCCAACCATCGCTGCCCCCTGCACTCAGCCACCTTTTGCACAGGGACATTGCATATTTCATACATCACATGGCACTGAACTTATTTATCTTCAATTCACCTGCATCTTAAATCATTTATTTGTTGAGTCAACTGCTCTATGTTCCTTAAATTGCCACCCGGGGATAAATAAAGTTTTTTTGTATTGTATTGTATTGTATTGTATTGTCTTTAAAGGGGAGCAGAGGTGGCTTGGGGATGGCGGGCTGGAGATGATCGACCGGAGGTGGCTTGGTGTGTCTGAGGAAGACTGAGTTAAGATGACGAAGGCTGGAGCACAGGTGACTGGAATCAGCAGCAGGCAGTGGGGCACACAGAAGAATTTACACACAAAAACACAAGATCAGGGGAGTAGCCAATGAGAGGCACTAGAGAGGAATGCTGAGCTTGTATCACTGGAGGTGGCCGGAAAGTCACTGTGTCTATGCCACAGAGGAAGAACAATCTGCCCCTGGAGAGCAGGAGGAGACAGGGTTTTATGGAAGTCTGTATGACGTGAGATGGAAGGAAATGATGAGAACAGAAACAGAAACAGGGAGAAGGGGAGAGGAGCAAGGAAAACACAAATAGTGACATCTTACCCTGCCTGTCACCTTTTCAGCTGATGCCCTGCAGGAGGCGCTATAGGTCTCTGTCCACCATGACCCATTTTTAAAACAACTTCAATAAAGACTCCGAACATTTCTTGCTAACCCCAACAGAAATATTTGCACTTTTGTGGATGTCACCATGCAAAAGTCTTGTGCGCCAGTCTTGCCAATAGTGACTGCGAATTTTGTGTTGTGTCCTTTGTCTTTTCTTTAAGCTACACTACTCAGTGTTTATAATGTCTAATGTGATGTTGATCTCTGCTTACAGTTTACGGTTACTGACACTGTTGAAGTGAGCTTACCCACCATGCTATACTGAAAGCAAATTTCATTTCCCTTGGTGATTTAACATCCTCATCCAGTTTTACAAAATCTTTCACAGACTGTTAAACAGCCTTTGATAAGTTAATCAAAGGGACTTAAGTGTCATTTGAGCGCTGCCTCAGTGCAACTCAAAGAATTCTGATCTTCATACAAAGGAGTTAACATGGTTGCTGTTACAAATAACATAAGACAAAACTCTATTAATCCCTAAGGAGAATCTGTTGCCAGATATTGCTCAAAAAAACAAAATTACATACCACTGGGAAATGCAGTGCCTAGTAGAAAAGTGATATGATACATTTGTGAAAATAAAGTAAGTAAGCTAAAGTAAGGTTATGGAATAGAAAAGTAAGAGGTAATACTAGAAACGCTAGTATCATGCATAAAATTAAACATTGCACATGGAATGGCAAACTGATCAGTAGCAGAAGAGTCAGAAAAATTAATTCAGACTGTTTCCAGGTTTATATGTAAAAAAGAGGGATAGATTCACCCCCCACCCTAGTTTGATACTCTCATAAGTAGCCAACATCAGGATGGACTACCAGACTATCTTGCAGCTGATTACCAGTCAGCGGACTGAAACAGAAACTAGAGGGAAGGCTTGGTCTTTTCTGCTCCACCTCATGTTGTATCTCTCTTTCAGGTTGTGCTATCATCCGCCCCCCCAGAGATGGAGGGATAAGATACAGAGGTCTCACCCAGGAACAGGTACGGAATAGCTGCTGCCACAATGATCACAGCTGCACAAAGATCAATTTACTATTCCCATAGGATTCAAATGGATCACATCATAAATTCAACATGGCAGCAGTTTCTGCAGAACTAATTCCATCAATATAACAGAAGCACTCTGCAGCATTTAGTTTTACCACCACAAACTACAATATTATTTATAATTTGTTCCAAATTTAAATTTTCATTCATCCATCAATCCACCTTTGATTACTGATTAAACCCCTAAAAGGTTATTCCATGAAAAATCAATCAAAATCAGTGCTAATCCTTTAGCCATGATTCCCTCTGTGTCAAAATACTTTTCTAAGCTCTCCATTCACCAACAGCTCTGCTCGATAACTATAAAATCACTCTACAACATACAATGGCAAGTTGCAATGTTGGAGTAATTCGTATACAAGTTCAATCCAGAAACAAAACTTTGAAAAAGAATAATGATGCAAAAAAGCTTTCCCCAGGGATGACATGATTAGTTCCTTAGGTTTCTCACATGTGAAACCCTGGCTGTCACTGATACTCTGCAGTTTCAAGGTGGAAATGCTCAGCCATGGTGTTGACTGCTTATTTGGGTAATGATGTGTGTTCTACCATATATAAAAAAACCATAAGAAACAAAACACAACAAAGAACAAAAACATCTGGACATGTCAACAAGGTAAAAAACTTTCACCAGACCTGAAGTAACCAGTGAATTAAAAAATTAAGGTTTTCTTTCACCTTAAAAATGTGTATTTTACCTGTAAAAAAAGCCTAATTCATGTTGTGCTATCCAGAATTTTGCTGTGTTCTGATTCTGATTCTGTGTGTAGATCCGCAGTGTGCAGGTGCTCCCAGTAGACTATGAGATAGAGTACATCTGCAGGGGCAGCAGGGTGATCGTGGGACCCAAAGTCAGGAAGTGTTTGCCCAACGGCAGTTGGACTGATTTGAGCCAGCGCACTAGATGCTGTGAGTTTAACCTCAGTTGACTCTCCACTCTGTCATCCATCACACATCTACCAGCTCCCACCGGATACACTGCTCCACACATACATATTGTACTCAGTCACAGAGTCCTTGTTTGTTAGCTCTTTGTGAAGATGTACTCATCTTATGGTGGCCTCCAAGAGTAAAATGCAAACAAGAGTGAAAGCACAAATATAAAAGGAAGATGTGGTAGGCTGGTCTTCACGTCTCTGAAAACATTAAAGCAAGTTAAAATAATAATGAATAATTTCTCACTTGAAAAATGTTTAAAACTTAAAATAATATCAGTAATCCTTATTAATATGTCATGTTTGAGAGTAAGTATTTGTAACCAAGTTTCTAGGACCTTTAAATTAACACATGCAGTATATACGGAGCTTCTTTGATCTGATCCATGGGTTCTCTAAAGTCTTTTATTGTTTGCTGTAAGATACATTAAACAGAACTTGGTGCATCTTTGTTGTGTTTAGGGTTAGGTTGGTTATCATTAGAGCTGGCAATTTAGAGCTGGTATATGTAATTCAGGACGGACGACACAAACGCAGAACACATAATAGAGAGACAGGTGGAAGGAAAAGGAAAAAGTCACCTCAGTAAAACTGAAGAAGTGGATGACAAACACTGACAGGGAAAACTACTAACCAAGGGCTCAGGAGAATAACAAGCAGAGACAAATAAAGGCCAAGTCAACACCTGAATTCAAATAAAAAGGTAATAAATCCAAAAATCACACACACACACACACACACACACACACACACACACACAGAGGAGGGTAATGAGACACAAGTAAGACTGATCAGGGTGGAGACAGCAATAAAAAACTCCACAGAAACACAAAAAAGACAGCTTCAAAATATATGAAGAAGTAACTTTAAAGAGAGACAGAGAATGCACTAGGAAAACAAAGGGAGGAGATATGGGAACAAGGAAAACACGAACAAAGACAAGGGAAAAGGGGGCCTGTCAGACACCCTTACAGCTGTGAAATTCCTGTTTTGTCTTTATGCTGTGTGATACTTTTTTTCCTGGCACAGGATTGTACACCACTCTGATTCATTAACATTTAATCATAACATCCATCACATGGACCTCAGGGAACATCAGAGTGAACACTGGTGATTCATACTGTAGTTGTTCTCTTCTGTATCTTGTAATTACTTTTCATAACACTTTATTCCCTACCAAGTCGTGAGAAACACTAAATAGAAATTCTTGGCTTTTTTCACATGTTTGGCCAAGTAAACATTTGGCCCTCTTTCATACAGATTCAACAGACAAAGGAGATATATTTAAACAATGCAACACGAAGACTTCGCTTTTTCAATCATTCATTCAGTTAAAATATCAGTATTGTAATATTCCTCTGTGGAAACAAAGCAAGTACACCCTTGGCCTCAGGACCTAGTATGGTCTCCGTTAGCGACAACACCTTCTTTTGGCGTTCTGCATTATCATCCACAGGTCTCTGACAAAGGCTTGCTGAAGTTTGCAAACCACTCTTGCTTGCTGAAAGCACTTGAGCATAGATTACACAATGAAACAGTTATTTTTTACACCTTCATACAGCTGGTGGATCACATCAGGCAGACTATGGGCATGTGTTCTGAATATTAATGCTTCTGACCTTGGAACATCAAACAGAGTGAAGTCTCTGCTCAGTGTTTAATTCTGGAGTCTGAGCGATGCACTGCCAGCTCATGGAAGAAACAAACAATTTGTGGAATTCCTTATTGGCCAAACAGCTGACTTTTTACTATTTATCCTTAAAAAACATTTAATTGCAAATGGATGTGTTTCACTCAGCCATGTGAGTAACGAAGAGAGCATTCATCATAGTAGGGACAGAAGTAATGAAACCTAGGGTTCCTGTATCTTTAAATTCAGAGGTGTAGGCAATTTGGTGTGACTGATATGAAGCTAAGCTACTTTACTTCTTACACAGTGTACAATATAGTTAACTGATTACCTCCTATACATCAAGCAATTTAGACTTTCCAGTGTGTCAGAGATAAATATTATTTCCCATATATATTATATTTTAAGCCCCATCTCTTAAAATCCAGTTTGTTAAATTAAGGGATCAGAATGTATTAAAGTGGCCTTTAATTGTGAATGTTACTGAGACAAAGTAGAAAGAAATATCGGGGAGGAGTGACGAGTTGTTCTGTGGATGTAATAGTATTGACAGGAGAAATAACCTAGATCTACGCTGCCTTTGTGAAGCAGGTAAGATGATTGTGCAGCTGAATATCCTGTCCTGTGGATATGCATCCTGGAGACAACAGGGAAAGCAAGAAGAAAACTAGTAAAACACACAAGCTACTCCGATAACTCAATATGTCACTGTCAGTGTTTTAAATCACGTTTGCTCTTCCGTCTACATCCAAGTTGTACTGGGACTGGGTTACCGAATCAGTGAACTAGACTCCAGAGACAATGGTACGCTTATGAATCACTGGTGTGCACCAGAAGTCTCAAACAGGTAACTAGATGAAGGAACCATCAAAGTAGTAGTTGTATTAGTATGATACACCAATTACTGAACCACTGAAAACTTGATAGCAAGTTCAGTGTGTTCTTTTGGAAAGAAAAAATGTGCTTTGTTTCTTAAAGGGAGATAAAATTAAAAGCAGTCTCATGTCAGTGTGGAACCAGGACATGGTTAGCCAAATTTAGCAAGAAGAGTGGAAGCAGAGCGATAGGTCAATCCTGGCTCCCCTCACTGTTAAATGACAATTGGTGGTTTTTGGGGAATTTAGGAAATGGAACTATTTCTTGACAAATAACAGCATCCCAGCACTCTGTGCAGTGTCTTTGGCAGTAGCACAAGTTCCAGATGACCACATCTTGACTCCAGCTCACTTCTCAACACATGGACATGAGATTGCAATCCACTCTTTGAACATCTCATCTCAGAAGATTATTTGGTGCTTTTCTAAAATATGAAATCTCCAATATTTAACTATACAATGGTTGAAATCTCACAGTTATTAAGTAATATATGTTTTGATATAAAGAATTAAGTGATGAGAAATATTCATTTCTTAAGATTTCGATGCGAGTAAATCCAAACAGTATTCCTGAGTCCATTCTGACACTGCCAGGCTTGTGTGGTTTCCTCCTTGATGGTCTGGTGATCATATGTCAGACTGTTTGTGTGAAATCACAGTAAAACTACATAGTTTTCACTGAATTCTATTATTTGCATCTTCCTTTTTAGTGTGACATACCAGCATGACCTGCTGTTTTCTCACACTATAATTCCTTCAGTCATACTTCTCCTCTTCTGCTACCAAGAATTGACCCCGTCTCTCTCACTCTATGTACTTTTAAAGCATGTTTTAATCATTATATGTAGGGTTTGAAATCAAATCAATTCACACTATCACACAATATGAGATCATTCTTAAAAATTTGCATCAAACTTTGGCTCTTCTGTTCTAGTGCTGCTGTGTCCTCGGATGTGGACATCATTGGAAAACGGCAGAGTGTCTTCGTGGCCACTAGGTCTTCCAGTAGAGGGGACAGTGCTGCACTACAGCTGCCTGCCTGGCTTCATCCTCATGGGCCGAAACTCAACACAGTGCAATAAGATGGGCAAGTGGGACACACCCAAACCTGTGTGTCACTGTGAGTTACTCTTCTTCTCTAATATGCTGCATAGCCGAGCACTTTGAGTTTTCAGTGGAAAACCTTAAGTTACAAATTATTACACATTTCTTAGCAGGTCAGTGCTTGTTGGTGCGTTACTGCCACCATCAGTTAATAACTAAAACTGTGTAGAAAATAGAAAAGCTGACCGAGCCAATGTATGATTGTATATCTTGGCACAAGTTGAACATGTTTGATGTATACTTCAGCTGGACCCTTGTTACTCACATGTTTTTACTGATGAGCTGTATTCTAACTCTGTTATGTCTCCTCTGTTCTGTTCTCCAAGATGATCGGCACTTCAGAGGTAAGAACATTTTCCTTTTTTCCTAATAGGGCTTTCTGCCTGATTTTCCTCGATCATGTAGTAAACCTAAAGTGAAGTGAATTGTGCTGAAATACACACAATCGTCTACATTTTTGTTGATGAATGAACTGTATTTCTGTGGTGACTTGCTGCAGTAAAGACCAGTGAATTATTCAAATGTCATCAAGGATCTGGTTTGATTCTATCCAAAACAAGGTGTGCATAACTAAATTGTCCAAAACGAAATTCACAACAATAGGAACAGATGACAAAAACTTACAGTATAAAGACCCATAAATGGTAAATGGCCCGCACTCATATAGTGCCTTTTAACCTTAACTAGGTTCTACAAAGAGCATTACAATATGTTACACACACACACACACACACACACACACACACACACACACACACACACACACTGTCACATAGTCTATAAACTGAATACAGCATAAAATGTCGCACGTAAAATTGGAACATAAAACAAGCTGAAAACAATCAGAAAATAATTGATGAGGTGTTCGATAATGTCAAAATGAATGTAAATTGCCCTGATACACTAAATACTCAGACACACCTCCTCCCTTTTCATGTATTCTTTAATAAATAGTTTCTATGCAGTAGGAAAACTCTAATTGACAATAGACAAGTCTCTCCTCATTATGGAAATGCAATGGCAAATTAGCATCAGTCAGAGGCATGTGATCACTGCTATTTTCAATACAATAAGCAGAATAACATTTTATCTGCTAAATTTTTATTGGCAGAATTACTGTTAGCATCCCTGACAGCCACAGTGGTCTATAATTAAGGCTTCAACTAAGAATAAAAATCCATCAATCATGCTGCCTGAAAGAGAACAGGAGACATTCCTTGGCCTTCATTTCATGACTTGTTAGCTCAGTGCTGCTCTCAAGCAGTGATCAATTAACATGAAGATCTCCTGTCATACCTAAAGAAAGCCAAGACAGCTGTATAGCATATACTGATGTCTGAATGACCAGTCCAGAGGAACCCTATCTATAAACTTTGACTGACATAGTTTTAGTTTAGTCTGGTTTTTGTAATCAAGTGATTTTCAATATTTGTCATCCATTATTTCATGCTAGTGACCTCCCACACTGAAGTCAGGAAGTGAGGTAGATTTAGTCAACTTTTAAGAATCCTTTTCCGAGAAGTTTTGGTGCTGTGTCATTAAAAGGAACTTAATAGGGAAAAGACACACTGTTTCTTAAAACACTGTCAATAAAATTGGTCTTTCTTAGTTGTAATCATTTGTCCATTAGTCCAAAGAATTATAGTTAAAAACGGGTTTATACTCGTGAGTTCAGGGCCTTATCTAGCTGTGGTTGCTACCTGTGTAAGCTCTGCACATACAGAGTAGACTACACTGTGGGACATTTACACCCCTTTCCACACATCTTTTCTATGGGGGCTGTAGAGATGCCATGCAGAGACAACAAGAACTCTTAGACATGGGATGCTTGATTTTTCTTCTCTTTATTTCTTATAGAGGATGAGATTTTTCATAGAGAACACAACAGGGAGCAAGTTGAGGAAAGTTCCTGCTGTTCTCTTCAGCAGACATCAAACAAAGCAATCTCCATTGCAGACCTCCTGCTGACTGTGACCGCTATCTCTCCTTTCACAAGCAGAGTAAAGCATGTAAATAGAGTTCATGTAGGGAATGAATAAAACACAATCCACTCTGAGGACACATTATATAACTGTTAAGTGAAATATGTATCGACACTCTCAATAAATCCTTGCATCAAATATGAAGCTGCAGTTTCATGTTTCATATAAGCTTTTTCATAAAGCTGATATGTGTAAACACAGCTGAAATTAGATGTATTTGCCATAAACTTTGGATTTGGAACTTACAAAAACAAGTCAAACACAGCTGACTGACAGATGTATTATGCTGCGCAGATGCTTTCTTTTGCATGGATTGTTCACTCATAAAGGAGCAGTGAGTTTCAAGCATTCAGTCTTTTCATCTGTTTAGACTGCAGTTGGAGCCCAAAGGCCAACAAAAAAGAGCTAGAAACTACTTCTGAAACTATTGCTGGACGTAAACACTGACAAGAATGAACATGGAAAATAACTGCAGCTGATGACACAAAATCTTCAAAGTGGAGAAGAAGAACCCTAAAACATCACTCAGGGACATCAGGACCAGTCTGGAGAGCTTAGTGTGAAAGTATCACAATCCACAGTTGGTAGACGACTCTAATTAATTATGAAGACTATACACATGTTGAGCAACAACTGTGGACCCAAAAGCAGACTTTTCATCTTTTAACACAGTTTTATAATGAAGTCAAGAATGTGAGATGTTGAGCCAGGGGGTTGGAGATCATGGAGAGTCAAACCTGTTTAGAGGCTGGGGCTGGCAGAGGAGGAAGCTGAGGCTGGTTTCTGTCTGGCTGAGTAAACAGGGTTGTTGACTGGGCAGAGGAATGACTGGAGCTAGGCGACACAGGCAAGCTAAACCAGCAGGAGGGCAAACTGAGCAAGGAGACAATGAATCTGAGGCACAGGGAAAACACAGGTTAACCATGACTTAAAAGCACGCAGAACAGTAGCTTGTCTGAGCAGGAGAGTTTGCCGTAGCATAGATAACATAGGTAACATCGGTAATCTGAGTGGACTAGTGGAGAATGAAGGGCAAGTCTGGCGTAGACATGAATGAATGAACCTCAGGTGTGCCGAATGATTGGCAGCAGGAGAAGATACAGATAGACACACAGACACAGACAACAAACACGGGCTCAACTGTACCACCAGGAATAGGGGACAAGGGAAAGCCGGACCATGACAATATGAGGTGTGATCAGCAGGTTCTGAGTCTGCACTGGAATAAAGCAAATATCTTATTTAGATTTGGTCACCATCCTCTTTAAAGGAGTTACCTCAGGTCACAATTCACTGCTCCCAGTGCTCCTGCAACACTTGGACCACTACTAGGAAGCCCTGTTCTGTAAGTGCAATAAGAACCATCTGTGATGTGTGCTGGATTTCCTCCACTGCATCAAAACAATAATTCTTCAGCTTAAATTTAATTTTTAGAAAGAGAAATAGCAGCAAGCCAGATCTGCTGAGTAGAGTGGGCAGGCAGTGATGATGGTATGGCAGCAAGTTTACAGCACATCAACACAAACAGGGTCAGTCAGAATGACTTTATAACAATATAGCTGTAACAATTTTAGGCAATATAATTAACAACATTGATTGGCTAACATAATCTCATACAAGTGTTTAGTAACAAATTATTCAGTTTCTCCATGTTTCCAATTTATAGCATAAACAACATCTTCGTCTGACTGAAACGCAACAGATTGCTTTTACCATTTATACCTGGAGCAGAGGGGGAGAACACAAGAAAAGAACTTTTAATATCTTTATGAAAGACCAGATGGAAATTAAGTTACAACCTTGTTAAATATTGTTTTCTGTGTGCTCTGAGACACATCATGTGCAAAACAAGCCATGAATGCCATGGCTGGGTATTTCCACTTTGGAACTGCAGTGTACCAACGAGCATCTCAATGATAGGCATTTACACCTCTGGGGTAGCATACATAACAAATCCGATTAACCAATCCAGTAAAATACATTAGCATTCTGATACATTGTCATGTAGGTGACATTAAGTCTGGGAAGTGAATAGCAGAATAATAAAATACATGACACCAAAAAAACATTTATGATCAAAATAAAAACACAAAAAAAGAGACTTATGATTGACTTATATTTTTGGGATCTGGTTTTCGTAATATATTTTTTTATCCAGGTCACACGTCTAAATTATCCCTCAAACCCCTCCTGGAATTTTCTTACTTTCTGATTTTGCTCTTTAGACAGTTCTTTTCACAGCCAGGCATCATGAAAAATTCTGTATTTCTAGACCTCTAGGTGGAGAAGCAGACTTACACAGATGACACAGGGACATTTATCAACTGGTATACATTTACCACCTCAACACATAACTAGTTATTAACCACTGAAAATGTAAAGAGAGAGCACTACCAGTTCTCATCAAAAATCAACAGGCGTATCTGTCGAATTACAAGATCTGAGGGATGACACTGAATTTGCCAGAAAATGTGAATGAGGTGTTTAAAAAGGCACAGCTGGTTGCTTATTCTCTGCTTTCAATGTCTGTAGGAAGCCTGTAAATGTTTAGCTTTTTTAGTGCCTTAAGGATTTAAATGATAAAAAGACTTTCTTAATAAATGTATTTAGACCCGTCTAAAGGTCAGCTTGATGCATTTGCTTGAATATTGCACAGAATGCTCCTATATACATCTGTTTTTACCCTGCTGCTTCTGCTCACGAGCTGTTCCTTATGTTTTAATACTTCGATAGTACAGATCCGTTTCTTAGTCAGTACCAAAGAAACATGTTAACCTATGTGCTGAACAGCATAGTTAACTTGGTGTGCAGGCTTAAATTTTTGTTCATGCAAGTCATTGTGTTACAGCATGATGGTACTTTTTCCACAGCTGCCACTCACCGTATCTAACAGTGTAGCAGAAGCAACAAGTTATTTCTCTTAATGTTTTCAAAACTACAATGAAAAATAATAATTATTAAATAAAAGTAATAACGACTCTTGTTTCTTATAAAATGTGCATCTAAACCCATGTCAGAGGATCCAGAAAACTGCACTTGCAACACTAGATGGCAGTATGACGCTGTTCTCAGTCCCAGGAAATACTACAAGAACATTAGGATGTATTGCAGAGCAACAGTCAGGTGATATGTTCTTTAAATATGTTAAAGGGTCAGACCTGTTCACATGACAGAGCACAGTCTGAAAGGTTGCTACTAACCTTTCAGACTGTGAACAGGTTTCAGGTAAACGTGTCTCTGCCAGGATTGTCCCACGGTGCTGTGCAATGATGAATAGCCATGTCAGTACCGCAATATATCAGAGATTTCCAGGCATGCTTATATGCTTACGAAAGGAATGGTGGTGGTGGGGCTTTAGTTCTCTCATAACCACTACAGCCATGCAGGCTCCAGCTGAGTCCTCTCTGCTCCTAGGCTCAGGGGACAGACTGTCCTGCTGTAATCCTCCTGAGCAGCCAGCAGCTCCTCTATCCTTAGACAGCAGAGAAAGACTATACCATCACATCATGTGAGGAAAGCAGTTTTAAAAAGCCCAGTGATCAAAGACATTACTTGCAAGTCATCTGAGACAGCGAGACAAGTTGAAGTTTTTGGTAGACTGTGGCTGCTCATGACAATGAATCTTGGCCCTGTCAGACACATCCGCGCAGTGACATATATAACTTCATTTTAAACAGCAAAATCCACCACAAACCCAAATTACAGCATCTGTCTGTGTGCTGCTGTAGCGCTAACTGAGATCACAAGACAGCCTGCACAAATGATTCAAAGGCCCCAATACTGAATTCAAACTTCTTCTATATGTATCATTAAATAGCACAGTCATGTGCTGTGTGCATCATAGTGAGTTGGAAAAATGGGAAATTAGGTGAAACTGCCTTCAGTACCTGATGGACCAGGACGGGTACGATCCGGAGGAGTGGAGCTGGATTCCCTGATGACAGATCCTGGACCCTATGCTCATAAGGGACTTCGCCTCAGTACAGAGGTGTGTTGAAAGCTGTGTTCTGTTCGTCTCCCTCACGGATACGAACTAGGTGATATGCATTGCGGAGGTCTAGCTTGGTGAAGACGGTGGCTCCATGTAGCAGGATAAAGGCAGAGCTGATGAGAGGCAAGGGGTAATGTTTCCTGACGGCGATGTCATTAAGACCTCAGAAGTTGATACAGGGGAGCAGAGACCTGTCCTTCTTGTCTACGAAGAAGAATCTGGCTCCCACAGGTGATGAGGACGGAAGGATGATGCCAGCAGCCAGAGAGTCCTAGATGTATGTTTCCATAGATGCATGTTCAGGCTTAGACAGGTCGTAAAGGCAGCTGCTTGAGCTCCGAGATTGCAGACATGGTACACAGACAGGATCCAGGCAGGGGTGGTGACGGATTGATCCTCACTGGGAACCATGGGGAAACTCATTCTTTGCATTTGACCTATCCCACCCCCTTAAGTTATACTAGGAGCAGTGGACTGCCGCAATGCAGCGCCTGGGTAGCAGTCAAGGGTTAAAGGCCTTGCTCAAGGGCCCACAGTGGCGGTGACTGGGCCAAGTGGTTGCTCTCACTTTCCCACCTCAACCCCTTGCCATTTTGGGGACTTGAACTGGCGGCCCGCTGGTTACACGTTTGCTTCACAAACCAATAGAACACCTTTAGGCTGTGCCCCAAATGGACAAGGCTCAGCCACCAGCAGCTCACTAGTGAGCTCCACCACCAGGCCTGATTCAAGGAGGGAGCCCTGTTCTCCCTAAACCGGGAAAGGTGGTGCAATCCCTTAAGACCGATTTCATTTTGGTGGTGGGCTGTGCTGTTTGTCTAGTCCCTCCTTGAAGACCAGTTTGCTTTGGGAGACCCTGCCGGGGGGATTGTTGCTTCTAGGATTATGGGGACACACAAACTCCTCCACCAGGGTAAGATGGCCATTCTTCGAGGGGATGAATTTCAGTTACAATGTAATAATTTACGTTTGAAAGATTACCATATTACAGTATATGTACTGTAACATGTTACCACCTTATCAGTTTTATCGCTCACTTTTGTTATGTGATTCACCGTTATTATGTTATCAGCATTTATCACATCTACACTTGTAAAATAAAGCATGATTGGACAAGACATTATTACAATATTTTGTTTATTACATTACTATATTTGTCGCATGAGCAATTATTTAATGAAGACTTGCCAGGATTTTTTGCTATTTTCAGCTATTTAGACAATGCACTGTCCTCCAAGCGTCAAGATTGCTTTAATTATGCTCTTGTCTTTTTGCCTGCTGAAAGTCCTATCGATGTGCTTGTTAAACAGAGTTAGCAGATTGTGTCTTAATTTACTTACAATGAGGAAACACCTAAGTGAGCACATGCAATGTTCTTTCCAAATAATCACAGAGGTCAATGTGTTGATCAGTCCTGAGCTGTCAGCTCCTTGGTACACACCAAAGAAGATGTATTATTCACTTGTTATTTCTCCCTGATGAGAGGTTGTGCAAGAAATCTGGCTCTGACAACAGTATAATTGTAGTCTGTCAAAGCCCCTGGAATTATTGCTTCCATTTATGGATTTGTTTTTTCTTTTTCTTTTTTTAACCGTGTTGTTCATCAGTGTGTGCTTTGTGTGTTGGTCACACTCTGAGAGGGTGAAAGGCAGCATCATGTGCTGAAGCACTGACTGACTGCGATTTTGGGGTATTTGCTTGTTATTGATGCTGTATTGTGTTTTCGAGGGTGTCAGACTAAGACAAGCCTAAGGACAGCCCCCCCCCCCCCCTCATTATTTGCATATGCTACCTTATGTTTAACAACTGCTCTTTTGTTTTACTATATACAGTGCACTCTCTCTCTCTCTCTCTCTCACAGTGGCTTAGTCTACTTTTGTTTTTACACAGTGCAATCATTTAAAAAAAAAAGGAATTTCATCCTAATTGTATTTTTTAATGATGTTTTGCTCTTTTGTTGTATTAAGCTGCTAATCCAAAGAGCTGCTAGACTGCCTTTCGTTGTTGTTCAACAATGACAATAAAGATCTATTCTATTCTGTTCTATTCTGTTCTAAATTGGAAGCAGTATTAATCCAGGATTTACCAACGATTTGATGTGAAAGCCTGAAGCTGTGGCTGCAGCCAGCAGGTAACAGAATGCATTAGCATCTTTTAATTAAGACTGCTTCCCCAGTATCTCTCTCTCAGTGTACCTCCACCTCCTACCTGTGACCAACTCAGTGACAGAAAGGTCAGCTGTGTGTGTGTGTGTGTGTGGGAAAGAGAAGATACAGAAATGGAGGGAGAGGCAGAGGCATTTGTTTTCCTGTGCAGTTGTTCACAGATCCTCTGAAAATCAGCAAATCAATTTAACTAAGACCTATGAGCTTATTTAAATACATTACTTTTAAGTGGACTCATTTTTACATTTTGATTCAAATCATGCGATTGGAGATTCCCACTACTTCTTGCAGCTAAAAGCTGCATTGTTTGTAATGACCACAGAATTATTATAAATACTAGAAAAGCACTCAGAGAGTGCATACCTCCGCCAAGCAGCTTCAGTCCACCCCAACACAATCTCCCAATTCACATATTTTGTATGGAACGTTAGAGATACAAA
The DNA here is from genome assembly GCA_024666655.1 of Dascyllus trimaculatus. Taxonomy (NCBI): domain Eukaryota; kingdom Metazoa; phylum Chordata; class Actinopteri; family Pomacentridae; genus Dascyllus; species Dascyllus trimaculatus. The sequence continues at coordinate 32,221,673 of CM045461.1, read as the reverse complement.
TGTAATTACATGCAGTTCAGATTTCCTACTGACAATGTGGCCTTCACCCCATCAGATCTAATGAACAGGCGTGGCCTCTAGCGCGGCAGCTCCGAACAGCTTCCCAGCTTCTTAGACAACCGGAGATAAGAATGACGGCCAAACCGTGCATATGTCCTCAGGAAGGAAAGAGAACTCCGTCATTGTCGCTGTCTGTCACGTGGAGACCCAAAATGTCATGTAGTCAGAGGGGGTTACCCCAAAAACAAGAGTGCCCTCTGGTGGCTTTTAGTGTAAACCACATTTAATTGTCCACCCGGTTACAAAAATTTCCTGGATGGAGACAGTGATCCGGATCAGTCCCAAAATTGAATCATTTCTTCCTTGTCCCATTTCACACATTTCCTGAAAATTTCATCCAAATCCGTCTAGGAGTTTTCGAGTTATCTTGCACACAAACAAACAAACAAACAAACAAACAAACCAACCAACGTCGACCATCACATAACCTCCTTGGTGGAGGTAATAATAAATAAAACTAAAATGTTATAATGTAGCAGGTGAAATGAAAGAGCTAAGTTGGAAGGCAAAATACAAGGTTAGCCTATGACACATACGGTATATTGTTATTAGAGTATGCAAAGATGTAATTTCCACTAAAGTCTGTCTAAGCCCAGCCATCATAGTCCACATAAGAGAAGGGTTAACAAAGATGTTAGTATGCTTGTCTGACTTGCTCTCAGTTATAACCCATACTTAAAGTAATCAGCTTAACAAGCTGCAGTGAGCAGTGTAGCGAGTGCTTCACAGACTGCCCTCAAGATCGCTTACGAATAGGAGGCATAGAACATGTCTCTCCAGTCCTGGTAGAATTTCTTTGTCTCTCTTGTTTCAGAAATTCATCTAAGATCCTGATAATTATTTATATCTTTACTTGGTCTGACTTCACTTTACCTTTCAGATATTTTAACTTATTCTGCACTGAGACCTCTCTGGCATCAAAACCAAATGTTACTAAAAGTTCCAGGGACCAGGACCAGCAAAATGTGTCATTTTCCTAGGGATGCTCAAAAGCATTTGCATACTGTAGTAGATACTGTTGTTTGCTTCATTGTGGCTAAATACATATTCAGCAAATCTGAAAACCTATGTCAAGGTTATAGCATTGTCTAAACAGTGTGTCATACTTGCTTCTTGGATGTATGTGCTGGGTGGTTGGTGAGGTCACCATGATAAGAAGTGTCAGCTAATTGACTGTAGTAACAGTAGGAGAACACAGTACTGAGAGGAGGGTCTCTACAATCAAGCAATGGAAGGTGTTTTCATGGTGCTGGCTGAAATGCTCATTCTAAGAATAATAAAGTGGGTACCAGTGTACTGTGTACTGTTGAATCCTGTTGTATCTTCTGGCCTCTCCTCTGAGCTCTTTATGAGAGCCACATAATCCATATGTCATCTTAAATCAGACGGCCATGGTTGGTTAACTATGCTGCCATGCTTAGCCTGCTGTCCTGTCAAACACTCATTTATTTAACAGTCGTCATTGGTGAGGGTAAAACAACATACACTGATCAACCATAACATTTAAACCTTGGGTCCTGACATTCAAGTGAATGTTGCTTTGACATGTACCACCTACTTAAACACTGCTGCTGAGCAAGCGAGAATGGAAATTGATCCAGCACAGTACATCAACATGTTGCTCCTCCATTTGCTGTAGAGACACCTACAGTTAAAGCTGATACATGTTTTACAACAGCTGCCTACTTATCCAGTAGACACAGTGTACACAATAATTCAGTTGGAGCAGTTGTTGTATACACCTAATGGAAATGCTAAGAAAATAAAAAAGCTCTTGTCTGTATTTATAAAATTATTGGCAAAAACCTTGAACCTTTGCTTACAATACTTGCCACACTTCATGTTCTACTGATGTTAGAGGCATTAAGAGTTAGTGAAATTTTGACCAAAGACTGTAATTTTAGTAGGAAATATGGATACCTGTGTACATTTGATTTCCCAATACCACCCTTATTTTAAATTCAACTATTTGGATGTACTGGAAACAATTTTAGCTGTGTCCTCACAAACTTCATGACATATTGAACCCTTAAAATGGCTTCCCAAGTTTTTTTTGAGAGTGAAATTACAGTTAAATAACAATCTTAAAAATTAGCCAGAATATTTTACAAAACCTAGTTTTGGGTCCCAAATAGCAAATCACTAAACTCTGTACAAAATCTTAGATGTTGCAGCTTAAATTAACACCCAAGGCAACTGAAACTTGTGTCCTTGTAGAGAGGAACACAGAATGACATACCTTAAAAAGTCTTCACACTTTGAGAGGACCTGAAGAGTACAGAACATTTGTATACACTGAGATGGAGCAAAACACAAAACATACAGTTAAAGGATATAAACATTTCAAAGTGAGATGTGATGATGAGTATCTAGAATGTTCGAAATAAGACACATGCATGATAAATTGTTAGAAAATACATAAATAAACTGCTATTCACTGTAGTTTTCATTGTGCAGCGGGCTAGAATATATTTGTATTAATTTCCCATTAGTTGACCCAATAACATCTACAGCAGGTAGATGCTGAGCTCCAGTTAGCTGACCCAATAACATCTAGCTTTGTAGAAGTTATTGGGTCAACTAATGAGAGCTCAGCTTTTTGTGCATAGTACAGATTTCCAGGAAAGTGTGCTGCTTGTGACATCTTCATTGATGTGGGAACTGGGCCTGGAAAATCAGCTTGTAGTTGAGGTATTAATAAGTGATTGGACATACTGTATCTTGACTGTTGTCCTGTTCAGAGTGCAGGCCATAGGAGCTAGCTTTGTTAGTTTCTTTGGGTCAGTTTCTTAGATTTTGGGGGGCTGTGACCCTCAAGAAAATGGTGCTCTGCACTAAACCTGACACCCAAGTGCAACACCATCATGTTAGTGGAACAATAAGCTGATATCGACATACTTCATACTTGTGACAATATTTTTTCTGTTTAGACATGAGAACATTGTTAAAGATAAACAGGCCTATCAGGAATCTTATTTCTTGACTGAATTAATTAAATCAGAATATAATCTATGGTTTATAAAGATCTGAACTAAGCAACCTAAAGCTATTTTCGGAAATTTGAAACACCCCCAGATTCAGTCAGTGTGAACTTTATAACTATACAACCAAAATGAACAACTTTGACCTCTGTGCATACACATGGGAGAAATGTGAATTTGGCTATGCCTTCTTATCCTTATCATCAAGCCAGAGTGGAAAAGTGAAAAGCTCCAAAAAAAGCCTTACAGCAATGAGTCATGCTACTTTTCTGAATATGTTAAATTTAGCACAACAATGCTAACCTTATTTTATTCACAGTAGTATGAGGTGGCCTCTTCATTGAATATGCCATGCTTTAGAGACTTCAACAAATGGCTGCAAGTTGTGTTATAATAACAGGTACATCCTGGTCTGAGTACAGGGACCTTCAGGTTGGAAAGAATTAGGAATTAAATGCATGTTTGTCACCCATTTGCTGGGTTTTCATTTTCATTTAAATAACCAGTTACTCACAGTTTCAATGTTAATTAGCTAACTAGCTATGGTTGATGAAATCTGCCAGGGACAGTTGTCATGTCAGTCAGTAGTGACTAACTGAAAATCAGAAGCCTTACTTCTGTTTGCCTCTGTCTGGAGTCATTGACTCAGTGTTTCAATTAAATTCCAGGTGGAGGTGAAGTCATTACTAGTATTGAAAACTTTTGAGCTTTGTTAGAAATGATAACAAACAGAGACAGCGATTATTTGGGGTCAGTGACAGGACTCTTTCCACTACTAAGACAAGTTTAATAGTCTTTGGTAAAACAACAACAGCAAACAAACAAAACAGTCACCGATTTTTATATTTCCTGCTTTTTTGATCATAGGAATAAAAAAAAAGCCCAGATATTTAAAAAAAAAAATCTTACTTCTAAGTATGAAATGAAATGCTTTGTGACCCTTGCCATCCATCCATCCATCCATCCATCCATCCATCCATCCATCCATCCATCCATCTATCTATCTATCTATCTATCTATCTATCTATCTATCTATCTATCTATCTATCTATCTATCTATCTATCTATCTATCTATCTATCTATCTATCTGATCTATCTGATCTGTCTCCGTCCGTCTGTCCGTCCGTCCGTCTATCTACCGATCTGTCTATCTACCGATCTGTCTATCTACCGATCTGTCTGTCTGTCCATCTGTCTGTCTATACATACATCCATACATACAAATGACTTATCTCAATTGACACTGGACCAGTCCATTGCAGGAGTAACACAAAGAGAGGATGAATAAGTGTTTGAGAGCAAGAGGCTATAAGGGCTCAAAATGGTACAAATAGGACTGGGACAGAAGTTTGTGAGATATCACATGACCATGATGATGCTAAAACATGTTTCATGCTACTGTGGGTTTTGGACAGTGTATTTTACATTCTTTACTTTCTTCACAGCCAAGGCAATTAGTAAAAAATTTGGATTTCATCATCATGTTATCATGGACAAAAAACTACATGCAGTTCTGGCTATAATTCACTCGGGAACAATTTGAATGTCTAATTTTGCTCCTTTTATGCCTGCTCGTTTACTTTTTTTAATGCTACCAGTTTCCCCTGGGAAACCAACGTTTAACATCACAATGCCATGCACTGTGGTTTATTCCATTTGGAAAAGTCTGCATAAACGCAGACTTGTGTAAAGTGTGTATAAAGTTCCGATGTTTGTGAGAGAGCCCTGGATGATTAGACCATGGGACAGCATAAGTCACCACAGACTTAAGAACATATCTCAAAGTCTGTGAGTCCATGAGTGTGGAGACTGGTATTGGGCCACATAAGCAACCATGCATCCTCACAACAGCGGCCAATTAGGAATCACCAATAAGCTTGCCATATATGTTGGGAATGTGGGAGGAGGCTGGAGCAATCAAGAGAAAACCCACGTAGGCACAGGAAGAACATGCAGACTCCACACAGAAAGAGCCCAGCCTACTGGCTCAAACCAACAAGCTTTTTGCTCTTAGATGTCAGTGCTAGCCACTGCACTTCTGTGCTGTCTGCCTTTACTTATTAAGGGTTCATCATCAGAAAGTAATTTAATCGGTTTGCTATACACAGTTCTCACATTTTCAAATTGTCATATCCTATCTATAGATTGTGTGCTGTAACAGGCTCATACCTCATGCCCCTGTCTAGTAAGCACGAGGAGGACAGAGTTGCAGTGTTTAGAATGACCCGAGCAGCTTGTCAAATGCATGTCTAGTACAGCTATGTGTTGGTCTGCTGTTCCAGATTAATACTGTGATTTATTGGCCTGTCAGATGCCTCTTTCCTCTTCTAGTTGAGGCGTCAGAGGGTCAGTGGAGGTTGGGCGCCTCCCCTGAGGGCACGAGAGCTGTGATCTGTGTTGCATTTAGATGTCCAGGACCTGCATGACTTCCAACAGGGATGTACAGACTGCAAATTTACTCTACCTTGGGCAAGAAGTAACGGATATTTGCATGAAATGGGACCAAAAGGGAGTTGTGTGTGGCAGCAGGTCTAAATGAAGAAATTACAGGTTTTTATTGCTGTTCTGTGACAGTGCTTTGTGGCTAATAAGGCTAAAACAAATTTTTGTTGTATTTGTACACATTTCATTGCAGAAGTGTTTGCATGAGACACATTTACAACTCTTGTAATAACTGTATAGACATTGGTTATAGCTAGGTATCAGGTGAGTATAGGCACAGTATCACTGTGTTTGTGTATAGGCCTTTCTCTGTCTGAAGATGAGTAATAATAGTTTTGAACATAAGGTTGTGAAGTGGACATCTTGCTCCTAATGTCCACAGAGATCCTTCTTCATACAGCATGTTCCTCTTGTTGCTATGGTGTAGTACTCTTCACTACTCAGAACAGAATTAAACGCATTAATGCTTTTAAGATGTACAAGCATCTTGAGATTACCACTGATGACAGCAGAAGCCGGTATTGCTGCTGCTCATCCATCTTACATGCTATGTGCCATTTTTGTGGCCATTTTCCTGGTTTTCTGTTGTGATAGCTATGTACGTGCTGGAGAAGGGTGCTCTCTGGGATCACTGCTGTAAATCCTAGCTACAAATCTCTGATTGGTTGATTGTTTTTCTAAGCTGCAGAAACAGGCATCTCTAAGCACAACAGTATAGTTAGAATCAATGACTGAAGCAGGTACTGAAGCTGGTAAATACATTCTTCTATCTAAAGTTAATCACTGTTAAGGACATCATCACCTTCCTGGACTTTGTAGTCTTACATTCTTTGCAGTCTTATTTTGCAGCAGTGACATTCAAACTGATGCATACTACAGAAGAGAAATAAGTTCATCTGTAGTAACACAGTCACTATAATGATAAGAAACTGAGGAGTCAGAAATAGCTGAATGGTTTCAGCTGCATGTCTTCAGACAGTCTGTAGATTAGAATGTATTTTATGGACATGCTACAGATCATACGAACATTATTACATTGAATAGTAATGAGCAAGGAAAACGATAGAGGAGAGAGACGACCTGGAAGGGAGGGAATGGAGATGGAAATGGGTGAGAGGGCAAGAGAATAGTGGATAGATGGACAAAATGCTTGAGTGAAATAGAGCAGAATAAGAAATGACTAAATGGGAAAGATAAATGTGGAAGCTTAGGAAGATGGAGATGACAGGCAAAGTTGTATTAGGGAGAATCAGACACACTGATAAGAACAAAAGCAGGGTACTTGGAGGAAGAAGAGGCTAAATCACATTCTGTGTCTGAACTGCTCCCAATTAACTGGAGATCAAATGCAGATGACTGAGCCTTCAGAGATGTAGACCATCACAGGGAGCAGTCAGATGGTGGTCAGCTACTCCTGCCCCTACAGCAGACAATGAAACGCATGGATAAACTCCTGACTATTATTACAGTCAAGTAGCTGCAGTCCCAAGGCAGTGGAGGCAGAACACAACAAGTTCAAAGTTCATCTCTTTAGAGTGTTTGGGGTAAAGTTGGAGAAAGAGCACGAAATGAACTTAATGGCAGAGATTCATGGGTGTTTAAGGAGTGTCAAATAGCCGAAAATAAATTGTAAGGCCTTGAAAAAAAGTTCAGCTCAGTATCTGAAGGAATAACCCATCAAATTTAATTCAGCCCTAGAGTATTTCTGTGAGAGTATGCAGTAGTATTCTTTAATTGTGATCACAATATTTCTATAAAAACATAGAGCCTCAGTCTGACATCCACTAACAATATGTCAACTTCCATTTAAAATGTTATTAAACGTGATATAGGCTTCTAAGGCAACTCTAACTAGTTGTACTGTATGTGGCAACCTTGTATTGGACCACTCTTATGCCCATTGCTGACATTTAGCAAAGCTGGGTTTTAGCCCAATCACGACTACTACAAATGTCAATCTTATTTTCATGAATGGTCCAAAGGAAAATGCCAGTCAATTACAACTTTTCTTTTTTTGTGGGTGTTGTGATAAGATAATACAAGATAAGAAAAGACTGTAACTTGGACTTCTGGTAGATTCTCCCATCACTGCAGCGTTGATAGGCTGTTGGGCTCCTGGTCATTTTCCTGTCCAACAACCTTCTTGCATCACAGGTTAGTGTCCTTGGAACAGTATCATCTCTGTAAATGTTTTTGCATTCCTGCCCTGCCTCACAGTAGTTTTATCAGGGAGGTCTACAGATAGGTCCTTGGACTTCATCGCTTGGTTTTTGTCAGGGCTTTTACTGTAAATTGACGACACAAATCTAAACTATGCCTAATCACTTTAATGTAGCACACATGGACCATTATTTCTACAAATTAGAAATTTCACTATTTGGTTGTTTAACAATGAACAAAAAATCCTAAAACCATATTTTTACTTTGTCATCAGGTGATTCAGTGTGGATCGTGTATTGATGACAGTTTCATCCATTTAAAATGAAATTGAGAAAAATTAAGGTTTTTGATTACTTTCTGAAGTAGTTGTATGTTGCAGCTGATCAGTGTATTTTATCATTACAATGTACATCTCAGCCACAGGGCTGCATGGTGGCTCAGTGGTTAGCAGCGTTGCCTCACAGCTAGAAGATCCCTGGTTCGCGTCCTTTTAGGACTCCTGGGATCTTTCTGTGTGGAGTTTGCATGTGTGGGTTTTCACCGGGTTCTCTGGCTTCCTCCCACAGTCCAAAAACATGCTGAGGTTAACTGATGATTCTAATTTGTCCGTAGGTGTGAATGACAGTGTGGCTGGTTGTCTGTTTCTATGTGTAGCCCTGTGATAGACTGGCGACCTGTCGGCTGGGATAGACTCCAGTCATTTTGTTTCATAAACAGATAAAGCTTAGTCTGTTTATTGACTGTTTTGTAGACTGTGTAATATACTTGAGTGGAGTCTCCACAGAGTAAATGTATGTTGTTTACCTAAACATAGGGTAACATAACCTGAAATGTATATTACTCCTATTTTGCAGTCAACTGTTCTGTGCCTGTCTCTCCTGAAATCCAAGAAATAAGAAAATCGATAATAAACAGCATGGTGGTCAGAGCAACATGTACAATCTCACTTTTGTAGAAGCCGCTTCACACAACTATGAACAAACTATTTGTAGTACTGCAGATAATTTATTTTTCTAACAATTGATGGTGTCCAATGAATAAACATTTTAGAATAACCTGTTTTAGGATACACATGGTCAATCAAATTAGCACCACAGAGGAGCGTTCAGATACAGAGGCGCTATGGACTGAAATCATATCCAGATGGTACATAATATTATCAGTGGGGTCTGTTCTATTTTCCCTGTCATCAAAATAAATCCTCCCTTCCTGTCTTTAATTTATTGAGTATGTTCATGGTTTACTCTTTTATAAACAAATATAATCCCCTTCTCCTTTGGACACAATCACGTACTTAGAAAAAACAAATGTACAGCTTTTCTCCTACAGAATTCTACATTTTTGTTTGATCTGCATAATGCACCCACAGCCTTGCAAGAAACGACGGTCTAAAATAAATGTTGTCTTTTAGCACTTTTTCATCACCTCAGAGTATTTTTAGCGACAGACCCCAAAATCTGCCCATACATACAAACAATTGTTTGTAAGTATGAAGTGCATGATACAGTTGTGTTACTGCCACGATCAGGAAGAAAACAGAAGCTGCCACCTCCTGCTGACAGACAGTTGGTCAGGATGATCAAGACTCAACCAAAAACCACCACAAAGCAATGAGATTCAAGATTCAAGATTCAAAGTTTTATTGTCATGTGCACAGTAAAGAAACACGTTTCCCTGCACAATGAAATTCTTACTTTGCTGTCCACTCAGATAACCAGCAACAAGTATAAAAAATAGTATATACAAATAAAATAGAGTAAAATAGAAATTAAAAAAACAATGTAAATATGAACTGTAAAGTGTATTTAGTGCAAATATGTAGTGCAAAAAATGTAAACAGAAGCGAACTGCAAAATCAAGTGTCCTTATTATAATCCGTTCAGCTGTTGAGGATTCTGATGGCAGTGGGATAAAACAAGTTTCTTAAACGAGTCGTCCTGCATTTCACACTCCTGTACCTCCGTCCTGAGGGCAGGAGTGTGAACAGTCCGTGTTGTGGGTGGGTGGTGTCCTTGGTGATGCTGGCAGCTCTCCTGTGGACTCTGCGGTGGTAGATGCTGTGCAGAGAGGGCAGTGGAGTCCTGGTGATCCTCTCAGCAGTCCTGACCACTCTCTGCAGGCGTTTGCGGTCCAGAGCAGTAGTGCTGCCGTACCACACGGTGATGCAGCTGGTCAGGATGCTCTCCACAACGCAGCTGTAGAAGTTGCTGAGGATCCTGGCTGACATGCCAAACTTCCTCAGCCTCCTCAGGAAATACAGCCGTTGTTGAGCTTTCCCGACCAGCTGTGTGGTGTTGGTAGTCCATGAGAAGTCCTCAGTGATGTGGACTCCAAGGTATTTAAAGCTGCTCACCTGCTCCACTTCAAGCTCCCAGATAAACAGTGGCTGATGAGGTCTCCTCTCCTTCCTCATGTCCACTATCATCTCCTTCGTCTTTTCTGTGTTGAGGGTGAGGTTGTTGTCCTCGCACCATGACACCAGACCGGCCACCTCCATCCTGTAGGCCGCATCGTCCCCCGCAGTGATGCGTCCTATCACTGCAGTGTCGTCAGCGAACTTCAGGATGGTGTTGTCCTTGTGGGAGGCGACACAATGTGCAATGAATTAGAAGCTGCTGGAACACAGGAGTCAGTGTCCACAGTAAAGCATGTTTTACATCACCATGGGCTGAGAGGCTGTCATGCAAGACGGAGGTCTTTCCTTTAGACGCAGCACCTTAAAGCTCGACTAAACTGTATATATAGAATATACAGATCAACAGTTTTCTCCCTGCTCTAAGCCCCCCCCCCCGTCGGACATTGCAAACTTCATGTTAAAAGTCACCACTGACTTGCAGCTTCAGCCAGGATTGGAGCACCTACCTCACTAGTGAAAGTCATCTGTCTACCCCATTGCAGCATCACATTCTGCTCTCATTGTATAATTCGATGCTATTCATATTTATTTATATATTTAGAGCTGATTTTAGTCAAGCACAGGGTTTTGTGGTTCACTCAATTTTCTTGTTATATGCTAGATTTTCTAAACCTTGAAAGTGGAGCCAGGAGGAGGTACAGAGTCTAGTGTCCTTTCAGACAACTTGAATTTCATCATGCTGAAATGTTAGTATGGAATTTTTGCCAGATGATGCCAAAGAAATACTGCCTCGCCCAGCCTTCATATCCACTGGTCTCCCAGTGTCAGCCACTTACCTCCAGTATGTATCTTAATTCTTGTACTGAACTGAATGAGTCAGTTTCAACCTGCTGCAGACTGAATGTACTGAAGAACTCCAATGGTGTGTGTACTCATATGCCTTTTAGTGGTTCACTGCTCAGCACAGAAGAATACCAAGCTGCATAGATAATGGAGATTGTTCATACTGAATCTCTGAACTAAGCATTGCAGTCGGCGTTGCTCTTTTAACTTCTTTTTGTAGTGGATTGTTGCACTTTGAGTTTTTAACAGGAAGTTCCACAAACATGCATTACCTAGTTTTAAAATCAATAAATACATCATAAAACATTTGATTGAATTCTTAATTATTTCAAGTCTGGTTTTGAATGCTAGATCTGACTGCTTTTGTTTTTTCCAAAAGTATTAAATCTGACTTGAACGAAATCCAAGGTGGATTTAAAATGTCCTAAATTTGACTGTGAGCTGATTATAGTAGAGAAGAAGGAGGTGATGAAAGAAGGAGATAAAGATGTGTGTCTGAGAAAGAAAGATGAGAGGTAGGTTATGATACAAGAAAGAGAGGGAAAGGGAGATATTGGAGGGTGTAGTGGAGCTGATCAGGACTCAGGGGGCAGACACTTTAAACATCAGGTGTGTTGGAAAGCAGTGGACACTTCACTTCAGAACAACAGAACAGACTGAGGGGTGAGGTGATGCAGGGTTCAAAGCCCTGAAGTCATGGCTGACTGTTGCACCGCTGTGTTACTGTAAAATCTGTTCTACTGTTCCACTGTACATTGTCTCCAGCTTTTACTTTGCCTCCCACTGCAGTGTACGCTGTGAAAGGCATTCTGCTCTGGAAGAGCTGGAGATGAGCGCTGATGTAATTTGTGTTATGAAATATATATAAATAAATGCAATTTGGTGTCAAATTGAGCAAAGGTGTCTGGAGACTGCACTCCATGGTGGAGTTATAAAAAGCATTACTGCACTGATAACATGAGAAAGCTGTGATATGCTAAGAAGGGATGCGACTCATTGAGGCAAGTGTTTGGGAGGTGGGGACAGATTTCCATGCTTTTAATATTTATTAAACAAATCTGTTCACTTAAAGAACACTGGGAAATGCAGAATGGGAAAGGGAATGGTGTAACAGAAGAAGAATTACAAATCATTGTGATTGCATCAGAAAAAAAATTCTGTTGCAAATTGTTACACTCTTGTGGCTTCATTCAGTGTTGTTGTCACAACAAGGTTTGCAGGTGTAGTACTATTGTGTACTGTGTTTGCAGTGATGTATCCACTAGCCAGTGTTGTGGCAGCTCATTCTTGGCAAAGTACTGGGGAATACTAGATGAACAGTTCATTGTTGGAGCGGCACCTTCAACAATAAGGGGTTCATTCAGCTTTGTAGATTAGAATGTAAAGTTGGTTTTAATGTTTGTTTTTGTCTGAGTTGCAAAAATTTTGCAAAACAATGATTAGACAGAAGGTGACATAAGGACTTATGCATTTCACTCTAAAAGCAACAAGGAAGTCCACTCTAAAAAATAATGCTTGGGACACGCAAAATGATGAACACAACAGTTTACATCAGTCTTTGAGCTTTGAAAACTTAAATGAAATAATGTTTAACCAACAAACTACTCTGGGCTAGAGGAATTAGCCGTTGCTCTACTATCAAAGGTATTTCTTTACCATCTGAAACTGTCCAGGCAGATTGAGATAGTCAGTGGTGCATGATATCCTGAACTGGAGGTAAAGGAAAATCAAGTGGTCAATTTAATTAAGCTACATAAACTCTACATTTACAGTGTCGTTGTAGTTTTAAAACAAGAAACGCAGAAATTTGAGTTTAAATTACACACAACATGGTTCACAGCTCATGGAATCGGCAACATTATTATATCAATCCAACCCATCAAAATAATGTCACGGCTTATCTAAATCAGTAATATATATATATATATATATATATATATATATATATATATGTATAGTGGTGGGAACAGTTTCCAGTCTTCATGCTAAGCACAAGCCACATCCTAAATCATGCTCCATACTTACAAGACAGAGAAGGATTTTCAAAAACATAATTTACACTGTAAAGGTGAATGTTTTAAAAATGAACTGAGGAAAAAAGACTCTGTCGTGGCTTGATGACATAAAACAGCCTTAAGAAGTGTATTTTTTATCCCAGGGAAGAAAGAAAGAGGTACAAACCGACCAACCAGTCAAAATGCGGACAGGATGTTTATCTGTGTAGTGTGTAAAAATATGCAAAGAAATCCTCGCTTAGCTTGGAGTGATTAGTCATTTAAACCAGACAGTAAATCATTTTGGTAGCAGAAGCATTGCAACATGACACTATGGTTAAATACAGTAGGGTGTGGTCATTTTCCATGTTTTTCTGTCTCCCGCTTAGAATGAACTATATTTTGCACTACTGAACTGTTTGCCTTTATGTGTCCCTCGATGATGACATGCCTTCTTTGTCCTAGATGAATCTTTAGCTGTTGTGTTTCTCAGAGCTGCATGGTCATTTTTAGCTCCCATTCTCTACCAGCACATCCCTCTGCCTGCAGTGATCTTGGCAGCCTGTTGAGCCAATAGTGTCACCCTGCAGTGATCTAGCAACCTGCGAAGCCAAATGTGCTGCCCTGTGTGACCTGGCAACCCTTGCAACCAATCACAGCTCCCTGAAATATCATTCAAAGCCATGCAGCCTCTGGTGAAGTCCCGCCTGCAAGATGCCCGCAGTGACACTCAGAAGCAGAACGCCAGTGAAAAAGAGGTCTCAAGACCAGATTTGTCCTTGTTTGTCCTAATATGATGCAGATGGGCTGAAATGTTAATGAAGCTTGCTGGGTGCTTTTGGCTGCCAATGGAGAGACGCACTGACCTAAAAACAGGACACAACTAGTTACTTTCAAGCTGCAAGACTTCTTTGTAGTTCTGTTCATATTTATTTGGATCAACTTTTTTTTGCAGAACATTTTATTACTGAATTGTTACTATGTAAGGAAAACTGCTAGATCTACATGCACTACAGCTGAGCTGATCCTACTGAGTGCAGTACATTACCCACAAGGAGTAAATGAAGAAAGTAAGATGTGTTATCTGTCTGGGATTTAAACTCTGGCTCTGAATGTTTCTCTCATCTAATCGTCACTTTGAGCCTGTGCTTTATTTTAGAACAGCCCTCCAGGCTTACTGCTGAGCCAGGGACAGAAAGCCCATGAATATCACATTCAGCCTGCAGCTCATTTAGTCCTATCAGGACCCTCGTACAAGCGAGCACTTCTAGATCTGTCCTCTTACTTTCACCCACACCACTTTCTGACTGCCTTTGTTTCAGACTTCCCCAACTGTCACAAACCCAGCCACGTTGACATTATTGTCTTGAACAGATGTCAGCTGTAGCAGGTATATGTTAGGCATGAGGCAAAAAGCCCTTCCAGTCTCTTAGAGGTTGCTATGTGAAACCAGTTATTAGGGTTTTCACTTTAATTCAACTCCCTTGATAACAACACCTCGCCTCACTCCAGCCAGTCAAGGCAGGTGACCAATCACCCTGAGTCTGCTGCTTTTGGCAGTTTCTTCCTATTAAATATGAGTTTTTCCAAATGTGTCCAAATGCCACCAAGACCCAGCTTCAGGGGATTGTTAGGCTTCTCTCTATAATGTTGTAAGGTCTTAACCTGACGATGTAAACTGTCCTGAGAGGACTAATGCTATGATTTGGTGCTTTATAAGTAAATAAGAATGAAACTGAGTAATTTAGTTTAATGGCTTTGTCAGTGGCATTGATTTCATACAGCAGGTTCCACTTTCAAGAGAAAGTTAAGCAACAGACTCAGCAGCTCAGGTGGAAGAAAAATTAATGGCTGGTTGTGTTACTTATGGTGTATGATCATCTCAAACCACTGAGATCAACCATTGTTTTTGTTTGTAAACCTAACTCTGAATTATGTGTTAATGACACATTCAATCAGATGCTGAATCAAACTTGTTTTAATACTAAACCCTAGAGTTTAGTTAAATTCAGAGATCAAATACCCCTTTCATCTTTCTCCAATTGATTTAAAGTCCTCTGATATATTTCACCTCACATATAACAAATGTTGCTATGGTCATCTAAATAACCACTAATTTGGTTAATTAGGAAAAATCAAGGCACCACATCACACTGATGCAAAATGTTTACATCCTTTAATGACATAAAGCAGAGATGCTCATTGTTTTCTAACATTCCCCACACAGGCCTAATACACACTAGTATCATTAGCCAGCTAATCCTAGTACATAATGGTCCAGCTGCACTTCATTATCATTCTGCTATAAGGGAAAAATGCCCTGGCTTGTTTGTATGTCTTTATAGCAATCATAATTGTCTTGGAAGAGATAAGCAAAGGAAGTGGCTTCAGTATTCCTTCAAATCAGTGACTGGTGGAATTGTTGTGGTGGAACATTTGCATGCAGAGAGACCAGCTCTGTCATTAAAATGGATAATCCACTGAAAAGAACTAGCAGGGCTGCCTCACTGCTCAATCCAAATCCTTGGCAAATCTTTAAATTTTCAGTGTGGTATGTTGCTTGCCTTGAGGTTTTTGTTGTTTCCCATAGCAAAGTGGATTTTGAAAACGCTAACACATGGGCGAAGGATAGGAGAAAGCAGCCTAAAGTCTGACAGGATCTTACCCACAGCCTATATTCAATTTACAGTGCCCACTTCCCTTTGTGCTTCCTGCTAATAGTACTGCTGGCCTGAGAAGGGTGTAGACAGACACTCCCATGTGTAAATTTGCCCTGACCACTAGATGAGAACCTTCTCTGGCTTCCCCACTAACAAACATGACTAATTTGTGTTTGCAAGAAAGCACCACCAAGCTACAGATGCAGCTACAGGGGATCCTGATAATCAAATCGAGCTGTCCTTCTTGGTTGGTGGTATAGAATTTTGTCCCTGCATCACATGTGCCCTCTGATAATCCATCTATTGACTGGTGGAAGCTCAACTACTAACCAGTTAAAACTCCCCAGCCTCTTTATTTTTGTTTTTGTCTTGTCATTCCAATGCCTGACATGTGTCTCTGGAGCTTTGCTGAAAGCTGCATGTCAGTGTGGTCTCATGCAGTCAACCCTAACGGGACTCAGTTTTGACAGACAGCAGGGAAAGGTTGTTCTCTTTGTGCATGAAATGCAAACAAAGAGAGCTGGTCTCATTTCTGTATTTTACCCCTCATTAAATCCATTAAAGTCAACTAATCTGTTGATGTTAATGTTATTGTGTTAATAACTGAGTAATGGGGGGATTTATAACTATACCACATATTCATCATACAGGGCTCTATTGAGGAAAGTCTGTAGTCCTAAGATTCACATTTACAGAGACATGGACATGGTTCATTGTCTGTTCAGCAAGAAGCTAGGTTATTACCAAGGCAAAACAGGTATCTGCCGCAAATTGAATTGAAATTAGTATTCACTTGCTGTCCTGACTTCTGCCATGCTGGGCATGTTGCAGTACATGCATCAGAATGGAGCTTAATGCAGCTGTGTGGACAGGTTCTGGAGCACAGCAGCAGTGTTAGAAATGCTAATATGTCACGTGTGATTTCATTTGGAAACTACGCTGCAAGGCTTTAGTGCCTGAGCAAATATAGAAATGTAAAACTTGGTTAGACAGAGGAGAGAGGAAAAATAGTGACAGCAAAAAAAGACTAAAAGAGGAAAAGCAAACAAAGAAAGAAGCAACCAAGAGAGACGAGATGAACCAGCAGCTCTGTGCTTGATCTCTTGTTCTATTTCAACAAACTGGGCCTCACAGTTTCCTTCTTTTAATGCTAGCACAATGTCATTAGAGTTCATTTGTGGAGAGGCACTGATGACAAGGTTAGGGTTATAATATAGACTACAGTGTCAAATTCACCCATACACTAAACGTATTGATTCTTATGTAAACAGGGCTGGATTACCAACTGGTAGAAGTGAGAAGGCTTCAGGGCCACAGATCTGCAGATTGTTCATGACTTTGTTGTAATGTCAAAAACTGGTAAAATAATATTTTTACACAAGCTTCCAAATCTTTTTCATAGAAGTTACCTTTGTAATTTGTTTTATCTGATGTGTTTTAAAGGGCACATAACTGCTGTTTGGTTTATGGTTTCATGCAAAGAGATATGATATTGAATTGAATTGAACTCGGTTGTTGAACTATGTGTTTAGGGAGACTGTTACAGTGAAGAGCTTATAAAGGCCAGGATGTCAAAATTCAGAAGACTGAGACTCATGTCCTGTATTGTGTAAGGTGGAGGCTCCTAAATCATTTTGCAAATGTAGAGTTTAGGCAGAGATTGTGGTTTTGGCAGAAGATTGAAACGTATCCTTTCCTGTGTATTATTCTACATGTTGACTTAGATTTTGTTCTACTTAAAATACGATGATGATTTCCCAGTAACCGAGAGCTGAGTTGCTTAAACACATGTATCCACTATAGACATTTTAAAATGTTGCACTTACAGTCTGTTTTTTATGATGTATCTGCAGTAGGTGATACCAGGCTACATTCAGTGCAATCTGCTTCATGGCACCTTGAATGGTTAGGATAATGAAAATGTTTGCGTTTATGGCAAAAATAACTGATGTAAGTCAAGGTATGGTAACTTTCAGCAACACCCTTTTTCCACTTTTCTGATTGAGGACAAGCCGCTTCCTGCAGTGCAAGGACCATGCAGCTGTGTTTAAATACCATAAACAATAATTGCACAGCATTATGTTTGTCAAAAGACCTTTTTTGACCCACTATTTACAAAAAAAATGCTTGTGGCTAATGCTGACATCATGTATAACCTTACCTACTTGAAGCAAAACATGGACCCACTGCTCAATTGTGCCCAGCAGCCCTGTTATGGTTTCTTTTCACCCCGTACAGTCTTAACAAAAGTTCACATACACTTGTAAAGATCATGGATCTCATGGCAGTCTTGAGTGTTCAGTAACTAATAAAACTCCTGATTTTCTGTGATGGATGTATGGAAACATATTTGTCACAAAACAATTATGCATTTTGGTTTTTTCATAGATTTATTATCAGTCTTGTTCAAATATGAAAAAATCTACTGGGTCAGAAATGTACATACAGCAATGCTAATATTTGGTTAAATGTCTCTTGGCGATTTTCAACTTATCTAGGCACTTTTAGTAGCCATCCACAAGCTTCTGGTTGTACCTTTGACCACTGCTCTTGACGTAATCGCTACAGATCAATTAAAGTTGTTGACTTTCTGACACAGACTGGTTTCCTCATCATAGTCCAGAGGTTCTTCATGGGGTTTAAGTCAGAACTTTAGGAAGACCAGTCTGAAACCTTAATTCTAGCCTGATTTAGCCACTTTTGATGTGTGGCTGAGAGTCATTATCTTGTTGAAAGACCCAACTGCGTTCAAGAACTGACCTTCTGGCTGATGATTTTAGGTTTTTGGACAGAATGTGGAGGTAAACCTCCTTCTTTATTATTCCATTTGCTTTGTGTAAAGCACCAGTTCCACTGACACCCTAGGCAGGTGTGGTTCTTGGGGTTAATGACCTTACTTTTTCAGCTTCTCTCTCTAGTCACTGTAGCCAAATAGCTACATTTTTATTTTGTTTGAGCACAGAATTTTCCTCCAGAAAGCCTTTTCTTTGTCCTTGTGATCAGCAGCAAACTTCAGTCAAGCTTTAAGATGCTGCTTCTAGAGGAAAGGCTTCCATTTTACATGGCGGCCTCTCAGCTCATGGTGTTGTAAACACTGTGGACATTGACACCTGTGTTCCAGCAGCTTCTAATTCATTGCAGACCTGCTTTGTGGTGATTATTGGTTGACTCTTGATTATATCCTGATCAATTTTCTCTCAGCAGTAGGTGATAGCTTGTTTTTCCTGATTGTGGCAGTGACACAACTTTACCATGCACTTTATACTTACACACATTTGTTTACACAGTTGATTTAGGGATCTAAAGCATCTTTGAAATGCTAAACCTGACTTTCCTGACTTGTTTAAGTCGATGATTTGCTTTTTCAGATCATTGCTGGGCTCCTCAGACTTTTCCATTGTAGCTTTGTGACTTAGTTTAATGACTGTATCAAATGGGGACTATTTAAAATGGCTCAGAGGAGTCAGCAGCTGTAGTCAATTGTAATCACTCACAAGAAAATTAAAGGACATGCCACTATGAAAATTAGACTAGCACAGCTTTCTACATCTCCAAAACTGATAATTCAAATTGCTGCATGTATATTTTTGACCCAACAGATTTTGTCAAATTTCCCGAAGACCTATAATAAAAGTATGAAAGAACTAAAATGCAGGTTTGTTTATTGTGACACACGCATGTTTCGGTGATTCATAGAAAATTCAGAGTTATAGGAGTCATTGAAAACTCAAGACTGCCATGATATACATGGCCTGTACAAGTGTATGGAAACTTTTGTTCACACCTGTATATGAACATGCTGCCATCCTTAGCAGCTCTATATTATGCTGCCAAGGATAAGGTCCACAGATAAATGACCTTGACTTATCCATCGTCCATAAATCCGATTAGAGATGTGAAGTAGCCTGAGCTCTTTAAATTATCTACTGAATACAAGTTTTTAGCCACTTCACCGTAAGTATTGGATTTTACAAAACTAGCCTATTCTTAAGTCAGCCAATCAATGATAACTCTGTTTAAAATTATTCAGAATCATCAGTAGGAAAACATCTAAATGATGCAGGAGGCATACTGTGTCTTTTTCATTTTCATGTCCATGGAAACTGGTTTAACAAGTTGTATGTGCAAAGCTGTCTGCTTTGAAGCCACAGTGAACGACAGCACAGTTTGCTGATAGATCTGAACTGGAGCTGAGGAATGTGGGATGCACAGGTACATGCCTCTTTTCTCTAGCAGCATGAATAATCCCAGAGATGTGGCAAAAACAGAAAGAAAGAGGCACAAGGAGATACATAGAAACCCACCTGAGAGAAGGAGAGCCAGTCAGGTAGAGAGCTGTGTCTGGAAACAGAAATGTCATGGACCAGAGACAGAGAGACGTCTGGCTGCAGAGCCAGACTGTATGAATAAATAGTAGAAAGAATGAAGCAAATAATGAGAATCAAAAAAAGTATCAGTGTCATCCCATTACTGTGCCGATACATTATTAAAGACACACACACACACATATAGGGACAAAATGAAAGGCATCGCTAGTCTCAGGGAGAGATAGTAATAAAGAATCATGTAAACGTAGGAGTGTGTGGGGGATGGGGCTGTGCATGATTCATTACTGCTCAACAAGATCTTTGAAATGCTTGTACGCTATAAAGGAGACAACGCTGAAGGAGCTGAGTTGATGGATTTAAAATCCAAACAGCTGTGATGTGCTGTAGTAACACGTGAATGGAAACACAAACATCAGTGTGTCAATACTGAATGAGAATTTCAACCGCTCACTTTTTTAAGATGACAAACAAAGAGTCGTGAACAAAAGCTGACCTGTGCTTGTAGACCATGTGTGTCTGACAGTCTGGAGTTTCCAGTGACTCCTGTAACTCTCATTTTTTGAGATGGAATCACTGAAACACGTGTCTTTGTCACAAGAACAAAACAAAACAATCAAGCATTGTGGTTCCTTCATAGATTTATTATTGGTCTTCCAGCAGTCCTCATATTTGATCAGTGTCTCTTGGCCATTTTCACCTCAACTAGACACGTTTGGTTTCCATCCACAAGTTTCTGGTTGATCTTTGAGTCCTCTGGACAGACTGGGAGCAGTTGAACTCAGCTTGTTTCAGACTTGTTTCCTCATCACAGTCTACAGGTTCTTGAGGGTTTAGGTCAGGACTTTAGGGAGGCCAGTCTAAAACCTGCATTCTAGTCTGATTTGAACACGCTGTGGGAAAGCTGCTGCTATTCCTTGCTTGTGTCAGGATGGCACCTTTTCATTTTGGGTTCCGTTTAAACTGATTAGCTGAGATCACCTGCCCAACAATACGGAAACGGATACTGAACATAGTATTAAGAAAATAAAGCTGCAAATGATGCTGGTGTTATAGTTTAGTGCTACGTGTCTGATGTTTCAGTTGTCCTTCCTGCACAACTTCTCTCTGATCTTATTTTATATACAGGAAGGATATGCAAGGAGGTCAGTAGGGACTGGGGGATCAGTGGGGGCCCGTAGCTTATGTGCCCCTTTGGGCCTGTAATGTGTTGATACCGGACTTGTTGAGTTGAAATGATAGATCGGGCTTCAGAGAACAAATGTGGCCTTCCATAATGGTCTCAATGTGGCATTTCCACGCTGGTTAGAGTACAGTACAGAGTGCAGTTGTTCCAGACTAATTGTAGTTATAATTATGTAGTGAACGAGAATGAATGACGGAGTAATGAAAAGACTCAGGACTGAACCCCAGACAGACTCACAAGATGAGGAGTCGCTCTGACGGCTGGTGAGCCTTAGTGCTGAGGTGTGGAGGAGGAGGACAGAGAAACGAGCGGTGCTAGGATGGAAGTGGTTTGTGAAACGGGGGGACTGAACGTCCCTCCCCCTCCCTCCCTCCCCCTCTCTCTCCTCGCTGCTGCAGTCAGGGACAGTCTAACGCGGAGCTCCGGTCTCCATCCTCACAGCGACCTTGCTCACTAACCGACCGCTCTCCGGTTCGCCTCCGGTGGATCCGTGAGAACAGACGTGTTGTTGTGGATCGAGGTGTCGCCGTTCAGCGCCGTGAGCATGTAGGGAAGACACGGAGAAGGACACATCCACGACCGGAGGACTCGCTGTGGACTGGGTTCGTTAGTCCCTCATAGGGGGACGGAGGACGCTGTGTTCGGTGAATCGGCTGGAGGAGGATGAGCATCACGGAGCCTCTGCTGGTTTAGTTTCAGCACCGAGGACAGAGCAAAGAGCCCACCGCCTCATTTCAGCACCGACCCGGACTTCATCTACAAGTTGAGATCGTAGAGAGCAACCTGAGGCTGTCTCTGCTCCTCACTCACTGAGGATGGCTTCAGCCCGCACTTTATTAAGCTCTGAGGGTTCATGAAGTTCTCCTCCACACGGATGATCTAAACCTCCAGGGCTGATGTAGTTGGAGAGGAGCTGGGTGACACTGTGCTGCATCTACTGCAACTTGTTAGTCAGCTGTTAAATACTACATTTGCAACAAAAAGCAGGTGATCTACGTTAGGATTAGTCTGAGACAGACATCAACTTGTGCTCATGGGGATTTGTTCCTCCTGACCCACACGCAGCACACCGTGCACACTCCCAGCAGCACTACTGGAGGACAACACCGAGCCTCCAGCATTCACAAGCGATGGCTCGGCTTTGCCAAATCCTCTTCCTCAGATCCGTCCTCCGCTGCTCTCTGACCCTCACCCTCACTCTCCTCCTGTCCTGCTCCTGCCCGGCTCTAGGCAAGAAGAAGCTCTACATCGGGGCCCTGTTTCCCATGAGTGGAGGCTGGCCCGGAGGACAAGCCTGCCTCCCCTCCGCTCAGATGGCCCTGGACCTGGTGAATAAGAGGACCGACATCCTGCCGGACTACGAGCTGGAGCTGATACACTACGACAGTATGGTGAGTAAATGACTAGCATACGCAGTGCAGACTGACTTCTCTCCTGCTTTACTGTCATGGTGATGAGAATTAGTGTGCTTTGTCACATGACACTGCACGTGTTGGAGCACAAAAGAACAGCACAACAGGAAAGAACAGACAGCAGATCTGCTGCAGGCAATGCGACATCCATGCAGCCTTTAGCAAGTGTCTCTCTAATCCACTTTGTGCTTTACAGTAAACCATGTCTGTAGCAGTGCAGAGGACAAACAGAGTTATTTGTGTTAACCGAATCAAAAATTAGAGATGAAAAGAGGAACCATTTTCAATCAGGCACATGTATGGATGAGGTGTTAGCAGAATAACCACCAGACATCTAGTAATAGATGATAGATCATTTACAATACATGAATAGCCTATAAACAGACCTGTGGGTGGCCTGGTTGTTAAATGTCCCCTTTTCTGGTTGGATCATTTGACCATTTGATTCATTAACGAAGTAAACTTCTCCTGTAGTGACTGACTGATACTGTTTGATTTAAAGACTAATTACAAAGTGTAAGAGCACCAAGAATTTATAACTGGATTACACATTTACATTATTTTTAACAACCTGACGATGTAAGTATTTTCATTCCATCATTTTAGTGATGACTTATACACGAGGAATACATGATTTATGATTCAGTGATAGTTAATAAACAGCTATAGGGTACTAAGCTGCAGAGAAAGTTCGCCTGACTTTTGTAAAAGTTCCATTCATCTGAGAGGTGAATGCATACATTGCAGCTCCTAATGTTCTTCAGAGTGAACATAGCAGATATCTCTGCACTCAACACCTAATGGCTCTCTGTGCGTTCACCTCAGAAACTTCCCAGTTCATCTATTTCTGTTGCTTTTCACTCAACGTGAACTCCAGCGTTATGAAAGCACCACGGCACTTTAAATGTGGTGTGTGCAGTAAAACAGAGAAGAAAATGGTGTAACTGGGCAGGATCATATTAAATGAAGGGGTGCCGTGAATAATAAGATTGTGAAAATCAAGAAATTATGCCAGTGAGACTCTTAAAGTTATTTTTTGCCTTTATTAAATAGCAGAGTAGAGTTAAACAGGAGAAGAGGGGAAAGAGAGCAGAGGAATGATGTGCAGCAAAGGTCTGTTCAGCTGGGAGTTGAATCGAGGACATGACTGGTCAGTGTCTTTTAGCCCATGGAGGATGTACCAAAATGCTTTGTTACTGCATGGAACTTAACAGCTGCAATCATGTCTCTTAGACCGACCCTCTGAACAACAGAGTACTGTTACTTTTCTGAAAGCATGCAAGCAGCTAGCAGGCCTATCTCCTTCACAGTGTGCTATACTAAACAGTAATGGCTGCCAGTGTTGATGCCTGGAAATACTTGTTCTAATCCAGGATGTGTGATACACAGTTTGGTGCTTTGAGTTAGTGTCGAGTTTTCAGTTAACGTTTATTGGATTGCCCCCTTTGCATTATAAAATGAACCCTCACAGCCCTCACCACTGTTTCACAGCATTCTGTCTCATTTTAGCAGTGCTGCTGTGTCGCACGATGACAGCACTACTGTGCATACCCCAGATAAAGAAGGAAGCCACAGATTTTTTACTGAAATTTGGGATATAATAATAAATTAAATAAATTATATATATTGACCTAATTGTCAAGTACTTTGTGACAGATAACAATGAACAATATGTCATTCAGCAACACCATTAAAACTGCTGACAGGTGAAGTGAACGACATTAATCACCTTGTTACAACAAAATGTTCAGAAGATTTGGATCCTGGCATTCATGTGGATGTTACTTTGACATGTGCCACCAACCTAAACATTGTTCCAGACAGTGCCTCCCTCCAGGCAGCCCTCCCCAGTAGGACACCCCACACAGCAAAAATTGCTCAGGTCTGGTTTGAGGACCATCCACCAAGCTCCCCAGATCCGAATCTAATCGTGCATCCATGAGAGCAAGTCGATACACAGATGCCCCACCCCACAACCTACAGGACCCAATACTGAATACGCTGCAGTCGTTGTGGTGTCAAACCCTACAGGAGACTCCTAGAGGCCTTGTGTCCACACCCCACTGTGCAGAGCTATTGTGGCAACGCAAAGGGAATGTATACAGTATAAGAGGTAGTTTTACTGTTGTAGCTGAATGCTGTGTGCTTGGTTCTGTTGCTTTGCCTTGTGTTAAATGATTAAAAAACTACTTCCTCTGATCAGTTTTTCAAAATTCAGCTGGACTGAAGGTGCAAACATTTAGTGTCAAAGTTAAAGAATTAAAATGAGCATTATCCAATTGAAAGGGATGCTGATGTTGACTAGCAGCTATGTAGCTACAGCTTGTGAAGCTCGGCTACTCAACTGTATTTCTTGTTCACTTAAAGCTGTCCTTGCAAGCCTAGGCTCCTTACATGCTTGATAACAATCCATTTGAAGGTTTGGGTATCTGAGATGGGCAGAGTTGTGTTAAGAACATAGACAGACTTGTCTGAGTTAACTTGAATGCACCTGTTTTGGATGTATTTGTGCAAAGGGGTTCAGGATAGTCACCATTTGTCAAATCCAGATTGATTCTATTCTGGAATTTAGCCAGCTGTCTTCTCTGTGGAGTAAAGCCAACAACAGTTCTTCCTCCTGCGCATGTGTTGATTCTGAGTTCACCACATCGAGGAGGGGCTGCTCACAGATGGACCAGAGAGAGAGAGAGAGAGATAATCGAGGAGGAGCCGAGTGAATCAATCAAATCAGCTCCACAATGACAACAGCATAGGATAGGAATTTATTAATTTTGAATAGTAACAAAATAGAAAATCAAAATTGGCAATCAGCATTGATAAAATGTTGGGCTAGCACAAACAAATCAGTGTATGGGAGGCAATGGAGTACAGTATCTAGATACAGAGCATGTGTAGATTTAAACAGGACAGTCAAATCTTTCTTTGAATGATGACAGACACAACCAGTTTTAACTAACACACATATTATTGTATTGTTCGTGTCCATACTGAATACATTGTGTAGAATTCTTCATTTGCATAAAACTGGAAAAGGCGACAAAGTCATCTCAGAGTTTAGCTTTCTAGAAGGTCCCAGTTCCTTATACATTGAGAAAATGTAGCTCTGTGGCTCCTCTCATTAAAAGTGGGCCTCCAGCTAAGAGGACTGTCAGCATTACACAGATTGGTCAGTGATGTAAGAAAGAATCACTGGAGCTGGTTGACATTAACATCACCTTAAGCCAAAAGACAAGCTGTCAAATAGCTCAGGGAAAGACCCCTCCCTAGACACCCCAACAATCTGGCTTACACTAAAGGGACTCTGTGAGGAAGAATGGTCCGTACTTCCTCCTGAACATTGTGTATTTCTGATTTGCAGCTGCTGGAAACACTTACTTGAGGTTGCTGCCACCAAGGTTATTAAATCCAAAGGTTCGCTTCCTTCTTCCACTGACAGTGACAGTTTAATGGGTGCATTCAATAAACAAAATGTTAGGAGATAGCGTGCCTTGCTATGGTTGATACAGAAATGTAATATGGGCAGTAATATGTTTCTTACTAACTATTTCTGTTGTTACAAAATAGCTGTATATGAACAGAGTTGAAAGAAAATATATTTCAAATGGATGAATGGATGTAGCTTAGTAGCTAGCTCGCTGTGTACAACCATCAATGAGCACGACACCAAACCCTAATGATCCCTGTGACGTGATGAATCACACTTCGATTCAGAGGCAAAAGGCCAGTTATCATTTGTTAGCTATACAAATGAAGCTCAGTGATCGGTTCTTTAATATTGTGAGCTTTCACAACAATATGACACATGAGTCATAACAACATACTGTGAAACAAACAAATTGCATTGTGAAAGGGGAGCAGCTGGTAAGGTAAATCTAGCCAACAGGGACGTGAGGAAAGTCTATACAGTTAATGTGCTCTGACTGAAATGCATGTTAAAATCAGCTGCCTTTGGAGGAATATGTGTAGTGCTGATTAAAGTCTGATTCATTCTTTTAGGCGGTGTTTGACAAAATGCAGCATTAGGGTTGATGACATGCTGCACTTCTTTCAGTGGCATCAAATGATTAGAAATAATAAATAAATAAATAATAATAATACACATCAAGGATTACAGGATGTGTATTTTTTCAGCATCACTGAGGTTGACTGGTCAGTACTCATGTTTGCTCCTCCTCACCTTCAATTTGTCAAATAGATGTTTAAGCTTTATTAATAGCATGAAAAGACCATTTTTAGGTTTCTGTCTCGAACATCTGCGCTGACGCTTTCATCTTTAGTGTCACTCTGTGCTCTGTGTTTGTATCTGCACAGTCATTCCCTTTTAAAGAGCAAAATGAGGTTTCAGATTTGAAGTCTTGCACTGCCAGATTATAATTTTAGTCTCTTTCTATCACACTCCCTCCTCTCACCTGAGCCTCACACTCACACACATACACACATACACACATACACACCGGGTATATAAACAGTTAAATACACTGTGACAGGCTGGTTTGCTTTTTAAAAGCATCACTCTGATTGGTTCAAGCTGTTCTGCATTAGATCCCTACTTCAAAAGCCGGTTGCGGGGTGGGGGGTTAGGGGGTGTAGAGGTTGGCATGACAACAGTAACCACGACAACTGCAGTTCAAACAAACACAGATTTGAGTCCAAGAAAGAGCCAAGATCATGCACCCGGTATCATTGCACAAACAGGAGCAGACGGATGGGAGGATGATGTAAGCTTGTCGCAGGGAGAAAAACATATTGAGCACAGTTAGCCAAATGTAAGAAGTGCTGGCCGGAGCACTCATTGATCAGATACCTCTAAACTACTCCAGTTCTCAGCCAGGCCAGCTGCACATCAAACTGAGCATGTTCTGATGGATCTCCAGCTGATCACAGTCCAGCCCCACATCAAGAGCTGCCAAAGAGACCAGAAAAACAGCCTGCGTCATCAGGTGGTCAATAGAGTGTAAAATTTCTCAAGATTTTTCCCCAAATCTAGCAAATAAATGATTAGATATCAGTTCAGCCCTGCAGCACTAAAAGATGAAGGCTCATTTGAATGTGTTGGTGATTTCCCAGGAGTGCCACGTTTACTCAAGAGGTCAGCTGGCAGGAATATAGCTCCAGATTGCTGTGTGCCCACTTTAAAAAACAAACTATTTGGTTCAGGATTGAAGAGGACAGCTTTTTCTAGGTGACTTTTTACCATGCTTGTTGACTCAGTGTGATTAGGTGAAGAGAGCAGATCCAGCACATGCCTTAGCAGCCTCCTTTAGCACCACAGGAATGGATTTTACCCTCATAGACAGGATGTAGACAGTTTCAAGAGTTGGTTGCTAGGGAACAGCTTGGTTTGTTCAGCTATTGATGTTGGCAAACAAAGGAACAGGAAATTAAGTCAAGCCCCTTTTAAATGTTTATGGTTTTTAGCTGAAATGGTTTCTGACCTTCATCAGGACTCTCCCGTTCCAAACCTGTAGAGATTTAGCAGTCGTTAAGTGTTTTATTCTGTTTTTTCACTTTAATATCCACCCACATGAAAATTATAATTTAATGTTTCATCATTTGATTAAAAGGTTCTCTTCATAATTGATTTTACACTCAGTCCTGACTGTGTAATATGAAAACATTGTATAGTAGAAGCTTAAGGGCCTTATTTCCAAGGTTTCGTTGCTGTGAATTGAAGGATTTTTTCCCTTATGGCTGTTGATGGTGCTTCCTCTTCCTCCCCTGTGATTGTTTTAAAAAATATTTCCTGTTACTGTGAAAATGACACTCTAAAGTTAATTCAAAAGGCATTCTTTTGTGTGTGTGCTAATATAAAAGATATGGTGCTCAAATGGATCTGTTTCTGTTAGGTAACCGAGGCTTATCATCATGAAAGTCTTTCTTAATCATTCAGCAGACTGAATGTCAAAGCATAATAACCAATGCATGTATAACCTGCAAGTGGAAACTGACGTATTTTTCTGTAAACAAACTATAATGATACAACCGCTGTGCAAATTCTTCCATTTTTAGAAGAGGATTAAGCCATTCTTTGTGTGGGCAGAGTCTAAGCCTTAAATCTCTGAGCAGTTCACTGAAAACTTGCTACAGCATTGTTTGGAGATGCATTTTAACCTTCTGTGGTGCAGTACTGACTGGAGAGATGCCATCTTACAGATAGTGGGTTGTCTCCAGAGGTGCACAGGTGTTAGTGATTTCTTTCCCTTTACAACTTCCAACATTTGGGAAGACAAATTGGGCTGTTAAGAGAGCACAGCTTGCTAACATTAGCACTGATTCCTACAAGGCATTTCACAAATTACTTGACTAGCTGGCTGCACTAGTTTGCAGCCAACCACGTCTTAATAATACACATAAAACATTCATACAGACTCTCAAAGCAGTATCTCATTACATTCATTCTGATCTGATGTTGCACCTTGACAGTAACCTCTGCAAACTTCCGTATTAATTGTAGTTCTTAGATTTAACAGTGCTTTCGCAGCATTTTAAAAGCAGGAGCCATTGGCTCTGTTTTCTCCAACATTTCACTCAATTGCTTTGGTAAACTAAAAAAAAAAATTGCTGTTGATACTTGCAGAATGTTTTCTGCATGTTGTTTTGCTTTTTTTTTTTTTTACAATAAATACATTTAATGCGGCGGCAGCATGTAGAACAACTGCAGGTAATAGCAACAGTGCTAACAACTTAAGCTAATGCTTAAATCATCATTTGGAAAAGTACATCCAAGAAAAAGATCTGAGGAATGTAGTCACTGGTCAGGTTTAGATTTGAGTAAATAGAAGCACTGATGGATAAATCTAACCACTGTATAAAATCTGACAAGTAATGAAAAAGGAGGGGGTCTGGTGTCCCAGTAATTAAGACAACATCCACAGTTTATTTAAAGGCCACAGGACCTTGGCTGCATGTCATAATCTTTACAAAGGACATTACAAAGGAGGGCAAGTCAGAAAACAACAGGAACTTACATCAATCAACTTTTTACTTCATGCTATGAACAGTTAATGAAAAAACCTGGATCCAAAAGAATGTCAGTGTCAGTGGCCAGGGGAGTTTTACAGCTGGAACCCTGACTTCTCTGTCATGTACCTGCCTAGTGGACATTGTCATAAGGCCAGGCCTTCCACAACCCCACAAATCAATTTTAATCTCTACAGTCAAATTACAGTTCATCTCACCTTCACTGGAGAGGCTTTTTAGCAGCACATCCATCCGGTTTTACTCAAAGAGGTATTAAAGGAAATTTTAAAGAGAACTCCAGCTCATCTTAACGTGCTGTGTTTGCTATTGATGTGGCTATTGTGGCTCTGTGGCTCTGCTATCTTTCACTGTCACTGAGCTAAGGATTGCTGCTTCAACACACCGTGCTTTTGATTATGTCACCTGTTAAATGGCTGTTTACGATTACATTCAATATCTTAATATTACTAACAACACCCCTAAAATGTTGTGCTACTGATCATGATGAAACAGTGTGAGTGAGGATGAGCTCTGTAAACCCCATTCTAATTGAAACCTGTACATTAGACAGATTTGAATAATCATCTGTATTTATACAAAACTGCAAAGCCATCATTATAAAAGACCTGTGTGGAGTAATGACATCAGAACATAACATGATGACGACAACAAAATCAAATTTCCAACTGTTATTCAACCATAACTCCCTTTACCTCTGTTAACAGATAATGATAAGCACACCTTCATCATTACCATTTAAATGTCTTATTGATTTTTCATTGACTGTAGGTTGTAAATAGAAAGAGCAGAACCATTTGTGACATGTGGATCAAGATCACAAGGCTTGACTGGAGAGTAAATGTTTTCCCCAGCATTACACAGATCAATGCTGTCCTCCAGACAAGCCTGTCAGGTCTCAGGTTGATGTGACCTTGGAACGTGCCTCACCTCTCCCCTGGCTGCTGTCTGTACCTCAGCTCTATGTACGGTTATGCTCAGGTCCAGCTAATTGTGTAAAGGAAAATGTATTTCACAGCTGTGTATTATATGTTCTCCCATTCTGTGTTCAGTTTCTATCCACATTCATCTATTCTGTGTTTGAGACAGAACAATATACATACACTGACTTGCATAAACCAGAAAACAGAAAGGGGGTCACCATTTGTGGCTTTGCCGGGGTAGGCCAATTACCAAAACCCAGCAATTAGTCCAATAGATTGTAACTGAATGTGTGCAGGTCTTTGATGTAGAAGAAGAATTATAATTTCATCTTCGCCCCCACTGTCAACATCAAAAGCAATACATAATAATGCATGAACTCTAAGGCAACACAAAGACTGCACAAACTCTTACCATATTGTCAGTTTTCAGCTAACAAGCACTTATATCATTACAGCAATTTAAACAATGCTGTATCACAGATAAACTGTTAACAGTATGATAGCTTTAAAACAAGACTAAAGCTGTGCAATTAGTGCATTAAGGTGGGGCAGGATATCACTCAGGTGGGAGAGCAGACAAAGACTGGGGAGTGTAAAGACATCTGCAACGAGACGAGTGACTGCAACACACAAGTGAAAATGCCGAAATAAAACAGGAAATAAACAAAGCATGACCTAGGAGCAGGAGCTGGACATGACAACATTGTGGGGCATTAGCACCGTCACTGCATAGTAAGGAGGTTCTGGAGCCTTCCTGTGTAATGGTTAGGTGACATTACAAGGCTGCATGTTCTCCCTGTGTATGTGAGGGTTTTCTCTAGGTACTATTAAAATGGATCAAATGAAAAATGATTTTAAACTTTTATAATTCATTTAAGATTAAATTGCAAATGGATAATTGTCTCTTGTTGCTTTAGAATTAGATTTGAAAGAAAAAACCCTCAATATTCTAATTTCCCATTTCTGTGTTTTAGCCTTATGGCTGGACTGTACAATTAGCACCTGGGGGAGTAGCCTCCACTAAGCCATGGGCCCAATCGACACTGACAGTGACTTTATGTGTAATGACTTTTGAAATATAATTGTGATTTTATGATATTGGTTGTACTGTAATGTTTCTGTAAGCCTAATTCAAATAACTGTATGGATGTATGCCTCTAACCTGTTAATTCATGCTGGCACCTCTCTTGGCCAAAAAAAGAGCTTCTTAAACTCAATGAGCCTTTCCCTGGATAAATAAAGGTTATATATGTATATTTCTGAAGCTCATGAGTTTATTGTTTTACTATCTCAAGAAAACAAGTCTTGTTTTTTCTTGCTAATCACAGCAAAAACCTTTTTTCTGAGGATTCCAGGGTAAATGTGGTGAAATAAAAACCAGTGTCTGATCCATTTGATCACAGCTGATCTCAGCCCTGATTGCTGTCATGACTGTGAAGAATCGCAGCAGGAGCAGGATAACTGAAGTGCTCTTGTTGTGAAATTGCAGCTGAGCTAATATTCTCCTTAAATGATGAAGAATGATTTAAATGTTTTCTCTAAGAGAAATATACATATATATATATATATGAGTGACTTTTTGCCTGTGTTAGACCTTGACTGAAGTGTGGTCTGATGGGTTGATCTGTTTGAGCATACATTTGTCCAACACTGCAGACATGGGCTTATTACTATTTACCCAATGCTGACAAATGATATACTGTATTGCCTTTGTAAGAATGGTGGGAACAGTATGTATCTTATACTGAAGCTCCTGCTGTCCATGTTTGTGTGCCCACAGTGTGATCCTGGTGAAGCTACCAAGCTGCTGTATGACCTTTTGTACACAGAGCCCATTAAAATTCTGCTGATGCCAGGTTGCAGCTCTGTGTCCACACTGGTGGCCGAAGCTGCTCGCATGTGGAACCTCATAGTGGTAAGAACCTTTACTGCCATGTGTGTGGATTGAAACATATAGCTGTCATATTTAATGTACTCTGCTGTGTAGGTTTTTCTTACAGAGAAATGCATGGAAGGTGAAAATTCCTATCACTGATGGAATCTTTGAAACCTGTGCGTTGTTGTTCTTTAATAGATTTATAGGTCTTCTGGAAACATGACAATATCTGCTGGATCAAACACAACAATGCTCATATATGGTTATACTTCCCTTGGCTGTTTTCACCTCAGCTAGGTGCTTTTGGTCGCCATCCACAAGATTCTAGCAAACTTTAGGTTGTATCTTTGACCCCTCCTCTTGATAGAATTGGTCCAGTTAAACTAAATTTGTTGGCTTTCTGACACAGACTTGTACTTTCATCCAAGTCCACAGGTTCTTGATAGAGTTTATGTCAGAACTTCAGCTTTAACTTTATAACCTTAATTCTAGAATGATTTAGCCATTTCTTAACCATGTTTGATGTGTGTTTGGAGTCATTATCTTGTTGGAATATCCAACTGCATCCAAGAGCCAACCTTCTGGTTGATGATTTTAGGTTTTCCTGAGAAATGTGGGGGTAGTCCTCCTCTTTCATTATTTAATTTACTTCGTGTCAAGTACAAGTTCCACTGGCACCAAAACAGATACAAAGCATAATACTACCACCATCATGGGGACGGTATTTATGATGTTCTTGGAGTTAAGGGCATCACTTTCTCTCCTCTAAACATCATTCCTCCACATATATTGCTGCTGGATTTCTGTTTCATCTGACCCCAGAACTTTCCTCCAGAAAGCCTTTTCTTTGTCCATGTGATCAGAAGCAAACTTCAATCGAGTCTTAAGGTGCCCTTTCTAGAGGAAAGGCTTCCTTCTCACATGGCAGCCCCTCAGCTCATAGCAATATAAAACATGCTTGACTGTGGACACTGACACCTGTGTTCCAGCAGCTTCTAATTCATTGCAGACCTGCTTTGTGGTGGTTCTTGGTTGACTCTTGGCCATCCTGATAAAATGTCTCTCAGCAGCAGATGATAACTTGTGTTTTTTCCTGATTGTGGCAGTGACACAACTGTACCATGCAATTTATACTTACAAGCAATTGTTTGAACAGATGATTTTGAGAGCTGTAGCTGATTTGAATTGGTTTCAAATTACCTTTCTGACTGTTTCAAATCAGTGATGTGGTCTGTCAGATCTGCACTCAGCTCCTTAGACTGTCCCACTGTCCTGTTTGTGGTTTAGTCTAATGAATATATCAAATGGGGCCTATTTAAATTGGCTCAGAGGAGTCAGCAGCTGTAGTCAATTTTAATCACTCAAAATAAATTGAGAGACCATGCTAAGAATATTTGATTAACATGACTTTCTACAGCACCAAATCAGATAATCTAAGTCACTGTATGTATGTTTTTGACCCAGCAGATTTTGTCATGTTTCCAGAAGACCTATAATAAATCTATGAAAGAACCAAAATGCAGGATTGCAACAACGATGCACGGGTTTCAATGATTCCATCATAGACAGTTCAAATTTATAGTCACTGAAAGCTCAAATCTGCCATGATATACATGGTCTTTACAAGTGTATGTAAACTTTTGTTCACAACTGTAGATACAGTGGTACAAAGTGAGAAAAAAAGAAATATAAAGGTTGCCCACCGTGTTTAGGTGATCAGTGATCTCCAGGGGATACTGTGTGAAAACACTATATAGAACACTTATCACTATAGGTTGCAAGAAAACACAAAAATAACATCTCAGGAAGATATTCATGACAGATACAGAGCCAAAATCTACAGTTGAAAACAATAAACTGAAGCGAGTCAGCCTGCCAGCTATAGAATACTTGGTCATAGAGGTGATTCTGATTCATTCAACCACTTACATAGTCTGTAGGTTTCACTTCACTACATTAGACTCATGGAAAAGTAGACCACCTCAGCTCTCCTCCAAAACACAATCAGCATTTCCTTTCTTTACAAATAGCAAAAAAGTGATATAATATGGCATTGTCCGTTATTCTTTTACATGGACATATAAAGATGTTTACATTGACTGTTTCTCACCAAAACATAATATGTATTCCTGGGGTCAGCAGCGTTTGTGCTTTACCTTCTACAAGTGTGTTATAATACAGTATAGTTAATAATCTCCACATACATTTTAATGTCACATAAATTTAGCATATTGGGATGTTAATCATACAATGTCCTGCTGATGTATTTACATAATGACTGCATACAGTAGTAACACACATGGCTAGGTGTCAAAAAATAAATCACTTCATCAACTTGTAACTGGGGGCTCAGAGACAACATCAGCTCTGGACCCCTGTTCCTGCCCCTTACTGTGCTTTGAGTATGTATCTAGGTATCATGCCTTTAGTTTAATAAATGAATCAAATTCTACTGAATTACACTGAGTTAGAGCAAATGTGAACCCCAGCATCCCAAGGCAACAGTAGCATGGAACGGAGTTAAAGTTCAAATTTCAGACAGACAGTTCCCAGTAGCCTTCGGTCTGTACTGGGAGTTACAGAAACGCACTAATTTATTTAAATGTTATCACACACATATTAGTTTGTATGCAGCCTGTGACAGTTTTAATTAGGACAGGGATGACTATTAAAATGCTGTTCAAGTGATTTATGATTGCTGTTCATGATCCATCTCCATTTTACATGAATTTTTATGTAAATCAGCATCAGATCTGTTTGCTGCTGTATATAAATTAGCTGAGCATCCTGTCCCTCTCACACTATATAAATAAAAAGGCACTGATAAGTACTCTAATACAGTAGAAAGATATATAAGACAGGAGCTTTCATTATTGATTCAGGCTGTCTGGGCTGAAACATCCGTACAGATGTTGTATTAAGAATCTTTCTATCACTTACCAGAAGTTTTGTGTTGGTAAAAATGCCAAGAAATTAAATCAACCCATTACAAGCATACAATAGACTAGAGCTATGATATACTGTCTGCAGTTTATGGTGTGTAATCTAAATGTATTCAGCCTCTCTGATAAACTGATAAACTGATAAATGTCACCATCAGCCATACAAGATATATTCCATTAATAGAATAATTATTCAAAGTCAGACAAATAAAATCTAAATATCTCAAATTTAAAATAAGATAATGTAAGAAAAGATAAGAGAAGACAGAACTTTAATAATCCTGAAAGGAAAAAATGTGAAGTTTCTATCAAGCATCATAATGTTGATGCAACATCTAGACCAATCAGCCAATAGCCAGGTATTTCCCATGATGCCCTGAGGTCTTATAGCCAGTAGAGAGCAGCTGCAACACCTTGCACCAAAAACTGCAGCCGCCTTCTTTTCACAATGTTATCATTACCTACATTAGGAAAAGCACCTTTTAGATTTATGCTTATAAATGTAAAATCAGTGTTTCTACTCATGTTGATATTTTAGGTCTTATTTATCTACTTATGTCTATATTTTTAGTTCATATGTTCATCTATATATATTTTGTACATTTTATATTTCTGACTTTGAATGGGAGCACCTGTAACATTAGCAGTTTCCCCTCTGGGATCAATAAAGTATTTCTGATTCATGGGACTCATACACACTAACATGCACACATAGCCAGAGTGGCTACTAAACCCTTAAACACAATGTTTAATGGTTGTGTCAAGGCACAAAATGTAATAATGTTTGGTTGTTATTAGTTTAGGCATAATGCCTTTGTCTGCACTTGGGACTTTGTAGAAGATCAGGTCACATTTTATGAAAAAATACTGCAGAAATGTAAATAATTCCAAAGAGTTCAAATACTTTTTCTTCCCACTGTACCTCTCCTTAATGGCCTCACTCAAACTATTGGCATCATGGGTCCTTCCTTGGCCTGATGTCTTCCCAAGATCTGTGTGTCTTTTGCGTGGTATTGTTGGTGTTTTACTCAGCTGTACATATTAAAATGAAGAGAAGCTGTTCAGTAAAACATAAAAAGAAATCCGTTCAAACGACTGTCTCGCCTCCACACACCTGACTGATCCTACGTAGTGTGGTCAATCATATTAAATCATCTGTATCAGAAAGTTCTCAAACTCAGTAGCTGCATGACCCTGGTGTTGATGTATCTCCAAAATGGTTATATGACCTCATCAAGTTTCAGTCATGTCTATTTGCTCTGAATTCACACATTTTCCTAGCACCACCTACAGACCAAACAATTCCTACCAACATTGTCTGTGAGCCACTACAAAGGCCCAGACCTATTACTTTATTCATCCAACAGTTCGATGCCACTGATAGGGATTTTGACACTGAGCAATCGTGCAGTTTCCTCTATCCCCTGAACACCTCTACAACATAACATCCAACAACCAGACCAATTACACATCAGTGTGCCTGTGCAGATGTCAGACTAGCATCTCTACACTCAGAGCAAAACATGGCTTTGATGCCATCCTGGTCTTTGGGGAATGCTTGTAAAGTCCTCTCAATCTGCAGACATCTTTAATGTTTCATATGCAATGTTGTTTTGCTACATTTTGAGTAAATGCTGTAGATTGTGAACTCCCTTTCAGTAAGTAATGTTGAATGCTTTCTTGTAACCATGAATTCAGATTGTATTTAGCTGAGACAGAACTGAAGCAAGTACAGAGATGAATTAGAGTGGATCTATTTATATCATGCAAGTCTATTGTTAGATTTATTCAGAACATGGTGAATAAAATATAACACATATGTGGAATATAATGACTACCAGTATTCAGAGTGGATTTAAAAGAATCTGAATTTATTGAGAGAAACCTAATTTATCTGGACCTGTATAAAAACACATATTTACAAATGCTTTACACAAAGAAGAGAGTTGGTTAAAAAACACAAGACATAAGACATAAAACAGAATAAATAGAAACATCAATACAAAGCCAAATTAATCCACTTAATCTGCATAATTGCCTGCAAACCTATAACAGATTTTTTGTTGTGTCACAGACAAGCTATGGAAAATGACTAAATCCATTCTTACACTGAAGCTGTCATTAACTGTAGGTGTGGCTTCACAGAATGATTGCAATTAAAAGAAACACAGCTGTGTTATCAGGATGTATGACTGGTACACCTGTGATGTTTATGGTCACAGAGTATTCTGAGGAACAAAACAGTTTATGTCAATAAAGACGGGACCACCAGGAAAGACCAGACAGGCAAGTGGGCACACGCTGTCACAATAACTGTGGAGTAAACTGCAGATGCTGACAACCTTCGGTATCTGAAACATATCTGCACTTTTTTCTGTATTCACTCTGCAGAGTTAGTGAAGATGTAGGTTCACAGCAATAGTTTTAATACTACTGTGATGTCAAGCTGTCCTACTTTAGAAATAGTAATTACACATCAAATAGTAGCTTTTAGTTAAGATATCTCCAATCCATGTAAGAAGTTTTTCAAAGACTTTGAGCATTTTGAAAATATAACGTGTTTGCCTTTTTGTTTTGGTACTCTAATTTTGCCAAAGTCTAAGTCATTAGGGCTACAGGAGCTTTAACGTGCCTGTTTTTATGTCTCTGTGTCTCAGCTTTCCTACGGCTCCAGCTCTCCAGCACTGTCCAACCGCCAGCGCTTTCCAACCTTCTTCCGTACTCACCCATCTGCCACCCTGCACAACCCTACCCGAGTGCAGCTTTTCCAGAAGTGGAAATGGACTAAGATTGCCACCATTCAGCAAACAACAGAAGTTTTTACATCAGTGAGTCATGATTTCAACTGTCTTGACAAGCAGAAAAGTCATGTAAAATTTATGCACACTGGGTAAAATGACACAGTATGAAAGGAGATTTTACTCCCCCAATTTTGAATATACGTGTGCATATATATATATATATATATATATATATATATGTATATATATATATATGTGTGTGTGTGTGTGTGTGTGTGTGTGTGTATAGCGCTATGTGACAACTTATGTTGTAAATATGCGCTATATATATAAAATTGAATTGAATTGAATTGAATA
Source organism: Dascyllus trimaculatus (assembly GCA_024666655.1). Lineage (NCBI taxonomy): Eukaryota > Metazoa > Chordata > Actinopteri > Pomacentridae > Dascyllus > Dascyllus trimaculatus. Next base: position 32,183,436 of record CM045461.1, on the reverse strand, counting down.
TACATATGTGTATATATATATGTATGTATATACAATCATTCGCAAAGTTTACATGCACTCGTCAAGTGTGAATGCATGGCAGTGGAATGTTTCAAACACACATTTATTTGTCACAAAAAACATGCATTTTGGTTCTTACATAGATTTACTATAGGTGTTCTGGAAATATGATGAAAAATGCTGCGGCAAAAATTTAATAAAAGCAACTTATCAGTCTTGGTGATGTAGAAAGCTGTGTTAATCAGAATTCCTTAGTGGCATGGCCTCCTACTTTCTTGTGAGTGATTACCATTGAGCCGCTGACTGCTCTGAGCCAGTTTAAATAGGGCCCATTTGATCCACTCATTAGACTCAGCCACAGACACCACAGTAGGCAAGTTTAAGGAGCTGAGTACAGATCTGAAAAAGCAAGTCATCGACTTGAACAAGTCTGGAAAGTCACTTGGAGCCATTTCAAAGATGCTTTAGATAGATAGGTGTCAGTGTTCACATCACCATTGGCTGAGAGGCTGCCATGCATAAAGAGAGCCTTTCCTCAAGAAGCAGCATCTTAAGGTTCAAGTAAAGTCTGCTTCTGATCACGTGGACAAAGAAAAGGGATTCTGGAGGGAAATTCTGTGGTCATATGAAACAGAAATTCAGCCGCAATGTATGTGGAGGAGAGAAGGTGAGGCCTTTAAACCCAAGAACATTAAACATGGTGGTGGCAGTATTATGCTCTGGGGCTGTTTTGGTGCTAGTGGAACTGGTGTTTTATATAAAGTAAATTGAAAAATTAACAAGGAGGATTACCTCCACATTCTTCAGGAAAACTAAAGTAACCAGCCAGAAGGTTGGGTCTCAGATGCAGCTGGGTGTTCCAACAAGACGAAGCGGACTTTTAACTAAATATTAGAATTGCTGTGTGTAAGTCAATGGAAACTCAAGAATACCATGATATACATGATGTTTCTAAGTGTATTTAAACTTATATTCATGACTGTGTGTGTATTTAACTACTAAACATTGTCTGTATACAACACATTCTCTCTAGCCATACCATATATAAAGGTCATTTTCCATTAATTCATTGTTTTAAAAAATGGACACTGCAGAGTTTGCCAGTGTTGCTGTAATCATACCAGATATGAGAACTTCCAGAACAGTGCAGGAAAACAAAGGTGTTTGTTCTGAACAACGAAAAAGCAATAAGATCTTCATCAACAGATATTTCCCTCGACAGTAGAAGACCAATGACAACTGTCCTTCCAGAAATGAGACATATAAGGACAGAACATGAAAAGATGTGGTTACCTTCCACAACCTTAAATCTATCACAGAGCGATGTGTTACAGGGATGCATTTTATTTGGTCTCCTATCATGTCTACTTCTACTTAATTGGTGTTTTTCTCCCTTAATCTTGTCACCTACTGTTTTATCTTATCATTGGTGCCATCATCCATCATTATCTTTCAAAACTACCACCTCTTCTTCCCCCTCTCTACTTTGGTCTACTTCAATTGCTGTCGACTGTTCTCCACATTTCTTTCTGCAATTTGCCATTCTATTACCTCTCTCATTCCTATTTTGGCTGCTGTCTCTGTCGATCTCTCATCTTCTGCATCCTCATTATTCTGTGTGTCTCTGTGTTTCACAGACACTGGATGATCTAGAGGAGAGGGTGAAGGAAGCAGGGATTGAAATCAGTGTTCGTCAGAGTTTCCTCACCGACCCTGCTGTGGCTGTCAAAAACCTCAAGGTACCAGAGCACCAACTGTTCTTACACATACCAGGAAGCTGAACACCAATCAATCAGGCCGTGTCTGAACAGTTAACTTAGAAAGCTTCGGGATTCTTGGAAACAAGTTACAGAGGATGCCATAATTCTCCCACATGTTTCTGATCCATAAAGCCCAGTGTTGTTACTTTTGGTCTTGTAGTTGTGGAGCTGTTACTGACTGGATTTGGGTGTTTTTTTAAGCAGAAACAAACAAAAAAATAGTTAAGGTTGAAATTCAATGAAAAACATAACTTATAACTTTGACAAGGCTCAATCAAATGTTAGGACAGGTGGGAATCAAGTTTAGGTAAAATTATTGCGGTACTTACTGAGGCTGTGTGCACGCAGTTCTCATGTGTTCTCATTTTCAGTTTGCCACCCAAATAAGAAGTTTTATAATCAAGTGTGCTAAATCTGCAATCATTTTCTAGAGATGCAGCATACTTTGGCCTTTCCATCATCCATCCATGCTGGAGTACCTGGTGAAAACCCACACATGCACAGGGAGAACATGCAGACTCCACACAGAAAGATCCTAGACGTCCTAACCGGGACGCGAACTGAGGATCTTCTAGCTGTGAGGCGACGGCACTAACAACAGAGCCGCCGTGCAGCTCCCTTTCTATTATTCCTATTCAAAATGAAAAGCATGAAGGTTCATTTTTTATTCTTCATGGGGCCCATATTATGAGAAACTTATCTAAAATGAGAAAGCTACGAGAAACATGTCAAAATCAGGAGAGAGAGTTTTCAGAGCAGTCACATTTGCAATGTTTGTTAGACGATGTGACAGATTGTCAGTGTGTGGCTTCCATTGAGCTGCCACCCCCTTACCTATCTGAAGAGGATCATTTTGATGTTGAATGTTTAGGACTAGATGATGAAGCTCAGTCAGTTTTCACAAAAATAACAGCTCTAACTGCACAAATGAGCAGCAGCTCTCTGAACATATAAAGACACAGGGCAGGTGTATACCAGATGTACACTGTGTGGCCCATTACAGCACTACAATTTACGTGACTCAGAATGGAGGCTCCTGTGCTTGGAAATTGTCTCAGACAGTACCTTCATTCTAGTGTTTACTGCATGTGGGTCTGACGTCTGTGTACCCCTAGACCAATGCAGTGTTTGGGGAGTAGGTGGCTTTTCTGTTAGCCTATGGTCTGATCACTGACAGTGAGACTTCTCATGCAGCAAATACAGTAAAGTTTCATATCAGCTCAGTGAGCTTTATTACCATAAACCTTTTGACAACGTATTGTTATAGAAAGGAAGAAGGCTATGTATTCTCAAATAGTGGCTGAATCCTTTATTTACTTCAACTTGAAGGAGATAAAAAAGAAGACAGATCTATCTGATCATGGTTTAGCTCCTCTGATCTTATTTTGATTTGCTCTGCATTTAAACTGTTACACAAACTTTGTCTTTTTAAAGAGATATTTTTGTAGTAAGTATAATTCAAGATGGTTCAACGTTGCTGTTTGTAAAAACTGACACTTTCTACACACTCCAATATAATATCCAAGAGGTTTTTGATGTGAAACATTCAGGAAGTACACTGACAATAGCTCCACATTGAACAACAGAATGGCAGCATGTGACTAAAATCAGCTGATGAATGAAAACAGCTTTCCTGTCTATTCTGTCAGCAGGGTACATGACTCTGCTGTGTGGTTTATCACCCCATTCATGCCTCATCAGTGACTAGTTTATACTTACGTGGACTGGACAAGTCTCTGGCAATTTTTTGAAGACTGACTTTTATTTAGGGCACATCTTTTTCTTGCTTTGTCTGGTTGTGTATTTTTAGTGAAGTCTATCCCCCTGCACTGACTTTGGTAGCCAAGTCAAACCACAGGCGACCCAGAAAGTCATTGCAGCGTAGCAACTGCATGTTTCTGTTGCTGTATATGGAAAAGTGCAGCTCAAATTCACTGACACGCTGTTGGGTTCTAGCTGCTTGGATTATGATAGTCCTCGCTTCAGCAGCAACCCAAGTCTCTGCCTGTCACTGATCTTCTTACAATGTTGTAGACACTGGCTGCCTTTTACTACATGTAATCCATCCGTTGGAAAACCTACAAATTAATTTCTCCTCTTTTAAATGCTTTGAATTCTAACTGTGCTGTGTGCTCCTTATGCCTTGCTCAGTACAAGAGGACAAACAGACATTAGCTGGTTCTCAGAAGTCCACTGGTTTTTCTGAAGGTTTGTGGAAAGTAAACTGGTTGCTACACCAGAGGTAGATACAGATAAAGCAGCACTGGTGACAAGAATTCTGAAATATTAATTACTAGTACTTCTTTTTGGTGTCTCTGGTTACAGTGTAGTTTGCTAGATACAGTCAGTGAGTGCAGGTGTTTGTTACAGTCTCTGTTCATGCAAAATGGTAGTAAAGAGCAACGTCACGATGACAACAACACTCCATCCTGACTCAGTTTCTATACATATGAACATATAGACATGGAATAATGTGGTGTTGCTGGAATACGACACAAAAACATAAGACACAGTTGTAATGTTTAGCCACTAGCAGAACACAAGAGAGCTCCTCTGAACGAAGCAGCGTCAGTCTGAACTCTCATGAATGACATGTCAGGAATGTCCACATGGACCCACTGATTAGAATTTGGTGATCAAAGGCCAAATGTCACTGTGATCTCACAAAACTCATATTTGAACATAACTCAAAAAATCGTATGCTAATTATGGCGTATGTTTACACAAACAGGATGAAATAATGAAGTGATGACATTTAATGTTACTGCACAGTGGCATCATTAGGCTCTACAAAAACACTTTTCTTTAGTCAACACCTTAATTTAGGACCATGAGGGCAGATTGGGACCATATTTCACATATTTCAGTTTGGTCAGGGACTGAAATGACACTGTACTGATTGCACAGATCTTCCATGCTGCCAAGTTTAAGGTGTTTGTGACGCATCCATATTTTAGTCTTTGTAGCTTCTTTACAGTAAAATCCATAGCCTCTGAAGAAGACTGCATGTTTTTCACTGGAAATTATTCACTGGAATCATACATACCAGATAGTAATAACTTCCATTTTGCCACAAAGCGCACCTAGAGCCTTAAATTAAATCACTTCCATGGTCTTCACTATATATATTATGTGAGTCTGGACAGACATGGATGTAAACTGCAACTGGACTGGTTGACAGAGGAGTACAATGTGAGGTGGTAATTCTAGTTAGTTTTTTGTTTATTATTATTTATTTATTGACTGATGAGGGATCACAAATGTCTTCAAATTGTTTAGGAATAGCAAAAAGCATGGCATATTAAGCCTCTATCCATTTTGTACCTATCTACCCCCCACCTCACTTCCTTCCTCAGCTTCTTCCTCACACACACACATCTTACAATGACCTTGCTCAGCACGTCGGCCTAGTTTTGGTGTGCAAGATTAATTCACCATTGCAGAAGAAACCATGGTAACAGCATGAATGTAACCCAGTGGAGAGGAACTCCACCTCTGTGTGGTGCAGGAACTGGGAGGAGGCTTGGCTCCTGATCCACACTGCAGGGCTTTAACTTGTGCTTTTTCCTTCTTTCCATGTGTGACTCTGTCCTTTTTCTTTTACACCTCTAAGCGCCAAGATGCCAGAATTATTGTTGGCCTGTTCTATGAGACCGAGGCCAGGAAGGTCTTCTGTGAGGTACTGCCTTCTCCTGTTCACATTCATTCATACAAAATATCAATTACACATAACAAATACTGGAATGCAAGTCATTTTAGGAAAGATTTACAGTGCTTCGTTGCTAAAGTTTGGTGTCCTCACAATCAATAAAATGTGCTATCCACAGTTCTCTGGGATCTCTGACAGGTTAGGATTTTGTGGTGTTTTATTTTTTAGTTTTATGCATTTTGGAAATAATTTGTGAAAGGAAATCTCTGCTCTCTGTGCTGTCTGTCTCACGGCAGTTGAAAGAGGAAATTTTAAGGAAAATAAAAAATGAAATTGATGGTTTTATTGAAGACATAGTGAACAATAATAAATAATTTTAAAAATGATTTAACCGTTTAGCTTTCATGCTCGAGAACTTGGTAATTAGAGAGCTCATCGAATGTTTGCAATTAAGAATCTGAGATAAAGGCAGGTCTCTAATTTGTAGTTGTGAAACAGTTCCCTGATCAGAACTTTCACACACTCCTCACTGAATTGCCGTGACTTGTTGTTTCTGCCCAGAGACATTTTAAATTGTAACTTCTTGAAAATAGTAAAGGTTCCACAAGTTTTTGCAAACAATGGACAAAATAAACAAAATGGGGAACCACTCTAACAAACATGACTGTGTAGATTCTCAGTCATCATGGTGATCCTTCAGAACTGAAGAAGCCTCTTGACTGAGAGGTAAAATGTCCTGAAGAACCTCTAAGAGGAAGTCCAGATGCTTTTTACTGAAGCTCCAAGGATCACTATTAAAACACTATTGCTGCATAGCGTTATTAGTGGTCAAAAGTCTAAGAGGTTGTGCATTAAAACAAAAAGTAAAGACTAAAATTAGTAAAACATCAAATTTTTTCTTTCGTTGCTCATTGTAATAGAACTCTGTAATTCCAAGAAAAAACTCGTACTACTGGAAGCTTCATTTTGAAATCCACCTGATGTAAAAAAAAGAAATATGAAATGAAATATGCAATATTAGAATGATATTACATGTTTTAGGTACCTTCAGGGTGCCTGGTAACATTAACTTTAAGACATATAAACAGTGTACTTGACAGCATGTCAGTCTTTTTTATTTAGGTTAATGAGAAAACTCAATATCTGAAAACCACTGAACCACAAAACCATGTAACAGTGATAATACCTCAAACAGATTATGACCTACAGTTCAATCAGAAAGTCACTGTGTCCTGATATGTATTAAAATATCTATCAAATCCTTTATGGGATAGCTCACATATCAGTGTCATAGTAGATCATGACAGAAGTTAAAAGGTAGTGCAGCTTTTCAAAAACTTACTGTCGAGATGCAAAAACAAACAAAACAGCATGTCTTTTTCTCAATCAAAAATTCATATAATTATTTGACACACACATGAATATGTTCTTGCACAGACTAGGTGGTCATGGCGTCATTGTTTCACTGTCTGTCTGCAGGTGTACAAGGAGAAGCTGTATGGGAAGAAGTATGTTTGGTTTCTAATTGGCTGGTACGCAGACAACTGGTTTAAGATCAAGGATGCATCCATCAACTGTACTGTGGAGCAGATGACAGAGGCTGTGGAGGGTCATGTGACCACTGAGATTGTAATGCTCAACCCAGAGACAGTGCGAGGAGCCTCCAACCTGGTAAGACATATGTTATCTTCTAATGTGGCTTATCAGTGGTGCTCAAGAGAATCATCTGCAGCTGCTGCAGAGGCTGTGGCGGATCTCTAATGAAAGCAGCAACTTCATGTTTTGTTGCACTAGCTAAATTAATATTGCTTTGTATCTGTAGCAGAGTGTGGTTCCTTTATAGGTTGTTACAATCAACTAAAATATGTAAAAACCTTTCTCCCAAGAATACCTTCTTGGAATAAAATACCTACCACTGAGTACCATATCTTATCAGAATCTATTACAAATCGATCTGTTTGAAAGATTACTGATGCAAAGGAAGCTACTCTGTAAACTAGTTATGCTAAATCCTATTTGCAGGAGTATTTTTTCAATGGAAAACAAGATTCAAAAGAGCATTTGGAGACTTGATGGCTACATATAGGAACAGACATATTTTACGTCAGTAAGTTACTATTCTAGTCTAACTAGTCAAGTTACTATTGTTTATATAGTACATTTAAAACAACGGACATTGAGCCAAACTGCTTTTCAATAGAGATATAAGATTGCCATTACCTAAATTACCCGCTGTCCTTTGGTTTTGAGACTCAAGATGTGAATTTAGAGGAGTAAATGTGATGATGCCCCAAGTGAACTAGGAGCAGGAAACAGAGTTAATGTATTAGTAATGCATTTTGTAGCTAAACGATCAAGGGCTTAAAAAATAAAGAGCAAATGTTTAATTCAACTCTATATTTTACTAGTAACCAGTGCAAATGAGCCAGAGCCGGAGTAATGTGCTGTAGTTTCTTTGTACCAGTTAAGAGCCTGATAAGGTTGGAATGGGTCAACCCCATACAGAGAGAGTTACAGTAGTCCAGCCGTGAGCTAATAAAAGCATGTAGAACAACTTCCACATCCTTGTAAGATAAAATCAGTTTCAATCTGGCAATGGTTCTGAGGTGACAAAAGCTGTCCCTGACAGTGCTGCTGACTTGTTTAGTAAAATCCAAAGAAGAGTCTAGGGAGAGACCAAGATTTCTGACTACCTCATGCACATGATCATAAATCTGAGTGCGTTGCTAAAGCCATAAACAGAGCTAGGTGGAGCAAATAAAGTAACCTCAGTTTGGTTTTCATTAAAGTGAAAAAAATGTCTTGGCTTCTAGCATTTGAAGACGACTAAAGGGGTTTGTCATTGAACAAATGCACTCAGATGTAACAGGCAGGTAATGCTATGTATTATCAGCACAATAGTGATGAGAGATATTATGGTTTTTAGAAATGTGACCCCAGGGCAGCATGCACAGAGGAAATAAAAAGGGCCCTAAGATGGAACCTTGTGGGATGCTGCATTTAATTGAAGCAGCAGAACATTAGTTATTACTGTTTCTTACTAAGGTAGTTCAGTCACTCTGGTATGAGGTGAACCATTGTCACATTGTAGAATAGAATAAAATAGAATGGAATAGAGAAGTGGTTACGTTGCTAGAAAGGACTCAGGTCCAGACAGTGAGTGTTTGATATGGTTCGGTTCTCTTAAGGCTTTGGGGTAAAAGCTGTTTTTCAGTCTGTTTGTCCGTGATTTGATGGACCTGAAGTGTCGACCTGAGGATAGTGGGTCAAACAGATGGTGTCCAGAATGAGATTGGTCCCTGCTCTACTGAGGCAACGAGAGCTAAACAAGTCCTCCAAAGAAGGCAGTGAACAGCCCATGATATCCTGGGTGGTGTTGGTGATCCTCTGGAGGGCTCCCCTGTCTGCTGCAGAGCAGCTGGTGAACCACACAGTGATACAATATGCCAGCATGCACTTGACGGAGGAGCGGTGAAAGGACACGAGCAGCTTTTCCTGCAGTTTGTTTTTTCTGAGCATCCTCAGGAAGAGTCCCTGTTGTGCTTTCTTCACTGCTGCTGTGGTGATGGTAGTCCAGGAAAGATCATCTTCAGTCTATTTACCCAGGAATCTGAAGCAGGGGACCTTTTCCACACAGTCCTCGTTGATGGTTAGCTGATCAGAGTCTACTCAGTTTCTTCAAAAGTCTACGAGGAGTTCTTTTGTTTTGATGGAATTTAGGACCATATTGTTCTCTGAACACCACACCATCAGTCTTTGGACTGCATCTCTGTAGGCGGACTCATCTGCTGACCATTCTCCTGTTCACTACAGTCTCCTGATCATTAGCAGTCTCATCACTTGTGTCCTGTGCTGATCACCTCCTTTGCACCATCACACTCAGCCAGTGCGGAAGTGTGATAGTGCATCATAGACAAACTTTAGCCTCCAGGTATTTTAAGACAATGTCATAGTCAAAAGTATCAAATGCTGCACTGAGATTGAGTAGAACTAATGATATGACAACCTGAATCAATGGACAGAATGATGCTATATGAGCCTTCAACATAGTCAACTCTGTTCTATGGAGAGCTCTAAAAGCAGACTTGTCATGGATGTTAAACCAGGCAACATTTTCCAAGATCTTAGAGGTAAATGGTAGCTTAGAGATGGGTCTGTAGTTCGTAAGGCCATCAAGGTCTAGACTGGATGTCGGATGCTGATGGGAATGACTCCATTCATTAGACAGCTAATAATTATTGCCAATATCAGAGGACAGATTGTAGCGAAAGCCACCTCAAAGAGGTGAGACTGTAGATTGTCCAATAAAGAACACATTGAAGTCACATGAGAACCTGAAAATGGAAATTTTATCAAGAATTGAAGAAATGCAAAACTTTTCACAAGTTTCAGAAGTGGCAGCTGAGGTAGTAGGTTTCAAGACAGAACTGATGGAGTTACATAGTATCTTAGGTCTGTAAGAATTTTTGATGATGTTTCGGCATAGGCTGACTTTCTTCCATTTGCACATAGCCTTCCTACCAGCTTGTTAAATGAACAAGTAGTGTTGTTTTAGTAAGGGGCTACCAGCACTGTTAGCCTCCAACATGTATAACAAACTGGATGAATTTCAGCTACTCCTAGCTAAAACAGAGAGACTTGTCTTCAGCCTCTGTTTTATGCTTCATGGAGACGTGGTCGTGTGGATCAATATCAGACTCTGTGTGACACCTGGCAAGCTTCCAGCTCTCGAGAGGGGATTGCCACCCAGAACTCCACAGTAAAAGTATGGGTGGACAAATCTGTTTTTATACCAACAGTAGCTAGTGTAATGATGTGACAGCGATTCAGGAATGCTGCTCTCTGAAGCTTGAATCTTTTTTTATCAACTGCAAACCTTTCTACTCCCCACATGCGTTTGCTTCATTTATACTGGTTGATGTTAACATCCCACAGCAGGCCAACATGCAGGAGACACAACACATACTTGCCAACCACATACTGTGTGTGGAGCAGACATACCCGGACTTCTAAGTTATTGTCCTTGGTGACTTTAACAAAGGTAATCTCACACAAGAACCCATTAAATACATACAGTTTATTAAATGCACAAGCCATAGAGAAGAACATTCTGTGGAAGATCTTCAGGCGTGTTTGGACTGTCCTGACTGGGATGCATTAAGGATTGCTACTAACTGTCAGGATAAGTACACAGAGACTGGGACTTCATACATCAGCTTCTGTGAGGACTGCTTAGTACCATCACACACCAGGGTTAGTTATAATAATGACAAACCCTAGGTCCCTGCTAAACTCAGGCAGCTAAAGCTGGAGAAGGAGAAGGCATTTAGGAGTGGAGACAAAGACAGATTTAATGAACTAAAGTACAGATTTAGCAAGGCAGTGTGTGAGGCTAAGCAACTGTACACTGAGATACTTCAATGCCATTTCTCATCCAACAATTCTGACTCTGTCCAGAGGGGGCTCAGACAGATGACCAACTATAAACCAAGAGCCCCCCACTCTATTAAAGATCTGTGCCTGGTCAACAATGTGGACAAATTCTGCTGCCCATCAACTCCACCTCATCAGGAGCCTGGCCCTTCCAGTTGTGGAAGGGCCAGGCTCTGCGACCACAGAAATGCATCTCACCATCCTGGAGAGAGACATCAACAGACTGTTGAAGAGACAGAACCCTTGCAAAGCAGTCAGGCCGGATTCTGTATCTCCATCCACCTTGAAGCACTGTGCTGATCAGCTGTCTTCAGTGTTCACAGATATTTTCAACACCTCACTGGAGACATGCCATGTACCAGGCTGCTTCAAGACCTCCACCATCATCTCTGTCCCAAAACAATTAACCTCCTGAGACCCTGTGTCCACATGCGTGGACATCATATTTTGGCTTCTCTGCACCATAACCCTGACTCTGGAAGTCTGAAAAACTTTGAAAACTCCGCCTATTGTGCTAGCTAGTCCACGACTCTCCAGGAGCTGGCTGCTGTACCCGGCGACGAGCGCAGTGCATGGCCGTGATTGGCTATTACTTATTACTATTCATGTTACTACTACTACTAATGACTATTTATTATTCAAAGACAAAGCCTATTTTTTATATTATTAGGTCCTGCTAATCCCAAATAACTAGGGTAAATCAAAAGTACAAGGCCCAGAAAAGGTCGGGTCCCAAGAGGCTATGGACCAATGAATATAGAGCCGTCACGCTGACCTCTCTGGTGATGAAGTTATTTGAGCACCTTGTGTTGTCCCACCTTAAATCCATCATCTCTTGGATCCCCTGCAGTTTGCCTACAGATCCAGCAGGTCTGTAGACAACACTATCAACATGATTCTCAGCTTCATCCTCCATCATCTGGACTCTGCAGGAACCTACGTCACCACCTTCGTGGACTCATCTCTGGTGTGGATGAGTCTGCCTACAGACAAGAGAAACCATCTGGTGACCTGGTGCAGGCAGAACAACTAGGAGTCAACGCTCTAGTCAGTGGAGAGGATTGTATACTCCAGGAAGGATCCAGCCCCACTCGCCTCCATCACCCTGGTTGACACTGTGGAACACATCCTTCCTTCCTGAGCTAATGTTTAGCTCCTCAAGTGGGAACTAAACATTAGCTCTCTCATTAAGAAGGCTCAGCAGAAGATACAAGGAAGACAATGATGGTGCACATCTACACCTCCATCAGTGAGTCCATCCTCTTCTCCGTCACCGTCTGGTTCGCTGCTGCCAATGCCAAGGACAAGACCAGACTGCAGCGTATCATCTACTCAGCCGAAAAAGTGATTGGTTGTAATCTTCCGACCCTCCAGGACCTGTGTCTTTCATGTCCCTAAAGCATGCTGGGAAGATTGTTGCTGACCCTCCCACTCTGGACACAAACAGTTCAAGGCCCTTGCCCCCTTCTTTTTTGTGTTGTGGCTCTTACTGCCTACTGACTTGCAAACACTGTTGCTGTTTACTGTAATGCACTAAAACACTCCATTGTATGTGAAAACCTGCTTGGCAATAACAGTTTTCTGATTCTGATTTTGATTCTGGAACGCTATATCACATTCTAGACTGCTCTATATTCATGTTTGACTGATTTAATTCTTGTAGTATCTAACAACACAAAATCTTGTGGTAAATGAGATGTGAGAATTCTAAATATAACATCTGTGCCGATGTTTCAGCTCTGACAGCCTGAGTAACTGACAGATTAGTAAAGAAAGTAACTGTCTTATTTCTTTCAATTATATGTGGCTATTTATTGATGCTTTCAATTTATTTACCTTGTTGGAGAGAGTCTACTCAACGGATTTATATGCAAACTGATTTGATGCTGATTCACGTAAGAATTCATGTAAAATGGAAGCTGAACTATGAACAGAGATTCCTCATTCACTGTATATCATTTTATTAGGCTTCCCTGTCATAATTAAAACAGCTGGAGAGTGCATACAAACTGAGTATGGGTTTGATAACATTTTATAAAATCAGAATCAGAGCTAGCAGTTTATCTGAAACAAGCCTTCTTCTACATGTCAAGCTTGCTGACTTTGTAAATCTGCTCACAGGAGTTTTAATCAAGTAGAGACTGTGATCTATGGTCATTCAGGATTCATGTTTAGCTCAGAAAAAAATCCATGCATTGTCTTTTTTATAACAGTGTGGCTCTGTTGACCTTAAATCAGCAAAAAACATTGCTATTTTACAAATATTTGTTATCATTTGAAAGATAAAACTTTACTAATCCAGAAGGAAATTCATGGTTTATATGTACATCTCACTGTACATTGCTCCCCTGTACGCAATGTACCATAGAGTTTTACTGTGTGAATAAACAGGCCGAAGCCATGAATAACACTGGTACCTAACAGATATTTGTTTTCACTTGAAGGATAAAACTATGCTAAGCCAGCAGGAAATTCTTGTGCAAGATATTGCTTAAAAAACTAAATGACATGACATAAGAAATGCATAAAAGTAGAAAAGCAATAAGATGCAAGTATGAAACATTACCATAAAGCAAAACAAGGCTAAAATTGAACAATACAAAGTCATGCTGGCAGTTACACTGAGGTCATAAGTCAAATGCAGAAGATGCAGAAAGTTTTGGGGGGTTTTTGTATTTTTTATTTTTTACTTTTTTAATTGCTATTTTTTATAGAGGGGGGTGAGGATGGAAGAAGGGGTAGATAGAGTAAAGGGATGAGGTGAGGGTGGAGATGAGATGGGGGGAGGTTGAGGAGGTATTTGTATTTGTATTTGTATTTGTTTTATTTGCACATTTAAAATATCCAGTAAATCGAAATAAAATATTAATGATACAGTGCAGGAAGAGGCAAAAAAGCCCAAATAGGCTTATAGCACGCCCCCACCTATATAAAAATAACTGCGAGAAAATCAGATATTTAAAAAAAAAAACAAATACAACAAAAAATAAAACATACATACACATATAGGCACACACATAGATACATGTACATGCTTGTCACATTCTTCGCAAAATAAAACTAAACATTCAAAATTGTAGAAGCAAAACAATAAGAAAAAGAAAAAAAAAATATATATATATATATATATATATATATACATACACATGCACATACACATGTACGCATATATATACACATACATACACATAAACACATATAAACACATATATATATATATACACACATACATACATACATCCATATGTGCATGGATGCATGCATGTACATACATACATACATCCATACACACATACATACACATACATACACAATATGAATACAAATATTATGAATTACCGATCAAATGACCTCTTAAACATTTCTTAAAACTTTCAATATTCTGACATTTTTTAGCTAAATAACTAACATGATTCCATAACTTGGCTCCTCTGTATCTTATAGAGAATTGACAGCGCCTGGTGAGTAGCTGAGGAAGATGAAGATCAGCTGATTGACGGGTTTCATAAGCATGGATCTCTGAATTAGTTTGGAAATAGGACAGAAAATGACCAGGAATCCTTCCTTTGTTGGAGTACATTTCATAAAAAAAAACACAAATCTGAAAAGTATTGATATTGTATATAGTGAAGATTTTTAGCTTCTTAAATAAAGGGATGGATGGGGCACATGAGTCGGACCGGCTTGTGACTCTTACAAAGCGCTTCTGTAGGACCAAGATTTTGTGGAGAGTAGTTGGAAAAGTATTAGCCCAAACTATGTTACAATATGAAAGGTAGGGATAAATCAAACTATAATAAAGAGTCATCAGACAATTGGTGGTAATCAAATGGCTGACCTTCCTTATTATCCCAATTGATTTATTGACTTTGGAACTAATCCAGTCTACATGTTCTCTCCAGCTTAAGTTCTCATAAACAATGACTCCCAAAAATTTACTTGATGACACTCGAGGAAGTTCGGTTGAATCAAGTTTGATTTTAAGTACGTCTTTTAGGTGGTGTTTTTTGCCACAGAAAAACATATAATTGGATTTTTTAATATTTAGAGATAATTTATTTAATTTAAACCATGATGCATACTCAGCTAAACCAGTATTGGTGTCTGTTATGAGAGTAGCAAAATCTGTGTTAGACAAAATTAATGTCGTGTCATCAGCAAACATAATTGGGGACATTTTTTTAGAGACATTAGACAGATCATTAATGTAGACAAGAAATAATAATGGACCCAAAATAGAACCCTGTGGAAGTCCAGAGGGTAATGAGGCTAAGTTAGAGTTACAGCCATTCACACAAACAAACTGCCTCCTATCTGAAATATAATTATTTAACCATTTTAATGTTGAACCATGAAACCCATATTTATTAAGCTTACCCAACAAAACTGAATGATCAACAGTATCGAAAGCTTTGGAAAGGTCTAGAAAAACACAACAAGTGAATTCATTGTTGTGTTGTGAAGAAATGATCTTGTCTGTTAGATGTAAAAGAGCCATATAGGTTGAATGATGTTTGCGAAAACCATATTGATGTTTATAGAGAACTGAATTTGCTTCTAAATGTTGAACAATCCTTTTATAAATAATTTTTTCCAATATTTTGGAAAAACATGGCAAGATTGATATAGGTCGGTAATTTGTGAAGCAACTGGGGTCCTCTGCTTTAAATATAGGAATAATCTTGGCAACTTTCAAATCCCGAGGTACAATACCAGATTTCAGTGATAAAGAGAAAATATGAAGGAGAGGTTGCAAGATGGTCTGTTTAACTTCCTTTATAAGAGAGGCTGGTATGTTGTCATGACCAGCTGATGATGACTTCAAGTCATCAATTATATCACTGAGCTCTTGACTATCTGGTGGATTAAAAGAGGAGAGAGTGGGATAATTTCTATGAATGAAGTCCAAGGGACTTCCTAAGCAGGATGGAATTTTGCCCGCCAGTTTCTTCCCTACTCTTTTCCTCTTGAAGGTCTTCGTCCTTCTGCCTGAGCTCGCTCAGATTTTTCAGGACCTCTTCTTTCTGCTTTTCAAGGAACATCTTTTCCTTGTACAGATTACTGCTCGTCTGCTCAAGCTCTTTCTGGGTTTTTTGCATTTGTTTTTCCTCTTTCTCCAGGAAGATCTTCAACTGGTGCAGCTCTTTGTCCTTCTGTTTGAGCTCTTTCTTGTCTTTGCTCACTTCTTTTCTTTCCTTGTCCAGGGCCTGTTTCTGTTCTAGCAGCTCTTTGTTTCTGTTGTCCGTTTCTGTTTTCTGCTGCTTCAGGTCTCGGTTCTCTCTCTGCAGTCTTTCAATCTTCGCCTTTATGTCTGTCTTTTCTTGCTCCAGTTCTTTATTCCTGTCCTGGAGTCCTTTATTCTCTGCTTTTATTTCTGTCTTTCCTTTTTGCAGTTGCTCCATCTTTTCCTGCATGTTTTAAATCAGTTTTCCCAGAAAGATTTCTCTCTCTTGGAACTCGATGTCCTTCTTCTCTCTCAGCTTACGACTCATCTGGAATTCTTTTTTGTACTTCTCCAGATAGCTCTTTTCCTCCTGAAGCTCTTTGTCCTTCTGTCTGAGCTCTCTCAGATTTTTCAGGACTTCTTCTTTCTGCTTTTCAAGAAGGATCTTCTCCTGGTGCACATCATTGCTCTTCTGCTCAAGCTCTTTCCGGTTTGTCTGGATTTCTTTTTCCTGCTTCTCCAGGAAGATCTTCAACTGGTGCAGCTCTTTGTCCTTCTGTTCAAGTTCTTTTTTGTCTTTGTTCACCTCTTTTCTTTCCTTGTCCAGGGCCTGTTTCTGTTCTAGCAACTCTTTGTTGTCCTCCAGAGATTTGTGGTCATCTTGCTGGAGGTTCTGGGCAGCCTTGAGAGCTCTGGAGAGACTCTGGTTCTCCTTTTGGAGTCTCAGGATCTCTCTTTGTTTAATTTCAAGCTGCTCAGTCAGCTCATCAATATCATCCATTATATCTCCCCAGGTCATGGGCGATGTGTTCATGTGCTCGACGGAGTCCTGTTTGTCTTCGGACTCAGTGATGGTCTCCGTGGGTTGTTGGGCCTTGCTCTCCTCAGATTCTCTGAGTTGCATCTCCAGGATGGAGATTCTGGCCTCATTCTGCTGCCGTTCATCCTTTAGCTCTGTTTCTTTGGCCTGCAGAAGCTCCTCCAGTCGGTCAATCCTGACTTTGGCGCTGAGCACCTTGTAGGACTTCTGCTGGTTTTCGGTGATAAGCTCCTTGATGCGAAGGCTCATGTTTTTGTTCTGCTCTCGCAGGTAGTTGCATTCTTGCTGGGAGGCAGAGTAGTCATGGAGCCGGTTTGGCCCGCAGTAAGTGCGCCTCTGGTTGTAGCTGTTAGCCATGGTAGTGGGAAATGTTTTACAGAGGTGTTAAAAGACAAAGTAAAAAGTGCACTGGAAGATGCTAGGGGTTTGGTGAGTTCGGTTGGTCGTTCGGTTGGTCGTTCGGTCGGTCGTTCGGTTGGTTGTTCGGTCGCTGGTTCGGTAGGTCGTTCGGTCGCTGGTTCGGTTGGTCGTTCGATCGCTGGTTCGGTAGGTCGTTCGGTCGCTGGTTCGGTTTCTTGTTCGCTCACTGGTTTGCTCTCTGGTCGGTTGTAACAATTCACTGTTCAGCCTGGTATTAAGGAATCTGATGATGTCAGACATTAAAGTCAGAGTTCTAGAATCCTGCATCAAAGGACTGCGGAATTCTGAAGTTGGAAACTCCGCCCACAAACAGCGGCCTCCGAAACAAGCTCCGCCCACAAACCAACGTCTGAAGCATCAGTTTTTTTTTCAATTCAATTTATTTATGTTAATGAAAATATAGGACATTAAATGCCAATGAATTTTGGAAAAAACTATAACTTAAAGACAATTATTAACTAAAGCTGCAAGCAGCGTCGGACAGGCCCTCGCTCCCCCCGCACCACCGCAAGAAGGGCTTCAGTCAGTCGACATGTAGCAGAGACCTCCTCTATCACTTTCTTAAAATTTTAAGTAAAGTTCTGCAGCTCAATTTAATCTAAGTATGGGGTTTGAAAATGTAGATGTGTTCACATTCGGACTCTTGTCCAGCATATGAAATTTGGGCAAGATTTCACGTTAAGGTGGTGGAACTGACAGATGGACAGTTTGTTTTCGAGCTTCTCTAAAGATTCCTTTCCTAGATTTCATATGTATATCTCATGGTACATCACCTGCAAGCTCTGCACCATACAGTTTTACTCTGTGAATAAACAGGCCAAAGCCATGAATGATGTTCACATCCAAGACCAGTTTTGTTATAGTTAAGTTGGTCTTTTGCAACGCTTAACCATAAAAATACACTATTTTTTAAAACATATTTAAAGGAGCTGCTGACTGCACACTTTGGAAAATCAAGCTATTTGTACAGAAATGTGGAAAAAGCTTTCCCCAAATCAGCTCACACGCCTCAAAGTCCATGTTGCCAGTTTTGACCGAGTACAATTGCTGTCATGGCTTGCAGTGCATATCTGGAAGGGGCTATAGAGTTGATTGAATTAACTCTGATCAACTGTTCTGGAACTGAAAACTCAGATTTTAACATCTCAGGGTTAATCACATAAGAGTTAGTCAGAAAAGACAGGAAATCCATGTGCACATATGTTTACACATAATTTCTGTTTAATAATAATAAGAATGTTATATGTTATAGTATTATGCATGTATATTACATATATATTATATGTTATGTATAGCACCTTTCTACCTTCATGGTACTCAAAGCATTTCACAATGTGTTTCTCATTCACCCATTCACACACACATTCACACACTAATGGCCACAGACTTCCCTACAAGGTGCCTGCCTGCCACTGGGAGCAACATGGGGTTCAGTGTCTTGCCCGAGGACACTTCGGCACGCGAAGGGGCTCGGGATCGAACCACTTTGCAATCAGTGGACAACCTGCTTTACCATCTGAGCCACAGGCGCCCCAGTTAGGCCAAAGGCCATTTGGTGTTTGCCCAAAGGGACATTTTTTGAAATACTGAGGTTTTAGAATAATGATCTCTCAGACCAATGGCAGCTCTGTGGAAAGCAAGTGAAATCTAGAACCTAGCTAAGTTAGCAGTTACAGGCGCAAGAATTATTATGATTTTTTTTGACCCGTTAAAACATTGCAGATCATTAAACAAAAGCAAGCTACATGCAACAGTTAACACATACCATTATCACTATTACTAAAAGGAAAGCTATATGTAGACATGCCTGTGCATTGAGTTTCTGCCTTCTCCATGGACATCCTTGGTCATGTACTGTGTTTACTGTAGATCTCACTCTGGGCAAGACAGGCCACAGGGACATGTCTTTTATCTTTCAGCATAGGTCTTGCCTTCAAGATTCAGCTCAGATAAAAGCAAACAAAATGTTGGATTTATATATAAAACATTCTAAACACAAATAGGTTTGCTTGATAACCTTTTTTTCATTGCAAACCTATTCTTTTTGATTGTATAGTAAATAAACAAAAGTAAGCCCCAAAAAGTATTGCTATGAATGTGTGTTTTAAAACAACATGCACCAAATAGATTTTCCGAGAAATCTGAATGGCTAAGCTTTGATAGCAGAATAAAATACCAAAACACTATCTTGTATCTCCAATTCACCCCTCAAAGAACTATGTGTTTTTCTCCTTTCGGAAACATGTAGTGGAGGATACAGCAGGACAGAAATGGTGGCTTCATTTCATATTACGTACCTGATTTTCTTACATTGATTGTTTCTTACTTGTTTAGGAAATTTACATTTGACTTGACATAAAAATGACATGGAAATGGTTGTCATTCCACAGATATACATGGTGGAATATTTTAGTGTTTTAATGCACCTATGGTTGTTCTGTCCTCCACAAAATATACACAAACCAAGCACAGATGAAGCAAGGAAGAAATCCATAATAAAGTGTATGTGTCAGTGACAGCATCTGGTTACTCACTTTTGGATATTTATTGCACATTTGTAGAGTTGTTTGTATTTTCAAGCAAACATCCAAAAAAAGATTTACAGATGTTAAAAGTTTAACTGGCTTTCGTTACTTTGTTAAAGTCTATGAACACTGTAATGTCAAAGAGGGAATGATTAACTGAACAGCTAATCAAACTGCAAATGAACCACGAGCCCAAATGCCCCTTTTTTAAAATGGCAATGTGATGTTTCCAGGCAATGTCTGCCATCATGGTAGTGTCTCCTGTTCCTCTGTTTTATACCACTCTGAGTCCTCACAAAGTCACACAGTGAAACATTACAGCTGTGATGTCAGTCAGGTCTGTAAAGGTTTAGTGTAGAATGGTAGTGTCTGTATTTACATCCTTTTAAAACTCCCAGCGAAAGATTATAGAAAGAGTTTAAAATGTAGCAATACAAAACAGTGAGAAGCACACACATAAAACAGAAGGGGGTTAGGGTAGTAACATGCTATGAGCAGATGCACAGGAAAGTGTGAGGATCAGTTGACTAAAGATGGCAAGAAAGCACTACAGGCAAAGGGTGGAGAATGGAATATTCTACAACAAAAGGAGAGATTAGCAAGAGCTGAGAATAGCATTCACTGAAATAACAGATTTACTGGCTGTTTCCTTCAGAGATGTACAATGATCTTCAGTGGAATCACCATAGCAATTGTAGGTTTTCTACCTCAAGCCTTGCAGATGTTAAAACCGAGCAGCTGACCATTATGTGATTATTGGATACTAGAGACGAAGAACTAGCTGTGCGCTTAATTCAGAAAATTGGAGGCCATATTTCACAGGTTAGTCACAGTGACTGGCCATCACACTACAAATCTGTGGTCTTGAAAAGAATCCTAATTTGTTGCGGGGGGTCTGGAACCCAGGTGCAGACACAGAGAGCAGGCACACACAGGTCTTGAAGACAGAACAAAAGTTTCTTCCAAAATACAGAAACTCAACTATACAGGGGATGGAATAATGAAGGGGGAAAATAACTAAACAGACGACCTAACAAATTCACACTCGAGGATAAATATTATTGAAACAAATAAGAGGGCAGATTAATCAAACTAAGTGGGGAGATACAAACACAAGCAGGGATAACTGGGTGAGAGGAGGGACAGAGCTAAGAACTACCAAACCTAATTCAAAAAATGTGCAAAACTACAAAAAAAACCCAGGAAATACTCTCTACTAACAACAAGTGGGAAGCCTAAGGAAAGTAATGTGAAAGAACTAAAGCTAGTCCAATGAAAGAGGGATAGGCCTACTTACAGGGCTGAGGAACTAGGCTAAAGGGGCAGGCAGACTCGGGGAAGGCAGGCAGGAGACAGGTCGGGGACCGGAAGGAGCCTGGTGTATGAATGTCTGTGGTCTGGCTGTGTGTGGATGAATGAACCAGGCTTTTATGGTACATGGTGAATGTGAACAGGTGAGCCAATCCCTGCAGCAGTCTCCAATCCCTGCAATTACCAGACACACAAGACCAGAGTGACAGGAGGAAGAGAGAGAGTGTGTGACGAGAGAGAGAGAGAGAAAAGAGGGAGAGGAAGGGAGAAAGAAAGAGGGAGACAGGCAGGGGCTGAGGCCAAAACGGGGGGGAGATCTGCTACATAGCACACCAGTGTTGTTTTTGGTGTAAAATCAAAGCGAAGAATACATAAATAATACCAAGTCATTTAAAATGGAATACAGCCCATGCTTGTGAGGGAAATCTTGTGACTTAGTTATCTCACACTGGAAAGACTTACAGGAAACTCTCAGATGTCTGACGCAAAAGCTCAGCCAAGGAGAACTGAGAATGGCAGTAGATGCTGACACATGAAAGGCACTCTCTTCATCCTAATAAGCTATTCATGTGTACAGCGTGTTCCTTTCCATGCATCACTCTATAAACAGAATATGTCATGTATGTGCCAGGTCTAAAGATGGAGAGAAACCATGTTAAATGTGCAAGGTCTTACTCCTAACTTCAGGAAAGGGGAACAGGCAGTGAGCAGGCAGCTGGGTAGCTCAAGAAAAGGGTCAGGCTGGAGTTGTTACAACATTCGTTTTACTTTTTCGCAAAGTAATTGCAGTCCAGTAGGCCAAGGAACACAAGCACTCAGACAATCAGTCAGGTTGTGAACAAACCTCCAGGTTGACCAAAGTGACATGGAGGAAAAAATAAAACCATGACCTATATAATAATGTTGCAAAAGAGGGATTAGTGCTTACTTCAGGTTTTACATTCAAACAAAATTGGTTGGATTATCTTATCAGAGCATGTTTGCAGCCTGTTCAGTCATTTTTGTTGCTCTGTTGGACTTATTTCTACCAATGTGGAAGTTCTCCCTCCTGACTACCTGAGCTACCTTTATAGTTACTGCAGACAAGCAATCAATCACATGAATATTCTTTTTACAAAGGGATTATTTAAGGGTTTAACGACAATCATGTTGCCTATGGGAGATTACAACAGATATATTTTCTAATTCAGTTGGTGAAATTTAAAGCAGATAGTTTTATAGATTGTGGTGCGACTGATCAGGCCTTCCAAGTAACAACTGGCATCTTTTACAGATTATATGGCACCTAAAAGTGCATGGGACCAGAGCCTGAATTAATTTTGCACTTCAAGATTACTTGCTGGAATCATAATAATAATAAAATACCAAAATACCATCTTGTATCTCCAATTCAAGAGTGCTATCTTCAGAGTAGCACTTGAGTAAATTAAGAAGGTTCCTACTCAGTCTCAGGACAAGTTAACCTTAGAGAGTGAATAAAATCAGCATTTTACATCACTTCAAATGTAACTCTTCTGATGTATATCCAATCAACATATTTGAGTCAGTTGATTCAGATGTTCTGAGTAAATGATCAAACATGTGTATCATCTTTTCCTCTCTTCTTCAGACCTCTCAGGAGTTTCTGGCCCAGCTGATGTCTAAACTTGGTGGTAAAAATCCAGAAGAGACAGGTGGTTTCCAGGAGGCCCCGCTCGCCTATGATGCTGTGTGGGCTCTAGCCCTGGCCCTCAACAAGACCGTGGGGCCCCTAAAGGCCAAGGGTCACCGCCTGGAAGATTTCAACTACAACAATCGAGATATCACTGCTGAGATCTATCGAGCCATGAACACCAGCTCTTTCGAAGGAGTTTCAGTAAGTACAAAACCCAGCAGAAGAAGGAAGACAGAGAGTAGCAGGAAGTGAGAAAGGGTTGAGAGTGAAGCTGTGAAAAGGATGTTGGCAGGTATTAACATGTTCATATTCTGGCCTTTTCTTTCAGGGTCATGTTGTCTTTGACGCTCAAGGCTCTCGCATGGCCTGGACTCTAATTGAACAACTTCAAGGTATGCCACAAAACATATATGTGCTTTAAAATAGAATCATTCTGATAATTGGCCTAATAGGCAAAATGTGTAATTATCTTGTCCTTTTCATGAATTTGTAAATATAAACTTGAAAACTAGAAATGTATTCTTTCAGCATATCCTGAGCCCTTGTCAATGTGTTGTTTTTTTTCCATTTTTAAGTGGCACATGTTACTTCAAGTTGATCTTCTATGTAGTTACAGACTCTTGTGCCATATGTACTGCAGCATGTGACATAGGTGTGACATAAGTGTCTGCCTTAGGAGGAGCTTTCTCTCCTTCTTTGTCCTCTTTCAAAACCTTATGACATGTACCTAATACTACAAATATGGACCTGCAGCCACTTAATGTTTCAGAAAATGTTGTCATTGTTGGCATCTGTTACAGCCAGCGCCTACTTCTTATAGTCTGTGTGATTTGGGTATGCAATAAGCTGTGCGGTTGCCCGACGGGGAGTGGACGGTGACGGAGGAGGCGTGATCTTGGCGGTGGGTTGTGATTGGTGCGGCGTCCTCCAGGGTCCCAATCATCGTCCGCCAGCTCCATCAAATCCCGGACGAGCCCCCATTTTATGTTACGCCCGGCTTGGGGGGAAAGGGAAAGTAACATTAACCCGATGTGTTTGGTAAAAATAAAGTTGTTTATTTATCAGGAAGGTTTAAAAGAAAAGTATAAAGTTGACAAACTGAGGCAAAGGCTAAGGAAATGGACCGGTGGGTGCTGCTCAAAAGAAAGAAAAAGCTAAAACACAAAGAGAGTTCTCATAAGGAGAACTTAACAACTCACTAGACAATAAACTAACACCGCACTTAAACAAAATATTACAAGACAATCTTCTATATGACAAATGCTAATGGAACTTAAAACACACCGGAGACAGCACCCCTTTTACCTATTGAATCTATTACAGAATAAAAGAAGCTACGTGTAGTATCAGTCTGTCCTCGTCCCTGGCCCAAACCCTGCCAATCACACAGCCTCAGTAACCACACAGAGAATACAGCTTGCTGCACCCAGCCACCTCGCTGAAAGGTTGACTCGCGGGATTTGATGGAGCTGGCGGACGATGATTGGAACCCTGGAGGACGCCGCACCAATTACAACCCACCGCCAAGATCACGCCTCCTCCGTCACCGTCCACTCCCCGTCGGGCAACCACACAGCTTATTTGCATACCCAAACCACACAGACTATAAGAAGTAGGCGCTGGCCGTAACACTCTTCCCCTTAAGACAAAAAACCGTAAGGATTTATTGTGAACCATCAGCATCACAAACACCCAACCACCGTGGCCTACACACATAACAGCATCATTTGGAACCATAACACCTTCTTGCAGGCAGGTGTTTGTACTGCTGTCACATCTTATGGGCACAAGGTAGAGGTGTAAAAGAGGTGTATAACTTCTAAACCTTTGTGTCATGGGACACCCAATATTGTTGCATAACTGCACAGTTAATTGTTTAAGAATTAAAACTACTATGCACTAAAAATATACTAGTATGGTTATATTCATTTAATACCAAAAATATGAAATCTTTGGCTGACAAAAGCTTAGATTTAATGAGCTTCCAGAAAAGTCTGTTTATGTTTGGTTGTTGGTTTTAACATTTAATACAAGTGAGATAGTAGTCATTTTGGCAGCTCTGATTAAACATGAATGTGTTAGAGTGTAGTGAAAATAGCCTTATGCGTGGAACCATAAATATATGTAGCAAAAATGTGTATCCTCACACGGCAGCACCACATATGTAGAAACGACACTTCATTATTAAAATTGCACTCGTTTGTCAGGGGCACCACCAAATATATACATTTGAAACTTAACTGATTAATTGATACTTCAGACTGAATATTAATAATTAATTAAATCTACTTGTATTGATCAGTCTCATAAACAAAAGTCGTAAACTCTGATTTCATTGACCTCCAGTTCCCAAACAAAGAAATACAAGGTAGAACTGACGATAATTATACACAAACATTTATTAACTAACACTACAAACAAACAAACAAGAATGATGTAGCAAATAACAGACAATGAATGAATGAATGAATGAATAAATGCAGATAAACTAATTAATAAACTGATCGTCACTGGAAGCAGTTTGTAGAACAGTGATGAATTTAGAATCACTTTAGAATTGGAAGCCAATCGTAATTTATAAATTCACTCGTTCAGCAAAAGGAAAAGGATTCTTGTGTAGCCTTTGATGAAGGTAGAAGGAGGCCGCAGCAGGATGAGTAGCTGTGATGATCTGCTGGATGAGTTGGTTCAGGAACGCAGACACATGAGGCACTTTGGTATCGTTGCCTTGCACAAGTCTGTCAAAGTAAAAACACTAAGAGTCGAAGCTCATAGTTAAGAAGAAAATGTTTGCAGGGTAGCATTATTAAAAGTTACTTAAGAAGTCCAACTACAGGTGAATCATACAAAAAAATGAAATGATTTATTACCAAATTTCCAGCTTTCAGAAAGGGTCTCTGGATCCTCTGTGTCCTGCTTTGGACCATTCTGCACCTTAGTCCAGTACAAGAGTGAACACTGACACTGACCGATGCTTTTCATAATATGATAGAATTGTTTTTTAGCCAGGATGTTGGGGCAGGACATAAATCAGACCGTGTCCAAAATCACTCTGTATTTACTACAGACTTCCTACATTCTGAGTGTCTCAGTTGTGAATGTAGAAATGTATCCACTATAGTGTCCCCAAAAGTTCAATATTTGATTGAAAAAGTAGCATCTCTAGCATGTGCACTGCTTTCTGCTGAAAACCCCACAATGCAAAGCATATCAGTTTAGAAATGTGAAAGTTATTTTTGTGTGGATCACCACAAAGACATAAAATGAAAACTCTATTTACTGCCTACTGTTGAGTTTGTATTTTGCAGGAAAAAGTGAATAAGTGAATGAGTAAGTGACTTTAAGCACAGTCACTGTGTAGAATCAGCTTTGAGGATAAACCAGTGGCTCACAGAGACCTTTTAGTTACTTTGATTTTTGATAGCATGAGCTCATATGTAAAAATATGTGTAATCTTCAGAATAAAGCTTTGTGAGTCACATGAGGCCAGTAAGCTGTGCAGAGTATGTGAAGTAAAAGTCGAGTCCTGTTAGTCGGCTATAAGACTTATGTGTCATCATTACTTGACAATAAGGAGTGGATTACAGTTGGTGGTGGGTTGTGCCTTCCTGTACAACTGCAGTGGGATATTAAAGTGTCATTACAGCAAACCATAGAAATGTGCTACAGCTGGTGACAGGCCACTTTCTCACATGGGTAATTTTTTTCATTACAAGAGGCCTGCAGTGATCCCTCTGGTCTGGATCTCTTGTATGGAATACTGCATGAAGTGTGCTGGGTTTTGGAGTGGAATAACAAGGACACAGTGCATCTGTCTGTCACGATTTCCCAAAAGAAAAAAGACTCGAATGTCAAAAACTGATAGTTGTGTTACGAACGGTGCAGAGACTCAGGCGCAGGCAAAGAAACACGGCACACAGATATACAAATTACAATGTTTATTTAACAACAACGGCAAACAGAAAATCACTGCACAGCAGGAAACCAAACTAATAAACCAAAACCGAAACTAAAAGCGAGCAGATGCTGAAAACTAACTAAAAGTAACAACATAAAGCGAGCTGCAAAAGGCGAGCTGAGAAACAAAAAGGTAACAGAAAGCGAGCTACAAAAACCAACGAGCTGATATAACAAAAAGCGAGCTACGAAAACCTATGAGCTGATAGCAACCAAGACACTGGGAAACTGAGCCAGACGGGCTAACGCTAATGCTAATGCTAATGCTACTGAACCTGAACGGAGAGGGGGGCACGGCGGAGCAGGTGAGCGGAGCAGGTGGGAGCGAGGGCAGGCAGGCAGGCAGGCAGGCTGGGTGGTGAGCTGAGGTCCGGGAGTGGGGGTGGCGATCCACGACTGGAATCCTGGCGGTGGCTGGGTTACTGGCGGAGTGGAGGCAGTGGCTGAGCTGAACCGGAGGAGGCACACGTGGATGGCAGACGGGGAACCAACTGGAAGCGGAGAGGGAATAGCGTTAGCAATAGCGAGGGTGCAGAGCAAACGGAGCAGACAGAACGAGAGCAGAGGTTGGCAACTGACTGAGGCAAAACGACGGTCTGGCATCGAGGAGCATGTGGAGCGTGGTTATAACCGGGAGAGTGAGAGCTGATCATCCAATCACACGCGTGCCTCCTCCGCTGATTACAAGTGGCTGCACCTGCCGTGCTCCTCGCTGCCCACACCTTGCTCACGCCCACCTGCAAGAGAGAGAGGGAAAGGGGAAGAGGGAAAAGAAGGGGAAAGGAGACTGCCACTCAGGCAGCAGAGGTGGAGGGCGTGACAGTACCCCCCCCTCTACGTGCACCTCCAGGTGCACGAATCCTCCGGTCAGGTCTCCTCTGGTTGAACTCCCGGATCAGGGCAGGGTCCAGGATCTGGCGTCTGGGTACCCAGGAGCGTTCCTCTGGACCGTATCCCTCCCAGTCCACAAGGTATTGGAGACCACGTCCCCGACGACGAACATCCAGCAGGCGGCGCACGGTGTACGCTGGGGCATTGTCCACCATCCTGGGTGGTGGAGGGGGACGGACAGGGGGGGCCAGAGCGCTCTCATTCACTGGTTTAATTTGGGAGACATGAAACGTGGGGTGGATCCTCATCGAGGAGGGCAACTTCAGGCGGACCGCACTGGGATTAATGATGCGCTCAACAACAAAAGGCCCCACGAACCGGGGCGCCATCTTCTTAGACTCCACCCGGAGAGGTAAGTCCTTAGCCCGGAGCCAAACCCTTTGGCCCGGGGAGTAGACAGGGGCAGGAGAACGGTGACGGTTGGCTTGCCCCTCCATTCTCCGCGAAGCCCTTATCAGAGAGGCCCTCGAGCGCCTCCAGACCCGTTCACACCTCCTGAGAAAGGTCTGGAGAGACGGGGTGGAGATCTCCCGTTCTTGGGAGGGGAACATGGGCGGCTGGTATCCCAAGGAACACTGAAACGGAGACAGCCCGGTAGAAGCATTAGACAAGGAGTTGTGCGCATACTCGACCCATGGGAGGAGGCTGCTCCAGGCGGAAGGGTTCTCCGAGGTCATACATCGCAGGAAGGTCTCCAGTGATTGGTTGGTCCGCTCCGTCTGACCATTGGACTGCGGGTGGAAACCAGAGGTTAAACTGACTGTGGCCCCCAACGCAGAGCAGAAATTTCTCCAAACCTCCGACGTGAATTGTGGTCCCCGGTCGGACACTATGTCGGCAGGTATCCCATGGAGTCGGAAAACGTGGTTCACCAGATGATCGGCCGTCTCCCTGGCAGAGGGCAATTTTTCTAAGGGGACAAAATGGGCGGCTTTGGAGAACCGGTCGACAATGGTTAGGATGGCAGTTTTACCTTGGGATGGGGGAAGCCCAGTGACAAAATCCACTGCGATGTGGGACCAGGGTCGATGAGGAATAGGCAGCGGTTGAAGGAGCCCCGAACTCGGCCGATTGGAGGTCTTGCTGGTGGCACAGATGGAACATGCGGCCACGAACTCCTTAGCATCCCTCTCCAGCGTGGGCCACCAGAACTTCTGCCGCAGGACCTCCACGGTGCGTGCAGTCCCAGGATGGCAGGTCAACCGTGAAGAGTGCGCCCAGCTCAGGACCTGAGAGCGAACTGGATCAGGAACAAACAAGCGGTTAGTAGGACCGTTACCTGGGTCGGGGTGCTGTTCTTGGGCCCGGCGAACCACGGACTCGATCTCCCAAGTGAGAGAAGCCACCACACAAGTTCCAGGCAGAATGGGTTCAGGTTCGCCGGGGGTCTCCTGGGAGGAAAACTGGCGGGACAATGCGTCTGGCTTGACGTTCCTGGACCCAGGCCGATACGTGATGGTGAAGTTGAAGCGGCCGAAGAAAAGCGTCCAGCGGGCCTGTCGGGCGTTCAGTCGTTTAGCCGATCGGATGTACTCCAGGTTCCGGTGGTCGGTCCAAACGATGAACGGCTGCTCCGCCCCCTCCAGCCAGTGACGCCATTCCTCCAGAGCTAGCTTCACCGCTAGCAGCTCTCGATTGCCTACGTCATAATTCCTCTCGGCAGGGGACAGCCGCCGAGAGAAAAAGGCACAGGGGTGCATCTTGTTGTCGGCGGGGGAACGTTGAGACAGCACCGCCCCTGCCCCAATGTCCGAAGCATCCACCTCCACCACGAACTGCAAGTGGGGATCAGGCTGCGTCAGGATGGGTGCGGAGGTGAAGCGTTGCTTCAGGGAGTGGAAGGCCTGGTCTGCCTCAGGAGTCCAGGAGAAGGTCCGCTTAACCGAAGTGAGGGAGGTGAGCGGGGCTGCCACTTTGCTGTAGTCCCGGATGAAGCGACGGTAGAAGTTGGCGAAGCCCAGGAAACGCTGCAGCTGCTTCCGATTCTCCGGAATGGGCCAGTCCCTAACAGCGGACAGCTTCAGAGGGTCCATTCTCACCTCCCCCGCCGAGATTATGTACCCCAAGAAGGAAACGGTAGGTACTCCGAACTCACATTTCTCGGCCTTCACGAAGAGTCGGTTCTGCAGCAGCCTCTCGAGGACCTGGCGGACATGGCGGGTGTGTTCCTGGGCGTCTCTCGAGTAGATGAGGATGTCATCTAGGTAGACGAATACGAATCGGTTGATCATGTCCCGGAGCACATCGTTGATCAGGTTCTGGAAGACGGCGGGTGCATTCGTGAGTCCAAAGGGCATGACCAGGTATTCGAAGTGCCCCAGCGGCGTGTTGAATGCCGTCTTCCACTCGTCCCCTTCGCGGATGCGAATGAGGTGGTAGGCGTTGCGGAGGTCCAGCTTGGTGAACACGGATGCCCCGTGCAGGGAGGTGAAGGCGGAGTTGATGAGTGGCAGGGGGTAGGTGTTCTTAATGGTGATGTCGTTGAGACCACGGAAGTCGATGCACGGCCGAAGGGTCTTGTCCTTCTTGTCCACGAAGAAGAATCCTGCCCCCACAGGCGACGAAGACGGGCGGATGATGCCAGCAGCGAGGGAGTCCCGGATGTAGGTCTCCATGGCCCCTTGTTCCGGTTTGGAGAGGTTATACAACCGACTGGTGGGTAAAGTGGCTCCGGGAACGAGCTCAATAGCACAGTCGTAGGGACGATGAGGGGGCAAAGACAAGGCTTTCTCCTTGCTGAACACCGGAGCGAGGTCATGGTACTCGGGAGGGACGGAGTCCAACTTTACCGGGGCGTCCGGAACAGGGCTGGTGGCGTCAGCAGGGGTCAGAGCTGAGTGCAGACAGGTCTCATGGCACCGGGGATCCCAGGATATCACTTCCTCTTTCCTCCAGTCGATGTGGGGGTTGTGCGCCCGAAGCCAGGAATAACCCAGGACCATGGGGGGACTGGAGTGATCTATAACGAAAAAGGTCGTCTTCTCCCGATGATTGCCGGCCAAAAACAACGTGACAGGAACAGTTTTCTGCTGTACCTTGGCTAGGTGGAGCCCATTCAAGGCTCGGACCTCCAGGGGGGGCTCCAGGGACTCCAAAGGAATGCCCATCTGACGGGCGAGCTGAAGGTCCAGGAAGTTCTCCTCGGCACCAGAGTCGATGAAGGCTTGTACAGGTACAGACTGGGATTGCCAGCAGAGGGAGGCGGCGAGCTGCAGCCGATTTGGGGAAGACGACGATAGATGGCTCACCTGTATCTCCCCAGTTACTGGTGAGCCCGTGCTTTTACTGTACGCTGGGGACAGGCAGCGAGGTAGTGACCAGTCTTCCCACAGTATAAGCAGGTGTCGGCGTCCCGCCTGCGTTGCCTCTCTTGTGCGGACAGCTGGTTGCGTCCCAGCTGCATGGGCTCAGGGTCAGGAACGATTCGGGAAGAAGGTGGAGGGCTCTGGCAGGTAGACGGAAGGGCCCGTGGAGACTCCGAGCGGAGGGTCCTTTCCCTCCGCCGCTCGCGGACCCGGTTGTCGATCCGGATGGCCAGGTCAATGAGCTGATCCAGACTGCGCACGTCATCTCGGGTAGCCAGCTCGTCCTTGAGGCCGTCCTGCAGAGCTGCGTAGAATGCTCCTTGCAGAGCTGCATCGTTCCATCCGCTCCCCGCCGCTGTAGTGCGAAACTCGATGGAAAAGTCCGCCACACTCCGGTTCCCCTGACGCATGGACAGAAGACGGTGACTGGCATCTCTTCCCTGCACCGGATGGTTGAACACTTTCTTCATCTCGGCGGTGAAAGCGGCATAGGAGCCGCAGATCGCCTCCTGGCGTTCCCACACCGCAGTACCCCACTCTCTCGCTCGGCCTGACAAGAGGCTAACCAGGAAAGCTACTCTGGCCCTATCTGCGGCGTAAGAGTGAGGCTGTAAGTCAAAGACTAACGAAACCTGAGTCAAAAAAGACTGGCAGGAACCAATGTCGCCGTCATAGCGTTCAGGAACGGGCACATGCGGTTCACGAGTTGAACCGCTGGCCGTGAAACTAGCATTAGCTGGATCACTGCTAACGGGTGCGGCCATAGACGTAACGGCAGCAGGAGCCGAATGGGCAGCTAGCGTGCTAATCCTCCCCGTGAGCTGGGAGACCTGATTTATCAGCGCGCGGTTACTCTCCACAAGACTCTGTAGCAAAGAGTCATGCTGCCCTATCACTACGCCCTGGTGAGCTATGGCTTGCTGCAGGTCTATCTCACTAAGGGCAGGACTAGTGCCGGTCTCGTTGCCTGCTGAGCTCATGTTGGCCAGACCGTACTGTTACGAACGGTGCAGAGACTCAGGCGCAGGCAAAGAAACACGGCACACAGATATACAAATTACAATGTTTATTTAACAACAACGGCAAACAGAAAATCACTGCACAGCAGGAAACCAAACTAATAAACCAAAACCGAAACTAAAAGCGAGCAGATGCTGAAAACTAACTAAAAGTAACAACATAAAGCGAGCTGCAAAAGGCGAGCTGAGAAACAAAAAGGTAACAGAAAGCGAGCTACAAAAACCAACGAGCTGATATAACAAAAAGCGAGCTACGAAAACCTATGAGCTGATAGCAACCAAGACACTGGGAAACTGAGCCAGACGGGCTAACGCTAATGCTAATGCTAATGCTACTGAACCTGAACGGAGAGGGGGGCACGGCGGAGCAGGTGAGCGGAGCAGGTGGGAGCGAGGGCAGGCAGGCAGGCAGGCAGGCTGGGTGGTGAGCTGAGGTCCGGGAGTGGGGGTGGCGATCCACGACTGGAATCCTGGCGGTGGCTGGGTTACTGGCGGAGTGGAGGCAGTGGCTGAGCTGAACCGGAGGAGGCACACGTGGATGGCAGACGGGGAACCAACTGGAAGCGGAGAGGGAATAGCGTTAGCAATAGCGAGGGTGCAGAGCAAACGGAGCAGACAGAACGAGAGCAGAGGTTGGCAACTGACTGAGGCAAAACGACGGTCTGGCATCGAGGAGCATGTGGAGCGTGGTTATAACCGGGAGAGTGAGAGCTGATCATCCAATCACACGCGTGCCTCCTCCGCTGATTACAAGTGGCTGCACCTGCCGTGCTCCTCGCTGCCCACACCTTGCTCACGCCCACCTGCAAGAGAGAGAGGGAAAGGGGAAGAGGGAAAAGAAGGGGAAAGGAGACTGCCACTCAGGCAGCAGAGGTGGAGGGCGTGACAAGTTGTGTCTGAAGTAAAGCCACTTCCCTCCTCATAGAGAACAACTGGAAGCTGCATCTTTGTACAAAGAAAGCTGGTGTCCTCAAAACACTGACATCATTTCTATAATCCAATCAGGAATAGGTCACAAGAAGACTCAGAACGCAACAGCTCAATATTTTGTGGTTCTTGTTATTCCTCTCAAAATGGTGACCATCTCATGTCTGTGTGTTAAGTACCTAGCTGGAGTAAGGGTGTGGTTAGCTTAGGACTGAGATGAGGACTGGAAACAAGAAAACAAGTGCAAAGAATAAACACAAACCAATCAACCCCACGAAAACCCATCTCTTAGTTGTTAATCTGTGTAAATACACAAACCATATGGCATTGTGTAGTTTTAGGAGCTTTTACAGACCACAGTTATTTATTTGATTACTGTGTGTATCTGTCAAGTCAAAGTTGCCAGGTACGTCGTACAAAGACTGAAAGCGAAACCTGTGCTCGAGAACCTCCTGGCAACCTGCACTGTGGATGGAGACACTGTACAACTGTTCCAAAATGTACACGAGAAAAGTGTACACAACAAAGGCACGAGATGCAATGTGTTATTTAGTGAGCTTTTCAGATGGTGTATTTTTGTATTGTGGACAAAGCTTGGCCAACTGTTTATTCCTGCTTCCAGTCTTTATGCTAAGCGAGCAACCTTGTTCTGATTCCAACTCTGCACACGTACATGACACATCACATAGACATAACATTAATATTAATCTTCTCATCTCAGAAAGAAAGTGAAACAACCCATTTTAGAACAATATGCACAGTATATTGTTTTGCTTAATTTCAAATTCAGCTGATTCCATTTAACACAAATTGCAGAGTTCTAAAACACAAGTTTAGCTGTGCAAGATGTTCAATAGATTCCAAAATTGGTAACAATCTGATCACTGACTTACAAGAAGATTTAGACCCTGAGGAGATATTCAGTGCCAGATTTAGCTACTTGACTGTTTTTGATACTCTGCTCACAATACCTTCCTGCCCACATTTGGTTATTAAGGTTGACTACCCAGTATTGCCCAGTAAAACATTCATTATAGTGAGATTCATTACATTCCAGTGTGAGCCTTCACCTTACTCTCTCCCTTCCTCTCTCTCTCTCTCTCTCTCTCTGTGTCACAGGAGGGAGCTATAAGAAGATTGGATACTACGACAGCACTAAAGGCAACCTGTCCTGGTATGGGAATGACAAGTGGATAGGTGAGGGACATTCATCTTCCTCAGCCCTTTTATTTTTTCTTTATCACTGTCTGCCGCACTCTTTCCACCTTCCAATCTTCTGTTTTCTTCCCAATCTTTCAGTCAGGTTTTATTTAGCATGTGGGAACAGCAACACACCTGTCTACTTTTCACAGCTCACCAGATATCCAAGTTATTCAGCACTAAATAGAACCACAGTTTAGTGCTGTGATGGGACAATGTGCTATTCAGACCCAGTTTGAATTCATTTACAAATTAAACATAAGAACAAGTTCGGAGCCATGACAGCAGTGAAATAGATGTTGCCAGCTAAGAGTCCAAACAAATCAGGAGAAAGCAATCTGTGAGGTGCTTTAATGGGATTGGGCTCCATGACCTTGACCTTGGAATGAAATTGTGTTCCCTAATCAGTACACATGAGAGCTCTGCATCAGTTCTGCCTCCCTGACCACTGACAAGATGCAAATCTAACAATGGTTAATGCTGTGAACACTGTGGAGGGTGTTGCAATTCTGTGAAATTGGAAAACAAAATCGAGTGATGCAATGGGCAGTGGGGGGGTGTGTGTGTGTGTGTGTGTGATGGATACACACTGACCTTGGGTTGGTTATTCTGCATGCTTGTTTGTTCGATTATGTGTCAGGAGCGCTGTCTCAGACAGCTGATTGGATTTCCTGTAGTCCCAAAATTACATTGATTGATTTAAGGAAGGGGAGGTAGGTGGGGGTAGGGCAGCTATTCCACAACTAAACAGAGTGTCTTCTGCAAAATTTCAAATGCAAATGGTATCTGAAATTCAAATCAAAGAAAAGAGAGGCAGATTATGTGTAATTACCCCTGTTTCTATGTATGTTTGTATGTTTTGATATGTTTTAGTAGCAGGTGCCCTGTCGTCTGACTGGCTATTAACATTACAGACTATAATTCTCCCATGTTTACCTGCTGGAGTGATAAATTCATCAAAATATTATTTCTACAGCACTGATTCCATTAAATAGGCAGTAAGGGGAATTTACAAAAAGCATGTGTAGGTGATAATCCTAAACCCCTTAGTGATGCTGTAGTTTATACAGCTGCTCATCATTTTCCAAAGTATACTCAACAGTGTTATTTTGTCCTACGCCCTACACAACCACAATTTTCTATTACTTTTAGTAGGGTATGAAAATCAACTTTCTGTGCTTCAAAACATGTTTCTTTCCCATTTCCCACTATCACAGTAAGCTATTTCCCTTCCAAACCTCTGAAAACTAAGCTGCTGAATCTCCAGGGTTTGTCGACATCTCAGCTGTGAAAACACAAGCCAAGCTGTAAAGTCCCCCTGGTCGTGTTTGACGTCACTCTCACCTACTGTCACTGTAAGCACTGATACATTTCTTGCTGTGTGCCAGAAGCTAGCTTTTGAAACCAGGCCAGCACACAGCAAGGTCATCAAAGTGGCCTCTCACTCTGGTATGACAAGACCCCAAGGGCGGGCCTGAGGAAGTGTTGACCTATGTTTTTTGTGGCCATCTGGACTGTGCTCAGAAGTCAGCAGATGCTTTCGGCCACTAGACAAGTCAACTGTTGCAATGTGTGACAGTCAGTCACCCCAAGGCATCATCAAAGTGTCCTCCTTCCTGCCCTCATAGTTGGTCACTAGTGTACTCCCTGACAACAGCAAAAATAGCTGGGTGGTGACATGACAGAATTAGGCCTCCTCAAGGTGAACACACCTTTGATTTTGATCTGGTGCTACATGTTGATGGGTTCCAACACTGGGTTCAGTTCATGACATGGATTTTCTTGTCCAAATTTCATTCTCTTCCTCCCTCTCACCTTTGCTTGTTTTTCTACTTTCTCTTTCTTTGCAATCCATCCTAATCCCTTCTTTAACTTCTCACTTGTTTGTGTCTAACCTCTCTCATTTATTCTCTTCTCCACTGCCTCATTTTTGTTTCCCAGTATTTCTTCACCCTTCTCTTTCCTTATTCTTTGAGTCTCCTTGACAACCATTGCTGCATCATTGGCTCTCTCTCTCTCTCTCTCTCTCTCTCTCTCTCTGGCATTGCCATGGTAACCATTATCGAGCCAGTCGCCATGGTAACATACTATCTAGATTCCACCATCAAGGGCATGGAGAGGTATTAGTGTAGGAGAATACATTCCCCCAAAGGACACTCACTTACACACACATACTAGTGTGTTTTTTGTAACCCACAGACATACACAGGTATACACTGTATCTGCCTTCAGCAAACACTTACACCCACTCACATGCACAGTGCATGCAGTCTTCATGAGTTATGATTCTGGCTCCTTCCAGTGTACTGGTCTTACTGCAGAACACTGCTTTATTAAAAGCACCTTGCACAGTGTGGTGAGAAGCATTTAATGGAAAACTTTAAAGATAACAGAGGGAAAATCATGTCCTTAAAATGTACATGACACTGTGGCATACACTTTTGTTACCTTGGACCCCATATAGTCAGTGTACAGCTTACAGGCCACATACAGACTGTAGAGCTGCTGTTTGCTGCCTGTGATTGTCTCTATCTTACATGTAGGCCTTTTTAAAACCATGAACTTGATTAAAGGGAAAACATATTGAGGAGAAACAGCCATCCACTGCACAAAGTGAATTATGTCAAAGTCAAAAC
This sequence comes from Dascyllus trimaculatus, assembly GCA_024666655.1. Classification (NCBI taxonomy): domain Eukaryota; kingdom Metazoa; phylum Chordata; class Actinopteri; family Pomacentridae; genus Dascyllus; species Dascyllus trimaculatus. The sequence continues at coordinate 32,146,765 of CM045461.1, read as the reverse complement.
AAAGATGTGGAGAAAGACAACAGATTAATGGGGCCACCATACAGCTCACTGAGTTAGGGCGTTACCATGTAGGCGCAGGTCGCCAGCAGCGGTCGTGAGTTCAGTACTGGCTCACGACCCTTTGCTGCATGTTTCTCTCTATATATACCCACTTTCACCCTGTCTCTCCCCCTATCATTAAAAATGGAAATACTCCCCCAAAAAACTTTTTTAAAAAAAAGAAAGACAACAGATGGACAAAATGTGTCTGAACAGGTCAGGAAAACATGACAGTTTTGTGACCTAGAAAATACACACAAAGTTAAATGAAAAATCGACTAACTGAAAACAGTGCAGACCCAGAAGATGTGCCCTGTGTCTTCCCACCTAGGAGGAAATGTGATTGATCACTGCTCTTATTTAAGGACTAAACTAAACTGACTAAAACTTTAGACTGATAAGTGTAGACTGCTGAAAGATTACCAGAAGTGACAAACTCTTAAGACCACTGCTGAAATTATTTATGCATACTTCAAGAGAAATGAGGCAATTGTGCAGCAAAGAACTGACCTGAAAATGTCAGATACAACTATAATATGAATGGCAGATGAAATTGTTAAGGACATAGGATAACATCTGAGCAAGGATCTGTCAGCTGTTTTGTGTTTCAGCTTAGCTGAGGATTAAAACATGGACATTAGTGATGTTATACATCTGTACACATGGGTCCAGGTCCCTAGAGATGGCTGTCTTCATGAAAAACTTTCTTTGGCACCTTTCTGAGCCTGTTGAGCCAGAAGAAATATATATCTAATTTCTTACATTCCATGCATATCTGACCAAGAAGGACTCCTCCCCAACACAGAACATAGATCAAGACACTGATGCAATTGACTGTTTAAGGACCCTGAATAATCACCAGTTCTGAGAACTAGGATGAAAATGTGAGGCATAATAGACACTTGCCATGCACAATGAGGTTTGCTGGTGATCTTGTGACAGAACACGTAAGAGGTTTTGGGCTTCCTGCCTTAAATCTGTGAATTCTTTTGAAGCACAACAGAAGCTGAGCTGGACTTGGTGATTCCACAGTGGATTCTGAAACTGAGCCTCCTGACACACATAACCTCTCACCTGAATTCACTTGATCCACAGCTCCAGAGGGCACAAAGTAATAAAATTATCTGGTCACAGCCTTCCAAAACAAAAGCAGCACACTCTATTTCTGACCAGCAATCTGTGCAATTTCCACACAGGAGAGTGGTCACCACAAACACCTCCACAACTTCTGCAACATTTCAGTTACACTGTTTTTTTTAGAAGTGTTGGAGATGCTAAAGTAGGAGTCTGACTACAAATAGTTTTGTGACCTTGTTGAGAACCCATTCCAAGTAACTGTTTCATCCGTGACTCCACTCATCACACGCCTCTCTCCTGGCTGAATCATTAAACTGCAATCAAATGAGTTTGTAAAAGCTTAACTTGGAGCAGGGGCACAGCACTGTTTGGTCTCTGGCATGGAGTAAGCAGCTGTGAAACTGTGTGTACAGAAGTGGATGCCTGTGATTCTACAGTTTCTACCATGAATGCTGTGAAAAGACAGCACAAGGTCAGACTGATCATAGCATGCCTGGACTTCCACAGATGGCCATGATATTACTACAAGTATAGCATGAAAAGAATTAAGTAGTGGCAGACGTGCTTTTGAAAATTAAACTGTTAGCTAGTTAATAGGTTTTTGTGCTATTGCTTCCATCTGCCAGAGTATGACATGAATCAAAAATAGCTGCCATATAAATAACAAACACAAGATTTTGATGCAAGATTCTCAAAGTCATCCTCTCCATGAGACTCTTAAATGTGACAAATGTGATAAGATCCTCAACTGAACACAGACCACCAGCCTATTGAGCAACACATTTGTGAGACAAAAGAAGCTGTTGTTATGATTTTGACCTTAAGACTCCATGGCAACATGACTGCTCAACATCTCATTCAAACATGCTAAGGCTCACAGATCTTACACTGCTTTGCCTGGAGCTCTCTGTCACTTGTCAAGTTTCAGATGCTCTAAAAACATTGCTAAGTAGGCAGCAATGACACACACATGATCTGCGATGCAGAGATTCTACATAATGTTAATTTATTCTAAAATAAATCTCATATTCCTGCTCCAGCTGAGGAGAGTTGAAAGAAAGATCCAGCCTTAAGCTACTTGCTGACATACATATATATATATTGTGACAGTATATTCAATGTCAGATTCCTCCGAACAGTTTTGTTCTTTGCAGGGTACGTCTTTGTAACGGCTCTTGACTTTTGCACACAACATACCTGGTGCTGCAGGTATAGTAAGGCAGGTATCGACCTTCTGTGCTCTTATTTTGTCACTCCATTCAATATACTTGTACTTCTCTGTCTCTTTTCAAGTGCCTTAACACTCCCCAGTCTTTGTCTGCTTTCCCATTTGTGCGTTTAACTGCCCTTCCTTAATGTTCTCTACCTGTGTGTGTGATTGCCTCTCCTGCCCCTGTGTATATATACTCACCCTTTCCCTCATGTTCTTTGCCAGTTCATTTTGTGCCCCTGTGGCAGCATTCCAGCCTGTTTTGTCTTTGTGATCTCTCTAGTGGTTCTTGTGTGTTTTTTGACCCTACCTGTTTCTGACTACCAAGCCAGCCTGTCTGCAGCTCCACATGAGTTGCTGCTAAAAGACTGATCCACTAATTTAGAATTGCAATCTTATAATCAGGGATTAAATTGAAAAGAATTGGTGGTGTTAGCCCCCTGAAGAATCACCACCTTATTGTGGAAGAGGGGTTTGAGAGTCCCTGTGATGCTGGGAGCTATGCTGTCAGGGGCAATAGCCCCTGGTAGGGTTTCTCAAGGCAAACTGGTCCTGGGGGAGGGCCCAGCCAAGGAGAGAAAGGGGCCACGCCAAGTGGGCCCACCACCTACAGGGCTAGAAATTGGGGTTGATACTGGACAGAAGCGGGCCCCCTGGTGGGTAGACTGTTTGTGGGGATGTGAAATGCCACTTGTGAAGCTATGACTGATTGTAAGGTATGTGCCTCTCTTTTAAGCAGCTTAAAAGAGGAGTATACACAGTTTTGTTGTATATTCTGTACAATGACAATAAAGGAAATCTCTCCTGTACCTTGTGGAGAAGGAACCTGAGCTGGTGTGGGAGGTGGAAGCAGTACTGACTAGATATAGACAGGCTCACCTCCATAAGCAGAGCAAGGGTTCTGGAACCAAACTCCTGAAGAGGGGTTGGACTCTCTCCTTTTCCAGAGTTGACCAGAATGACAAGCGCCAAGTGGGTGTGGGGATACTCCTGGATGAGTGCTGCTTTGTTGGAGTTCTCAAGAGGGTTGCCTCTCTGCGACTGTGACTCTTACTGTTGTTGGTGCTTATGCACCAAACAGCAGCTCAGTATACTCAGCCTTTTTGGGGTCTCTGGGTGATATCCTAGAAGGGGTGTTGCGTGGTGATTCTATAGTTCTCCTTGGGGACTTCACATGGATGGAGAAACCTGGAGGGGTGTGAAGAAGGCCGTAGGGCTGAAGAACGAGGAAGGACTTTTGGTTGGCCTCAAGGAAATTCTGGCAAAACATTCAGTGCCTGAGGAAGGCAGTTCCCCCCCTGGCTGTGTGCAGCCCGGGGGGAGAACTGCTGACCTGGACTGGGGACAATGACAGGTGGTGGAAAATATACATTGAGGAACTTCTTAACCAGGTTAACATGTCCTCTGCTAAGGATCCAGAGCCTGAAGACTTGAATCCATGTCCATGGTAGAGGTCACTGACTTCCACTGACTGGAAGGTGTGGTACCTCAATTATCGGGGTATCACACTACTCAGCCACCCTGGGAAAGTTTACTCCAGGGTGCTGGAACGGAGGCTCTAACTGACTGTTGAACCTTGGATTCAGGGAGGAGCAATGCAGATTTTATAATGGCCATGGAACAGTGGACCAGCTGGCTGGCTGGATGGATGGATGGTGTTAGGCTGCCACAGAGAAGATTTTAAATATGAATGAATTCATATGCATGAACCAGTCTAATTACATTAAAGGGAATTGACATGTTTCAGCAAATTATACACAGACTTTAATTATGTTGCCCTGATATTTTGTTCAAACCATTTTAGCTAACACAACAGTTTCAGTTGAACTTGAGCTTGCCAGCAAGTTAGCCAGCTTATCTCAAGTAGACTTATCTTGTCAGATGGCATTTATTAAAATCACTCTGTTTATTGTTCAAATATAAGACCAATTTACATTCAGTTATGAAACAAAATGAGGTCAGTTTCTGGCAGATCCACAAGGTCTGACCGACAAGAGTGTTTATATGCAAGAAGGCCTTTGGGGAAATTCAGTGGCAGTATGATGGGAAACCCTGTGAACCGTCTGATAATTATAAGTTGCTACATTTAATATTCCCTACAGCTGCTATTAGTCTGGAGTTAATAGACCTAATAGTATGAGTGAAAATGTATTTTAGTCATTGTTGCAGTTATTCAGACCAGGAATTGTAATTGAATATACATTGTTGGAAATGGATGTCGTGGGCTTGAGCATTTCAGTGACACTAAGGTGTGAATGTGGTACAGCTGAGCCCCAGACAACCCTGGCAAAATTTAACCCCTGACTGTAACTTACAATGGAAAAAATATCAAAATAGAGCAGCCGAACCGCATACATTGTTTTTATTTTGTGCATTCGTCTTCTTTGTCACCTGGTTATTAAGCACAAAGTAACTCAACTACCTGTGTTTGACTGATAATTCAGATGCATTTTTCTGGTAGCAGCATATGTACCCTGGAGCAGAGTTAACGAGTGGACTCAATGGATCGTCCGTCTGATTCCATTTGTCACTTCTGTAAAACATAGCTGTATGCTTGCACTACACTCTTTTTTTCCTCTGTACTGTATGCTTTTCTTGTAGCCTTGTAGAACTGACTGATCCGTTTATATTTAGCAAGCAATTACACTTTAACACTCTGTAACTGACTCCTCCGTGTGCTGGCTGTTGTTTGCCCTTACTGCTTTGGTTAGGGTTATGTGTGAAACACAGTGACACAGAATTGACTGATCTCTGTGCCCTGAGAGGCTGGTTGTTTTTCATTGTATAGATGTATCAAACAAGAAGCATTTTAGTTTGGAAAAGTGAAGTTGGTTCTGGCAGAAAGCTCCTCTCCACAGCTACAATCACATACTATTCTCACCTCAGCATAACACAATTCAGTGCTCCCTGAATTAGACGAATGTTATTAAGGCATTTCATGGTCTTGAGCAGTTTGGATCCAGCCTGATAAATATATCTTTTAATCAGTTATTTCATATGGATTGTTTCCTTGAACTCCTCTGATGGAAATGCACAGTTCCTTAGTCTTGAATTGGGAATTATTTTTATTTTTGTTGCATTTCACTTGCCGTCTTTCATCCACCTGTGGACACAGCCATTAGGTCTCATCACAACTTTTGTTTTTCCAAGTAACACTTCATTGTCGTCGTTGTCAGTAGATAGTTGCCTTGTGCCTTTCATGCAGATGTTTGATCACTTTTAGACATGAAAGGGTCATTAGGTAAAACAATCTATAAACTTAACTGACTGTCACTCTCACTGAGTTGTGAACACTCTTACTTTCCCATCCTATGGACATCCTTCACCCCTTTTACAAACACACACTTGAGTTACATATGCCTCTCTCCCCCAACTCTGCCCCCAGTGAGCAGGGCAGCTGATCAAGAAACTATCATAAAACTGTTGCTGCATACCAGCAGATGTCTGAAATAAGGCTCTCACACTTTTTACATGGATACTTACACTGACTGAATAACTGCTGTTCTATTCTGTTTGTGTGCTTGTACATACATCACCCTCAGTAGGAGACCGTGTATCACCTGTCCAAAAATCCCATTTATAGGTGATATTCAAATTCAAATTTATTTAGTGAATTTGTGCTAGCAGTGTAAGGACTGAATTTTAGCAGAACTTACAATTAAAAAACAAACAAAAACAAAAAACAAAAACACCCAACACATTCACATACTAAGCACATTTGTCAATAAAATGATTAAAGTCAGCCTTTCAAGTCCTGATTATACAGCCTGACTGCTGTTAGCAGTGCAGATTGTCCAAGTCTTTTAGTACGATACTTGTACTCTGAAATGTTGTTTCCACTGCGCAGGTGTCTTTGGGGGTTCTCCATCCTGGTTTTAGGTAGCAGTTGATGCAGTGGATGTTCATTGTGGCCCATCTCTCTGACCAACTGCACAGCAGCCTTCTCCCTCCTGCTCTGCATGTGTGGGAAGCTCAGGCATGGCTCCTCCTCTGGAGATGATCTTTAAAGCTCTCTGTTGCACCTTCTCCAGCTGTGCAGCCTGGCTTTTGTTGCGCCCCACTAAGAGGACATTCCCATACTCTAAACATGGTCTCACCAGTGTGGTGTAGATGGTCAATAGGTCCTATTGTGGTAGGCCGTGTCTTACCAAGACAGTCAGGAAATGAAGGCGCTTGGAAGCTTTTCTCACCATTTAACCGATGTGTGAGTCTCCACTGAGGTCCGAGTCGAGGTGGAAGCCCAGATATTTGGTCGTTGTAACAACTGGGACTTCCTTTCCCCCCAGGACCAAAGAAGCAGGCTGAGGCAGATGTTAAGATTTGAGGACAAAGTTAAGATTTTGCCGAAATATTCAAATTTCTAACATGGACCCACAGTGACATCAGATGGGCCGGTGATGTCGGGACTAAATCACCATTGTTACCTATATTGTCATTGATTAGATGTGATAATAGGAGAAATCAGTTATATTTACTACTGCATACTTTACCCAATGTGTTATATTCCCCAGTGATAACATACAATCTTAACATCTAAGAATCTGATCAATGAAGTTAAGCTTTTACCATATGTCAAGTACGCCGTGCTTGAGATTTTTTTGTCGTCTGGCCGATACCAAACACTGCCAAAAACCCTGCAAGAGTCACAGTTAGTAGTACAGTTATTCTTTGTCAACCCAGAAGACCACGCATACTGTGCACTGAACATCGGCTGCCTACCGACAGAGCCACCACCTGGGTGCCAACGTTAGAAGTCTGCTGGCAGACCTCTGACACTGTACTGCTGACGGCTCCGCACCAGAACTCATTGCCCAGTGACCACATGACAGTTCAGATCGTAAACACCAACCACACTACTATAATTTTAGATTGTTCGCTAACTATGCCTCCTTTCACCATAACCCTCTTCATTTTGTTTGGTAAGCTGACATCACACATTCACCATACACACACTAACTTCATCGTTTACAGCTCATGTCTGTTATATTAGCAGAATAGTTAATAAATATTTTCATCTAGACCAATTCATGTTTTAGTGTTTTTCTTTGTGTGGGAACCAGAATTTACAACTTTCAGCTAACAGACTGATCAACGCTACACAGTATGAACACTAACATGGTGAAACTACACAGAACAGATTCAGCGAACACTAAACAGTGTACACGAGCAGGTTAATCTACAGGGAACCCGAGAGAGAGTGGAGCTAACTTATGCTACCTTTACATCAGAGGACTTTGAAAAGATTTGGAAAGGACTCTTGGAAAACTATCATCTCACACCTGCTCACATCTAAAGACAGGTTGGAGAGTTTTTAGTCACAGCCTAGTCTCAGACTGAGATTTTACAAAGACTGAATTTTGCAGGGTCACTGTTTATAAGATGTAGTCTTTTATGGTTGTATTGTATTTAGGGCTGAACCCAAATATGCGAATATCCAAATAAGAATTTTGACATCCGAATAGTCATGCGCAAAGTCACCTGCACCTGCAAACACTCCACGCTCACACACCTCCCTTACAAACACATGAGGGAAACGGGGAAGGAGGGAGAAGGAGGGGGAAGGGAAGGCTGTCACTAAGCAGAGCTGGAAGTGGAGGGCATGACAGTGATATAATTCAACACATAAATCATTGCATGTATGTGTTTCTCAGGCTCCACAGTGTCATTTGACTGAGCCTTGTTCATCGCACTGAACAGACCTGGCACTTCATCATAGCAGTGTTGCTTTGTAAAATTGGGAAATGGCTCATGAGTAATACAAAGTCAATACAAAAGAGGCCAATAAATAAAATGAACTCAGAAGTAAAAAGTTGTTTTCCTCTGTCCTGAGTTGTGTACCCATTTGTTCTGGTTGTGATGTGAATGTTAAATGAACCTTGGTAATGGAACAAAAGACTAAGTGACTGTGTGTGATTCACTACAAGCATTATTGAGAAATAAAAGGCTGGAGCATGGCTGAACAATGCATTGATAATTAGACCTGTAGTGATTAGACCAGTAGTGAGAGCAAACACAGGGGATGCATTCAGCTCAAGTTTTCCTGGACCTCTCTTTATCGCCTCTGTTGCCCACAGTGCCTTCATCCTTCACATTACATCTCCTCTGCGTGTTTTAGGCTCAGGACCCCCTGCAGACCAGACGGTGGTCATTGAAGAATTTCGCTACCTGTCCCAGAAGCTGTTCGTGTCTGTCTCTGTTTTTGCTGGACTGGGAATCCTGCTGGGAATTGTCTGTCTCACATTCAACATCTACAACAGAAATGTCAGGTACGAATGCTCACTTTTACTATATGTCAGTAAAGATAAAGTTGCACTGAACAATGTCAAACTTTATGTGATTAATAGCTGACATAATTATTTGTAATGTGATAGGGGAAATTAGTTCTTAAAACTGCACATTCCTTCAGTCTAAGTAGCACTCGTTTTGGTTTAATGGCCAACAAACTCTGTTCTCAACAACCAGCGTGGGACTCACTGCTCAGAGCATTTGTATCCCAATCACTTGGCTATTACGTCATCTCAGAAGTGGTGAAGTTTTGAACCAGTTCTCAAAAAGTTTGACCTAATCAGAGGGAAAAGTAAATTAACTACTGGACTGAAGCCATTTTTAGACATTTAATACAAAACATGTCCAAACCTTCCTCTATCTGCTGTGATCACAGGTGATTTTCATATACCTCCTCTATTTCTTTCTGTCCTCTATGAGGCTGCACCACTAACGAATTAAAAAACACATTTAGCATAAAGCATTCACTTAAAACCAATGGACATTTTCATTACAAAACCACTACAAGAGTTTTTTTTTTCTTTTGCTCCAGTGGCACTGCAAATTCCAGTTTATTTTTGATAAACTGATCTAACATGGACCTGTCCAGGGTGTACCCTGCCTTCACCCTAAATCAGATGGCATAGGCTCCAGCCTAGATGGATGGGTGGATGAATGGTCTAATATGAAAAGAATTTCTCCTGACATTAAAATTTGCTCCTAAAAGAAAGAGAGCAAAAACAATGTGATATGTGTGATGTATGTGTTACAGAACCAACAGTTAGACTGCCAGTGTGCCCCTTACATGAAAGTGGCCAGGGTTCTTACTTAGACATGAGCCCAACAGGTCAAACTGCCATCTGATTAAGTTACGAGGTGCATGTCTGTAAAAGGGGTAAGCAATAGCTGTGCTAACACCTTACTCAAAAAGACTTCAGATTTACTTCCTTTATTTGACTGGACTTGACCACTTCACTTCACTTTAACAGTCCTAAGCACTAAAAGCAAAGGGTGTTCTAAAATAATGCTATGAATTGGTTTTATTTCATAATAGACTTTATACAAAGGGCTGTAAAGAGTGAAAAAGTAAAAAGTATTTTGTGTGAGCAGTCATAGCTTTGAGAACAGCACCTGCTCTCTTCAGTACACTAGTAAACAGTTTTTCAAGTTAACTGACAGGTGGGTTGCTCGGAGCATGTCTGAGATCTTGCCACAGTTCTTCTGTGGATATAGGCCGCCTCAGTGTCTTCTGTCTCTTCATGTAATCCCACACTGACTTCATGATGTTAAGCTCAGGGTTATCTTTAGTCTTACCATAGCATTATGCATTACCTGTGGCTGAAGTTATTTCATGAAGTTAAAAAACAGAAAGAAAATAGATTATAGTTAAATAGTCTACAGCAAATGTCTTACAGCAGTGAATACAGTCAGGTTATAGAGAACAAGACATTAAGGGCTTCTTGTTCTGACTATTGGTCACAAGTGAGTGAAATAAAACACATCAAAAATGGAGACTTCAATCTGTAAAACCTTTGTTGTGCTTTTTAAAAAAAAACTTTTTTAGAATTTACAAAGGTGAAAAGAAAACATACTTTTCATATGAATGCATTGCAAAGGTGATCTTATCGATGTAACAGTAGCAGAGCTCAGTGTGTAGGTTCACAGCAACTCCTGAAAAGGCATGTATGAGGCAGACAGCTCAATGAAGACCCTTTGCAGTTTGTATTGCTGAAAGATAGCTGATATTCTGGATTGGACTCTGACAGCCGCATTATGGCAGGGAGGAACTTTGCGTGTCTGTATGTGCACTGGGAGCCTTTGACAGACTCAAATATCCCTCTGTGCATGATAGTGTGGTTTGTAGGTTATGTATGGGTGTCTTGAAATATCCCTGTGCAATTTCTGTCATGTGACCCTTGAATTCTTTAAAGAATGTTATTTTATCTTTTAGGTACTGTGTGTGGGGGGGTCTCTCTGTGCTAGCCCTTGAAATCTTAGTTAGATGAAAGCAACTGAAATGTGAATTGCTGTGCAACCAGTGCAGACAGTTGAAGGGTAAATGAATAAAGTGCTTGAACTTTTAGTTGAAGTGAAAGTGTTAGAGACAGTTCCAAGTGCATGCATTGAAAGTAGTTCCACTGTCAGTTAAAAACTGAGTATGATGATTGAGAAGAGATGGTTACTATTCTGACTGTCTGCTGGCGGTTGGTTTTAAAGTCCTTGATCCAGTGGCAGTTGAACTGTGAACGTCCTAGTTTCACTCATTTTAGTGACCTTAGTGTGCTGGAGATGAAAGTGTTGAAAGCAGAGCTAAAGTCATCCTGAGCATCCTTACATAGCTCCCCTGGTGTTTAGGGTGGATCAGTGTAGTTTGAAGAGCAGTGGTGATGGCATCGTCTGGAGACCTGTTGGCTCTGTAGGCCAACTGGTGTGGGTCAAAGGTGGGTGGGAGGCTGGCTTTAATGTGCTGTAGAACCAGCCTTTCAAAGTATTTCATAATGATCAACGCGAGGGCTACCAGACAGTAGTAATTCAGACTGCTAATGATGGATTTTTTAGGCAGTGGAATAATTGTTGAAGACTTCAGGCAGGGTGGGATGATGTGGAAATCCCACCCTGCCTGAAGTTTTTAGTGAAGCCCGTAGAAAGCTCATCTGCACATTTTTTTCATAACCTTACTGACACATCTGTAGGGTCAGCAGATTTGAGTAGGGGCTCTGGTGGCTCTAAGGGTAAGCTCTGGGCTACCGATCAGAGGATCTATTGCTGCTATTGTTTGGCCCATGAGCAAGACCCTTAATCCTTCCTGCTCCAGAGGCACCATACTATGGCTGACCCTGTGCTCTGACCCCAATTGGGATACGTGAAAAAAACATTTCACAATGCTGTAATGTATTCATGACAAATAAAGGCATCTTCTCCTACTTCTCTTCCTTTGTCATCCAGGGCTTCTGATCGGGGTAAACCTGGATGTGTATGTTAACAGTGACAATGTCAACATAGTTTTGTATGTAGCAGAGTACAGTTGATGTGTATTCCTCAAAGTCCTGATCTCAAAGACGTCCCTGTTAGTCCTTTCAAAGCAGTCGTGTAGCTGTGAGGAAGCTCCTTCTGGTCATGTTTTAACAGTTATGGTGGGTTGAGCTTTTCCTCTGAAGGTGTGTATGCTGGGGTTTAGAGTATGGACAAGTGATCTGACTGGTCTATTTGACGAAGTGCTGTTGATTTAAAGCCTGTCTCTATAGTACAATAAGCTTTATCCAGTGTTTTCCCCTCTAGTTTAGCAACTGATGTGATGCTCAGATTGGGATAGAACTGCCTTAAAATCTACACGGTTAAAATCCCCTGCTATGATATGAGCTGCCTCTGGATTTATGCTCTGTTGTGAGGTTATGGCATTCTGCAAGTAATCTAGTGCTATATAGCAATAGCATCTAGTGGAACGTAAACAGCTGTGATTATAACAAAAGTAAACTCACGTGAAAGGTAAATGTGTCTGTATTAAACTGTCTGGTAGTCCAAATCACAAGAACCGTGGCTGTCTAAGATTTCTGCATCTGTGCACCAGTTGTTGTGGACGTAAATGCATAACTGACCTCCTTTGCTTTTATCAGTGTCTTTGTTTCTGTCCCAGTGAAATGCTGTGCGCCTGCTAGCTCCATTGCTACATCAGGGAGTGGGTGAAGCCAAGTCTCTGTTATAAGCAAAATGTAAAAGTCTTCCATTAGTTCGTTTGTGGAGATTTGCATTTTTAGTTTGGCCATTTTGTTGGTGATGAATTTGGCGTTAATGAGAAAGATGCTCGGTAGCGTTGGCTTTTGTTGTTGTTTCCTCAGCATGGCGAGTAGACTGGATCTGCATTCTTGCTTCCGCTTACTGTCCCTCCGTTTCCTTCGCCTCCCGAGGCCAATAACAATCCACAGAGAGCCCAGTGACTTGGCTATGTCCTCTGGTATAGTGTGCAAGTGCAGAAATTAACTGCCTGATTAAACTGTAGACCATTGACCAGAAGATCTTGTTGGCTGTAGGTTGGGTGCGCACGACTAAACTTAAAATTGCTAACCAGGAAAAACAAAACAGACATAACAGCACCAAAAGGAAGAGTTTTGAGCCGCTGCCTCTGTATGCGCCGCCATCTTGTACTAGCATTACAGAAAATTGCAGGAGTTGGAAATAGCTGATCTGTAAGTTGAAGTATAAAATCTGTCACTTGACATATGAGCAGTTGTGCCAGCAATAAAACCTCAGTGCAGGATACCTGCAGTGCAAGATACAGCTGAACGGTTCTTTTGTTGCTCTAAGGACCAAAATTAAAAGACAAAGTGTACTACCTTTTCACTCAGTATCTTAAATGTCACTATGGCATCTCAAAGTCATTTTTGTGTTTGCTGATATCACATTTGTGCTTTTACTCCAGGTACATTCAGAATTCCCAGCCCTACCTTAACAACATGACTGCAGTGGGCTGCATGATGGCTCTGGCTGCCGTCTTCCCTCTGGGCATCGATGGCCTTCATGTCCATAGGAGGCAGTTTCCAGTTGTCTGCCAGGTATGCTTTAAATGTTGCTCCAAATGCATTAATTTGGGAACAGAACTGATTGTTATTAATATTATACATTACTATTATTGCTTTACTATTATTTATTTTTCAAATATGAACAAATCAAGACCTGATATAATATTAGCAACTCAAGTTCTTGTCTAACCTACTGCAAACATACTGCACATTAGCTGACAGCTAACATCTACCACTGCCAACTGAGAATGCAGTTTTTATATTTAAAAAAGTTAGTTGTACAGGATTGCAACTTCTGTGAGACATGGTGGGTAGATCAGTGAGCTTTAGAGGTCCTGATAGGTGCATTTTGTGTCAGGTCAGCTGTTCATTTTGCCAGTGTCACTGGAGCGGGTCAGAGATTCAAAAGCGCAACGACAAAGAAACAGCAGACAGGAATAATGAACAATACTACATTTATTTACCAACAATATTTCTACAAAGAAAACACACACTCACTACTCCCAAGGGAGACTACTACAGGATGGAGGGTAAACTACACATGAACCAGAAGGGCTACAGGACAGATACTATGAATAATAAACTAACAAGAATCAGACAGACTCAAACTTACCAAAGCAGGTTATTTTTACATGACAGATACTAACCAGGACATGGTACAACCAAGCCAGGAAAGCTAAAGCAGGAGCAGACTGGAAACACACACACAGCGTGACAGCAGATTTAACACGCCTTCAAAGCAACTACACAGAGCGCTACTAAAACACGCTCAACAGTATACACAAGCACTACACAAAGTGGGAACCAGAGAGAGAGAGCGGCATCTAACTTAGCTGACAGCCTGACGGGGAGAGAAGGTGAGGGAATGCAGAAGGAGGCGAGTGGCGTTGCAGGAACAGTGTCTCAGCAGATGCAGGATCCAGGTGGAGATTCCGAGAGGTGAATCCAGACAGGACCAGGTTGGATAATGCAGGCAGGAGCTGAGGTTATGGCAGGAGGCCGATGGAGCAGGCAGGGATGGTTGTGGAACTGAGGCAGAAGGATAAACTGAGCCAAAGTAGAACAAAGACCTGGGTTGACTAACAGAGGTTATTTGACAGTCCAGCATTGTGTAGTTGTCTGAGCCTGGCTTTTAAGGCAGAGGTTGATGAGTTGCAGGTGGACCATTCCTCGCCGCAAGTGTGCTCACTTAGGTAATCATCCAATGCCCTGCACATGCACACATTCCACGCATACACACTTACACACACACACAAACACAAACACAAACACAAACACAAACACACACACACACACACACACACACACACACATACATACATGTCTCACTCTCGCCAACATAAGAGGGAAAAGGGAAAGGAGGGAGAAGGAGGGAAAGGCTGCCACTAAGCACAGCCATCCATCCGTTATCTGTACACCGCTTAATCCTCTGTAGGGTCGTGGGGGAGCTGAAGTCTATCCCAGCTGATTTAGGATGAAGACAGGGTTCACCTGGGCAGATTGCCAGTCTACCACAGGGTCACACAGAGAGACAGACAACCAAGCATACTTGTAATTACACCTATGGACAATTTAGAATCACCAGTATTAACCTCACTATGTCTTTGGACTGTAGGAGGAAGCCGGAGCACCCCAGACCGAGGTTCAAACCCAGGACCACCTAGCTGTGAGGTGACAGTGTTAAATCACTGTGGATCCCTCCCGTTAGACTTAAAAGTGCCCTTCCATAAAGAAGAGCAAAGCTGATATCATCTTCCTTTTTAAGAAAAGTCTATCTGAACTCTTACCTCTTATCCCATTATTCCATCTGACTCTTGCCCAGCATTTTAAAGGCAAACCATGGCTACTGTGTAACAGAAGACTGTATAAGGTATAGACCGCCTCGAAGAGAGTTACTTTCTGTTCAAGGTCATTTTTGAAAAGGCTATTAAACTCAACCCGAGTTTAATGGTGGAGGAGGGCTGAAGAGATGATTTGATTCATCTACTTGATATATTAATCAGTTTAATTATGGAACCTTTCATTTCTTTTCTCCTCTACTAGT
The DNA here is from genome assembly GCA_024666655.1 of Dascyllus trimaculatus. NCBI lineage: Eukaryota > Metazoa > Chordata > Actinopteri > Pomacentridae > Dascyllus > Dascyllus trimaculatus. The sequence goes on along the minus strand of CM045461.1, from coordinate 32,131,614 downwards.
TTCGCCTGTGGCTGCTTGGTCTGGGTTTCAGCATTGCATATGGCAGCATGTTCACCAAGATCTGGTGGGTCCACACCGTCTTCACCAAGAAGGAGGAAAAAAAGGATAAGAGGAAGGTAAAAGAGACAGGGATTTAAAGCTGTACATTTACATTCAGGAGTGAACAATTGAGTCTATCCTGAGCTCTTCTGCCAAGCCCTGAGGAGGTGAGGCTTTACTTAAACATCATCCCTTTCCGAGCTCTACAGTCATAGATGATGTATTCCCTAGTTGAGTGTTATCTTTTTACATTTTCTCTCTGCCCTGCTTCCACGGTTTGCCCACAGTAGGATGGTTGGCTCACTGCATGCCCTTGAGCATTGTGTAGCATCTATTTGTCATGCCATTGACCTATCGTGTTGATCTCAGTAGTAGAGGGCTTCTAGTAGATCTCCATCCTGCTTCTCCTGTCTCTTGTAAAAGAACATGTCTAAAAGGCCATTTTAGTATGAATGTTGCTGTGAAGAAAGAGCAACAATCTTCCCTGCAGAGATACCTTCTATTACTGGGAGAAAGCTTATCAAGCAGGATTACTTTATGGAGGATTGTGTCACTGCAGACTGTGTTCACTTTAATTCATTTAATATTTAGTCTGCAGCTGCTGTAGTACTTCTGAGGGTGAAGTGTTTTAAGATTTAAAATCAAGATACCAGGAACAGTTATCTGAGTGTGAGCATTAATACCTCTGTCATTTAGTGTATTGCTTTTATAACTGTGGTATGGTTATGATGTTTTATATGCTGAGAACATCACTGTGCGATATTATTAAACTGTCAGATGATTTGAAATTGTATTTCAATAACGTAATTATGTTACTTTCAAGTTGAACAGTAGGGTGTTTTTGCTCACAGTTTATATCTACTATATTAAAAATACAGGTCCCACAGTAGAAACTCACCTTTATTACTCTGATTCAGATCATTTCTTTTGTAGTATTTGTATGTCCACCTTTATTTTTGATGGCAGACTCAGTCCTCCTCAGCATGGATTAAACCATTGTTATGCAAATTTAAGGAGAGATATTTTGCAGTTCAGAGACTGTTGTGTTGCTTTACTTTTCTCTTTAAAATACAATGAAGATGTATTATTGGATTCAAGTAAGGTGACATACTTACTCAAGCCACAGTTTCCACTTTGTTCTTCTGTAGAGACTGTCTTGTAATTTTGCTATGGATCATTTTGGTAGTCAATCATGCAGCCCTACATCATCACCTCACTGTCAGAACTATGCATTCACTGTGGTAGTACTGGTCAGATTCACGCCAAGCCTGCTGGAATCCATCTGACCAAACTTTGTATTGTCAGACCAAATATTGTGTTTCCAGTGTTCTTATGGCCTTTCTTAATGCCGTTTAGTGAGGTCTTGCAGTGTACCAAAGAACAAGGAAGGGTGTTTTTCTTGTATGCTGTCCATAGAGGCTGACAACATGAGCTGTCTGAGTTGTCACAGAAACTCTGACCTTCACTGATACCTCCTGTACCAAATCCAAATCACTTGCCCATCTGTTTTTCAGAGCGAGATTGTGTAAGTCACACACTGTTCCTGACATCATTTTAAAAGGACAGCTACTGCAGTTCTGATTTGTGGCACTATGGCTTATTCTATACCTTCTGTCTAAAACTGAGAAAAATCTGGTGTTCACAGATCATTGTATAGTCATGTTCATGCAGTTAGGCTGATTGGAAATCACAGGTGTACTCAGTTTAGTTTCTGTGATCACAGGTTTTCTAACTTGTGTTCACAGATTTATTCACTTTTGTTCCATTGAGTTTCTACTTGGACGCCTATATTTTCAACTTGGCCATTCTAAATTATTTGTTTAAGATTGTTCATAAGAGAAAATACTCTACTGTTCAATTCAGAAGTGATGCAATTATTGAGAGGTAATACAATTTTGAATCATATTGATGTGATATTTAGGTGACACTGGCCATGGGTATACTCATCTCTGTTGTATAAACCATTTTAAGACAGAAGGGGATTATTTTCATTTGGAAAAAACTAAATATCGAACTTTGATACATGGAACTGAGTTTAATTAATTACCAGAGATGATCTCTCTCTAGTTAAACAGTTAGTTTTTAGAGGTTCAGTGGGATTATAAATATGAAGTTTGAGTAAAACTGAAACATAACTTGAACTAGACCCACCAGTGTCTCCCCTACTATTGCTTTCACAGAGGGGTAGTAACAACTGTTAAGGCCAATTGTCACTGTTGTTACAGTCAAGTATGTTGTGGTGAAAATAAGTGTTAAGCTGTCTAGGGAGGCATTACAGAATAGTATTATAAGTGTCTGCTAAGTTGTTTCATAGACCACCTCTTGTGTTTAGTGATGAGCGTCTCAGTTTACCATAGATGGCTTCTGCTCTTCAGATGTGGATGGACTGCTGTGTCCTGGCCTGAGGAGTTAACTCTTCTGTGTTGTCCCATGTGCTTGTGAGCCAGTTGCTTTGTTTACCTAATGCACTGTGCACTTCTCACTGCATTAAACTGCATACAGCACACTGCTCTGCTTATGTCTGGGTGTTTTGTCTTTGTCGCACTTTACAAGCATCTGCATTTGCATGTTGCTGGGCCTGATTTGCACAGGGATGTGTTGTTTGCTGAAGATCCTCTTTGATCCTGCGCACACAACAACATAAGGAATACCTATGTTGTTCTGTTAATCGCTCTTTTCCTCTCTGTCTGTTCTGTGTCTTTTTGTGGTGTAGACAAAGGCCCAGGCTGGGTAGTCGCATGTTTAAAGTGCTTCTCTGATGTGTTTGTGCACACTCTCTGTCTCCACCATCCTTGTGGGCACATTCTGATCCACTGGTGTCAGGTTCTGATAACCCCTAGCTTATGCTCTAGTGGGTGGTGAGAATCAAATAGTAAATATTGATCTGTGTGTCAGAGTTTTTTGTTTACTTTAATACTGGGACTTCTGTCATCTTTAATGTGTGTTGTACAGTCCACAAAGGTCAAACTATTTCTTCTCCAGGAGCATCATGTGCTGTGTTTTGATTATGACCGAGGAGTCATCCTCACACCTATAAACCAGTGGGTGGGAGCAGTTCCTGCAAAGGACATTAAGGCTCTACCTTGACTACTCTTGTAGACACTGGTGAGGCCATGGCACAGCGGTTTTCCTGTCTGTAGAAACTATTGGAAGTAGGTGGTAGTCAAGAAATAGTCGAGCAAGGTACAAAAGAGGTCTATGCTGAGGTTAGTTATGTCGGATGCAGTGCTATCCTGTAGCAATTGTTGTTTCCACTGTCTTTGCTTAGTATACCATGGTTTCATATGACTCTAGTCTTATTATGCAAACTTTGTTGGCCAAGTCCTGGGAATCCAGAAGGCAGGATGGTGGCCAGGTATTTTGCAGTGTTATAGGTAGTCAAGAGGAGATAAACATCTTTACTGGAAAGTAAATATGTTACACAAATAGTTATACCATACTCTGCATACATACGATGACATGTTGAAAAGAAAAATCAGCAGTGTTTTTAGTAAAGTGATGGGCCACATGACCCATCAGAACACCTTCAGTTCCCCTTGGCATTGATTGTGCAAGTCTCTAGAACTCTTTTGGAGGGACGGAGCACTATTTCTCCAAAAGATATGCCTTCATTTGGAGTTTGGATGATGGTGGTGGAGAGTGCTGTCTAATGTGTTGGTCCAAAACCAGTGGAACCTATTCTGCTGACTTAAGGTGAAAGCAGAGTACACCTTGGACAGGTCAACACAAGGTCCTAACCTTAATCCTAATAGGCTATGTGCCTGTAGAGGCCCCCCTCTCCATACTACCTCTTAAGGCATGGCCATGGAGCCTCTAAAGCCCCCCTCCCAACACCTCTTTCTAGGTATAACTACATTTCAGTGTTTCTTTACTCTACATATTACTATGCTCTTACTCTACCGCACATTTCCAAAGTCCTTACAATACACCTGCTACAATGGAAAAACTGCTCAGGAACAGTTCATGGAACATGAGAAAGAGCCACCATGTTTGAAAGACTTCAGTCATGAGGTCATTAAAATGATTCACTCATTCATTTATTCATCCATAAGTAAACAGTTTTTGCAGATTCATCCAATGTGAATGACATTTCCTAAAAAGTCAATTAAGTAGTCAGTTCCTGTATTCCCCACACTATGGAGCCTCTTAATGTTGTAATGCTTTCTAATACAGACTAGCATGAGAAATAAGTTGGAATGAAACAGCTTATTTAAAGTCAATAAGAAGAATAGATGGTATTTTATAGTGTTAAATGCTTAATACCTGCCAAGTTATACACACTGTCAAAGGAAGGAAATAGAGAGTAAGTCAGCCTTAGGTTAAGGATAAGTACTGTAACTGTTGTGATTGTGTGAATGAACATTGTAGATCATTGTCTGGTGGGAGAAGTGGTCCATGTCTCAATGCAGCCTTTTTCTTTCTGTATAACCACAAGGCGTTGGTCTTGTGGAGTAATACAACAAAATCAGTAACCACTTGATAGAGTTGGATCTACTCCAGAACTTTTCTGTTTCTTTAAAGGTAAATACATAAAGAAACACATTTATTTAGTGATTGTGTCAGCAACCTGTGCACTCTCTTCAGTCTCTTTGTCTGTTTCCTGTCATGGCTCAGTGCTTTGAAGGCAGACTGAAGTTAGTGATGGATCATTGTTTTCTCGTCCAGCTTAGGCTGCTCTATTTATGGCTTCATAAATCCCTCCATCACAAAATCTGAAAAAGAGGATTTGCGCCTTTTCCTGATCCCTCAACATGCTGCTATAGTGACCACCACCCCTGTTTCCCAACAGCACCTGGAACCATGGAAACTCTATGCTACTGTTGGTGTTCTGCTCTGCATCGACATCCTGTCTCTCATAATCTGGCAGATTGTGGATCCTTTACATATCACAGTGGAGGTATGATTATCCATTCATTTTGTTCTGACTCATAACTGGGCAATAAACATGTTGACCATCCCATGCTCTTATGTCTTTTGTCTAAATAAAATTCAGTTGAAAAGTAATACAACATGTGGATGGAAGAACGTATCGAAACTTAAGCTGCTAATATAGTAATTGAATTGTATGTTGGATTTCCCAAATTTCAAAAGCAGTTTCCATTTTATTGCTTACAGTAAATAATTACAGTCAAAATTATTGAAATAAGAACTCCTTCAATAAGCAGTGTTTTTCTGTAGAGGCAGGCAGTGTGTGGCATTTTACTATGAATACAATAAAACAGCAGTGTTATTCTTAGTACACTGAAAATGATCTTGATTCTGCCAATAGCACTTTGATTCAATTATTAAGGTTACAGCTAAAAATAATTCTTGTTTTTAGGTATTTGCATTAACATACATGAAGGATGCAAAACATTACTAACACTTAAATGTAATGTAGTACTTTGCTCCGCCACCACCAGCTAACCTCAAGTATATACAGAAAGTAACAGCACCACCTTTTTGACAGCATCAGCTAAAACTGAAAATATAGAAGCTTTGTAAAAGTAGAATTTTTGGCAGAGCTATTCTATTGGGTTGCCTTAGATTTCACAGGTGTACCTCGTAATGTGGCAGCTGAGTTTCTGGACAGGTGTTTGCTACTGAAGTTGGCGTTGTGTTGTTGTTATTCACCTTTGTGTTCATGTTGTATGTATGTGAGCAGAAATTCACCAGAGAAGCCCCCAAAGGGGACCTTGATGTTTTGATCCAGCCTTTGCTGGAGCACTGCAGCTCAGAAAAGATGAACACCTGGCTGGGTGAGTGCAGTAACAACCAAATGGAACACTATCTCTGTCAGTTGTCTATTTCTCTAAGTTTTTGTTTTCACATAGCACCATACCAGTGGTTCTGCATGCTTTAGCAAAATATATCTTCAAGCAGCAGTCACAGTAGCAGTCTGCCCAACAAAATTGACTTACAGCAGCTGTTCTGGTTCTTGTTATCATTTCACATACATACATAACAGCAAATAAATGGACTTCGAGGTGGGATTGCCCAAGATCAATAATGAATCTTGACTCTGAGTAGTTTGCTTTTATAGTCATCCTATCAAACCAAACTGCCTAATATCCATTTGGTTTAGCTTCTACAAATGTTAACATTATCAAAAGATGAAGTCAATTACATAGAAAAATGGCAGATTGTTTCCTATGACAGATCCCAAACAAGTTTCAGGTCGTAGTGGAGGTTAGGAAATAAGTGTCACAAAAGATAGGACCTGAAATACCTAAAATCACTGGTTGGGTTTTTAAAATGCAAACTGTGTACACCAAGTACTAAGAGAGCTTGAAATGAGCTACAGTCCAAACAGCTGCATCATTCCTCACAGTTGCCATCTCTACAGGTGTGGTATATGGTTATAAAGGCCTGCTGCTGCTGCTCGGCATCTTCCTGGCCTATGAGACCAAGTCCATCTCCACAGAGAAGATCAATGACCACAGAGCTGTGGGCATGGCCATCTATAATGTTGCTGTAAGTTTACTCACTGTGTGTCCCTTACTGTGTGTGTGTGTGTGTGTGTGTGTGTGTGTGTGTGTGTGTGTGTGTGTGTGTGTGAAGTCCCCATCGAGCATGATTCAGAAAACGGCAAATATCTGGTCCCCACCGGGGCAAAAAACAGGTGCGTGTGCGTGTGCGTGTGTGTGTGTACACATTTTGCCTGGGAGTCCAAGACTTTGGAAACTGACTGTGCGTGTTTTTCACACCCTGTGACTTAAGCTAACTCTGAAAATGTCGTTTCCTCACTGTTCTTAGCCTTCCACGTATAAAATTTTTGAAAACCCAAAAATCATGTTGAAGAACTGAGTTAGTGCTAACAAGTTACAGTCAACTTGTCAGTTTTTAAAAATAAGACTGAAGTTACTTCATTTCACCAGTGGCCAATGCACCAGTCCTGCGCAATAGTCCTTCAACAATAATAAAATGATAAATTAATAGGAATTAATTCATTTAAGGACTGGAAGTGAAACCAAGGCCCAGAAAAAGAAGGAAGAAATTATCTCCTAGTTTAGTTTCAGAAATATTATAACAACATTCCTTGTGAAGTGGAGCTTATTTAGTATTTTTAAACTTATATATCTAACAGACTCCTGTGGTTTAGTACTGGATGTCAGTAAAATTTGGAGAATCACATGATACAGATTTGTAAGAGGAGTTATTAAAATCCAAGGCACAGAACACACTCTGACTTTCATTGCTTATGGATGAATGGATCAGGCCCCAGAAACACTGAATGCAGACATAATGTTTAGCAGACAAAGTAGGAGGAAAGCCCCCAACTAAGTGGCTTCTTCACCTGGTATTAACATGTGATCTGTCCTTGCACTGATTATAGCATCTGAGCCATGGGCCTTGGCATTTGCACCTTGTGTAATTAAACGTTACAATGGTAGTACTTAACTGCCCAGCTCTGACACTGCAGTTTGGATGCAGCAGGGTTTACCCTCAGCATCCTCCTGCTCTGCTCCAGTCTCTTAAAGTACAATGTGCTGCTCTCTTTTCTGCCACCAGGTGTTGCAAAGGTCCTACTAAATGACTTCTTAATCACGCTGTTTCACAGGGGGTTGTAAATATTTAGTCAGACATCTGTTAAAATGTGCTTGAGACAGTGCTTTAGTAGACTGTCAAACTATGAAACATGAATAATAAATTTAAAATTAAAGTCATGATTTGGATGCGACCGGTCACAAGCTTAGATGGAATTTAAGCTGCAGTTAAATTCTCACCAAATATGTTATTTCATGAGTATGTTATACTCAGAACCAAAACACTGCTTTTGTATGCATTGTAACTCATAAAGGTGAGTATGAAGTTTTAGTTTAGCCCAGTTGAGGGCTTCAGTGAGGGGATGGCCAGCTGGTGGGCTCTGCAGCCCAGAAAATGAGCCCTAAATGACAACACCAAAACATCTAATGACATCATCAATACTCTGCCACATGCCTGGAAAACATAGACCTGAGCTGACAGCTGTGATATGTCCTCATCATCAGGAACAAAGTCACATGTCCAAATTCCTCACAGTTACTGTCCATATTCCACAGTAGATACCCGTGTTACACTGTGTTACACTGTGTTACACTCTCTGCACTGGTTTCTTGTTGTATTTATAGAGAGCTGAAATGTTTTGTTCTGTAATCAGTCAGTCAACAGAAAAAAATCATCAACTATTTGGAGAACTAATTCATTGTTTGATTTCATTTTCAGGAAAATAATTTTCAGTGGCAGTTATGACCCTAGGCCCCATCCTCCATGGAAAAGATTGCCTGTTGTTTTTTATCTCATCTGATTTAATCCAGTGATAACTAATGCTGTGTTGTGGGCTGTTGGTGTAAAAACGGCTGCCTGAAATCGTAGTCAACGCTGATTATTCACTGAAATCAGTGAAATAATTGTTCCAGCTCTGCCTCTGAAATCAAAAGAGATGAAAAAGGTGTCAGGACAGAACTCCTGTGCAGGCCTTGTGAGACATACTGCATACTTTCATGCTATCACTGCTTGGTCATGTGCTTCTGTCTGGCCCATTTCTCCTTTCTGTCTTCTTTTTACTGCAGTTTAGAATATCAGATAACAAAACTCCATCACCAGCCAGAGCCACATGATTTAGAATTTGACAAATTTCCCACAGCGAATTGTGACTAAAAGCAACAGCTTTGCAGGATAAAGTGATGCACTTTGAAAGGTACACATCAACTAATACAGTTCCAGCAACTCCAAAATAAGTCTTGGACTCCTGGGCATTAATCAAGGCATGTTTCTATTAACTTCAGCCTTTACCAAAATGTGGTAAAGCCCAACTGGGTTTATATTTAAGATTCTGATATCCATCAACAGCCCTATAAATTAAAGCTGCAATAGGCAGACATTTGGAAAAGCCAAAACACAAAAAACAGTTCAGAAATAAAGCTCTCCCTCTCCCTTCTCTGCCCTAAACTTCTCCTACCAGACAAGCAATGGCATATGTACGCACCTCATACCTCATTTAGGTATTACAGGAAAATGAAGTGGCACCTACAGCCGAACAAACCCCCCTATGAAGGGTCCACCTAAAAGATCTATACCAGTTTAAACCGATGTTATAAGAATGTTCTCACCATGTTATGCTACTGTTATACAGTCCTTTTCCAACTGGGAGCTAAAGCTGTAATATCAGTCTATACTCCCTTTAAAGCCTCCAGACTCCTTTGACAACAACTGTAAGTTTACCTCCCAGAACAAAGGAGTTGCTGGTCTGCTACTGCCCCAGTCAACTAATTGGTTCATGTCATTGTTAGACTTTGTTGTTACCAGTTACCAGTCAAGGTGGCGGTAAAGCAGTGTCCTGTTGTTCTTGCCAGTGGAGTCTGGTGACTTTGAAGAGAGCCACAACGCCTAGATACTAGTTGTCACTGTCACAGCCAAAAGGTCCTCAGCTCTTTCTGTGTGGAGGTTGCATGTCCTCCCTGTGCTTGCATGGATTTTCTCAAGGTGCTATGGCTTTCTCTAACAGTCCGAAGACATGCATGATGTCATCATGGTGAATGTGAGTGTGCTTGGTTGTCTGTCTCTCTGCGTGGCCCTGTGATGAACTGGTGATCTGTCCATGGCCTCCCCTGTCTTCACCCTAAGTCAGCTGGGATAGGCATCCGCCTTTGTAGAACAGCACAACAGAACAATATCCTTAGAGGTTAGTATGAAAGTTTTGGCCAATGACAACAAAAATGATAGACTTTTAAACATGAACAAAAAAAATATACATTTGGTTTATTACATTTCTATGACCAAGACCAGCATTGACAGAGACCTATCAGTGTGAGAATAAAAATGTATCCTGCCACATGTAAGCCACAATGATATGTTGATAGGAAAAAGGAGTAACCAGCACATACTACTGGCTAGTGATTTGTCAGTGAAAATTTAATATGCAATAACATGCTTTCCAATTTCCTGTCTAAGTGCAGGTTTGTATGTGACCAGCATTCTGAAGGATTTTCATCCACCCAGTGAAAATATATCTGTCATTCTCAGATGTCTTCAGAGATATCACAGCTCTGTGTCTGTAATTGGCTGGACCTGTCCGTTATGTCACATGCCAGATAAAATAGTCAGTTATTGATCTCTGTAAAGTGTATTCAAGAACAAGAAGTCCTTTTACTGCAGCCAAATTACACTTGATGAATTGCAAAGTATTCCACACCGCATGACAATTTAGAAGACAAGTGAGGCGTCTGCTGCTGGTTTGAAATGCCTGCGTCTTTGCAGCCGGTCACACACACTGAAAGTGGCTTCTTAATCATCAACATCTCCAGTTTGGCTGATTTTCATTCCCATCATTGTATTTTAATTCATCTCTGAGGATTATCCATTATGCACTGAACCCAGTTTAAATATAAGCTAAGTGGATGAAATGCAAATTGGTACAGGGGGAAAAACAGCATGTGTTTATCACTGTTTCCTCTTTTCCTCCTGGTTTGGTGTGGTCTTGAGGAGGTGGCTTGTCAGATGCCCTTTTTCACTAAAACAAGTTAGTTTGATCTTTGCACTGCTGTCTGCAAATTCTAGTAGGCTCTATTTATGGGATCTTCTGGAAAGTAGTCACAATGAAACTGATACGTGCTGCTTACTTGAAGGTGTGGACAGAGATCTCAGAAGTTATTTTTTAGTTTTATGAGAATCATTAACCAATTCTTACCTGGCTTAGTTGTGTTGATGTGAATATTAGGAAACTGAGAAATAGACACCAAAACCAGGCTGTGTACAGTCAATACAAACTGTATAATTTGGTTGATCCAAGCAGAGCTGCACACTGGGTATTTAATCTTAGCGTCCCCTATTGACAACAGGAAGGAAGGTTTTATGCTAAGATATGCTCCCCTAAGCAGGTTCTCCACATGAACATCAAACATGGCTAGACAATCTTTACGACCTTGATGATGGTTTATTGGCAAAACTGTAAGCTTTTATTAAATGGCAGGACATAAAGACTAAATCGTTCCCGCAGTGAGTGATGGTCAAAAAAGTGAGACATCAATATCTTTAGAGTAAAATTTTCATTTATAAAGATGATAATGACCAAAGGTGTCAGATAAATGTGGGTTAAAGTTGTTCTGAAACACCAGTAAGCTGACAGTTTAGAAATACTTAAGTACAAGCACCTCTAAATGCCAGTACATAAATAGAATTGGAGTCTAGTGATTGATTACATTAATTATTAAATGACTTCCAGGTAAGTCATGGAGCCTGGTTGGAATGGACATCACAGATGTGTAGGCACTTTATGCGGCTTTATTTCATTAAGTTAATAAGCCAGCTTTAAAGATGATATCACCATTCATGATCCTAAAGAAAAACATTGATTTGTTACTTTGTATTTCCAACTGAGCAGGAAAACAGCCCCAGGCTTAATCAAATCACTGAACAAGCGGAGAAGAAGAGGTCTGAACGTAGGCTAGGAGTGGTGGACAAACCTATTCAGTTGGACCAACTGTAATGAAGCAACACCCTGTAGAGGCTGAACTCTGTGGAAACAGTCCGTCTCCAGATCAATGATCATGGTTTGTTCTATTCCAGGAATCCCAAGTGCACAGAAATGCTATTTGTTCCAGTGAGAGGGGTGAAATGAAATGGATGAATTGTGTGTGAGTGGAGAGCCGGATTGTGTTTGTGCGTCGCTGTGTGTAAGTAATGACACAGTGGAGAGAGTGTGGCTGCTGCTGGTGTCGCCTGCTGCTTCCATTTGCCAGTTTTGATGAGATTTTCAGCTTTTGCACGGAGATGACTGTCTGTTGATCACTATGTATTGATTTCCAGCTTTATCTCCACACCTCCCATGTTTCATTTGAAGCCGTGCTCCGTCTGTGTCCCTCAGTCCTGCATGCACCCTCTCACATACCGCTCACCCTCCCTCCAATTCATCTCTCTCAGTGTTTGTTGAAATGACAGAAATGAAGCCTGTGTTGCCAAAGCAACCGTACATAGAACAATACTGCACTGTACAATTAAAGAGTTACATTCAGTAAAGTAGAAAAGTGTCTCTAAAGCACATAGATGTTGTTTATTTTAAAGGAACTGTGGTCTTGCTTTATGTAACAGAGTTTTCTGGTTTTTGTCAGAAGCTGTTATGTTGATGATTCCTCTTTTAGGTTGTCCCATACAGTCAAGACCAGACTGTTGGTGGAAACACTTTTAAATTAAGCATTTTAGTGAAAAGTTGAGCCTAAAAAGTATCCATGAATGTCAGAGTATCTTGGTATTTGTTTGCCTCCTATTTTTGTTTTATTATTTTTCATGACGGCGACTACCACAGACTAAATTTAACTTACCTCAGCTGTGCTGCAGTGGAGGCAACAGATGTTGTGTTTTATTTAATATAAATGGATGTGCAAAGTTAGACTGTGGCCACTTAGCTTTAGTATGTTGAGTTCATTTTGGGTTCAGGAGGAATTCTTTTACTCTGAAGTTTTAACTTGAAATAACATTCCAAGTATTACAAGATAATTAAATGTTACTGCCTGCTGGGTGCCTTTTCCATTGCTTTCATTGTCATCTAAATCAGCTGTGGTAATCTTTCACTCACCAAGGTAATTAGTGAGGTTGGGAACACAGTGGCATGATGTCCATCAGATCAAGAAACACAAGCAGTGAGACGACCAGAGAAGGTGGAGACAAGTCATCTGTTTCTGTAATCTGAACTAAGACCATAATTAACAGTTATTTTCATTTAATCATTCAAAAATGATTTTTCCTTGAATAAACTTTTAGAATGGTTCATATAGAAACTGTCAGTCAAGCAGCTGAAAATGCCCATGCCACATTTATAGATAGTTTTATAGATTTTGTTTACATCCATAAAAAATTTAGAAAAACAAGTTATTCACATTTGAGAAGCTGAAAACTGTGACATTTTACTACTTTGTACAGTTGAGTGTTATCTGTATAACGCCAAATCCTAACACATGTCATCTCAATGTGCTTTACACAGTAAGGAAAGACCTTACAGTATTTTACAGAGACCCAACAACAACTCAGAGTTAGCATTTAGTAGTGCTGTTTTGACTAGAAAGCACTTAGTGACCTGTTTCTGCCTTGAACAGGGTTTGTTATACTGGAATGAAAAATGAAACATTTGGTTTCTATGCTCTGTGTTCCTCAGGTACTGTGCATGATCACAGCTCCAGTCACCATGATCCTGTCCTCGCAGCAGGACGCTTCCTTCGCCTTTGCGTCTTTGGCCATCGTCTTCTCAGTCTACATCACCCTGGTGGTTCTGTTTGTCCCAAAGGTAAAAGCAGAGCATCATTCTCCTCTCACCATCCCTTTCCTGCAGAGTACAGCAGCAGTTTAAGTGTCATCACCTAATGAATTGCCTTTTAACAAGGATTTAAGTCATCTGGGCTGATATGATGTATCACACAATTATCTGGAGCTTGGCCCTGCTTTGCTGTGTCAGCATCAGTATTGGGCACTGGGTCTGTCAGCACTGCTTTACTCACCTGAAGTTAGCTTACAGAGGAGGCAGTTAACTATATAGTCAAAGGTATGTGGATGATCAGACATTACAGCCGTATCTAACAGTTAGAGAACAGCATTACATATTAGTGAACTGATTAGATCTACTTTGAACTTTAACCAGGGCCTGACAGTTTGTTTTCCATTATTTTCAGTCATAACGCTAGGCTAGGCTAACAACATCCTGATTCCTGTTCTGTACTGAAACCACATGTATGACATTGATCTATATTCTTATGGAAAGGACTGCACTTACATAATGCTTTTAACCATAGCTGGGCTCTACCCAGTGCTTTTACAGTGTGTTCTCATTCACACTCTCTCACACACACCAACAGTGGCAGAGATGCCATGTGAGGTGCTCATCTACCATTGTGAGCAGTGGAGTTCATTTTAAATTAAATATAATAAACAGGTTTTTTTACTTATGAATTTTACAATTTTAAAAAGAAACAAGGCATTAAAGAACAAAATACCACACTAGTGAAGGTTTACATTTTAAGAAAAAATGGGGGTGTTAATAATAATAATAATAATAATAATAATAATAATAATAATAATAATAATAATGAGACACATTGCAACTAGTCAGACATACTGATGCTTTCATGATCTCATCTCAGCTACTGATTTGCAAATAAAACCAAACCTGATTAGTGAATGCTACCAGACTGTACTTGCAGTTACTGCTTTGTTTAAATTTCACATCATTTACTTACCATAGTTGTGTATAAAGGGCCAGCCATCAGTTGCATTCAAAAGGAAAATATGTTTGCATTCTCCTAGCACTTGCTTCACTTTCGTCTATTATTTTAATGCAGCATCACTGTGAAATAATTCATAGTTTATATGATGTTATGTAGATTTAAAGGAAGCTCAGAATTTACTAATTACACTGTGCTTAAACTGTATTACTTCATACAGTAATTAAGTAATACATTACAATTACATCACAATTACAATGTGATGTAATTGCAGTGTAATAATATTCATGTCTACAACATGGTTCTTGTATTTTGTATTACATGAGGTTCAAAATAGAAAACAACTGATTCACATTGTGGTGGATTACACATTCAGTTTATTATGTTTCACCTCATTTAAATCTCTTGGTTTAGACTGTAGAATATGTGTCAGTGCTATTTAGTGATAAAAATCATCTGTCACTGGGAGCATTACATGATTTTTAGTAACGTTAGTGACTTGTTGCTCCTAATTGGAGACAAGCACCTTGCATGGCAACTCTGCCACCATTAGTGTGTGAGTATGTGTGTTAATGGGTGAATGAGAAACACACTGTAAGTAGAAAGAGAACGCCATGTAAGTATAGACCATTTACCTACATATAGTTAACCTTGAGGCATCACTACTGCCCAACAATGGCTGAAGAGATTATGAGATGCATCGGAGCAAATGCTTCAGTATTTTTTCCTGCAGTTTACAGACAGGAGAAAGCAACTGGTTCTTTAAGCAAGTCTGATAGTTGATTTTCACATCACACTGAAATTAATATAAATCAGTGGCTGCTTTGAACCATGGCTAGATTCCCCTGTTCTTTGGCAATGGGCATAACTTTGCTATGTTCCTGACTATCTAGCTTGCATTCATTATATAAGAATGGGATGACTGGGCTGCATGAGAAGTTGTTGAAACGTCTCATCATTTAAGGGTACACATCTTGTTGAACACATTGGAGGTTAATCCCTGTTTAAATCTGGAGTGAGTTGTGTTCAAGATGACAGTTTAACATTTCCAGGAATACAGTTGAAAGAAAAGGCTCAAACTGTCTCATATGCCATAGGAATAAGCCACATCTAGGCACCACATATAATGGAATACACAGCTATCATTATAGTCAAAGCTACTTTTGCCTTAATGACGAGCAAGTGATATTGGTAAGCTAATGTAGCTTTTAGCCTGGAATATATTTAGTAAATAATCATATTGGTTTAGGATTTATACCTTGTTCATCTTGTGAGAAATATGCAGACAAATATCAGACTTGTCCATGTTTGTTGTCCCTCATCTGCTGCCAACTCCACCCCTTTAATGTGAAAGTCATAGCCAGGTTCAGAAACTCTGGGTTGGCTTAGTCTGACCGTGTCTGTTCGGTTTAGTGAAGGCAGATAAAGAAAATATATTGTGAGTATGCTGTAGTTGCTTTAGTGTACAGGCCCCAGATCAGTTGAACAAGATGTTGGGACCCAGGTGGTAAAAGAGCAATACTCAGGTTAATTAAGGATTTGAAGTTCCTCACATGGCGTCATCGTGAAAACATAATAAGTGGTGTAAGGCAGCCTTTCCTTCACACTGTTACTGTTGTCTCACCATCTTTGTGTCCCACACAGAGGTTCCCAACATAAGGAAAGAAATGCTAAAACCTCACTGGTTCCCATTCTCCATTGTAACTTTATACTGGTAGAGGAGTATCTCTCAATTCATAAATACAGAACACCCAGCTTGTCAAACTCTTAAATCACACAACCACATAACCCTCAGCAATAACAAGATACTAGACTGGTATTCTTCACATTTACAGTGAGGAAAACATGTCCATGTTTTGTAGATGCGGCGTCTGATCACTCGGGGTGAGTGGCAGTCAGATGCCCAGGAGACCATGAAGACTGGATCTTCCACCAATAACAATGACGAGGAGAAGTCCAGACAGCTTGAGAGAGAAAATAAGGAGCTGCAGAAAATCATCCAGGAGGTCAGCCAGGCCCTTTCTCTTACCCACAGGATTGTATTTTCATTCCTGCTTTCCCCTCACATTGAGCAGATAAAACTCTGAAAGCCTTTTTTTCATCTAAGACCTGTAGAGGGATGTTGCATGTTATGGGCTTCCACAGCCGACAGAGTTTGCTCCCTTGTCATCACACCTATCTACACCTAGATATAAACACCAATCAGACACAGCAATAAAGCCACTGACAGGTGAAATGAGAAATCTTTTCAATTTTTGTCAAGATTATCATGTTACAAATCAATGTTCTGCTGGAAACTTTAGGTCCTGGCATTCATGTGGATGTTACTACAAGACGCAATATCCTCCCAAACATTGCTGCAGATCAAGTACACATATCGGCATGGCAACAGCAGTCCCCAATGACAGCAGCCTCTCAATATTAGGCAGGTGGTTTTGATGATGTGACCGATGCTGATCAGTCTACAGCCCTAACATGTAAAACCACTTGCCTAAAACTGGGGCCTGTGGTCGGTCAGACTGGGATCTGGGGAATTTGGACACTGGGGGCTGTGTTGAACTCTCTGCCATGCTTCTCGAGCCTTTCCTTAGCAGTTTTTGTGATGTGGTATCGCCCATTATCCTGCTAACAGCGACGACTGCTATGTGGGAGTGCCGCTGCTATGGAGGGGTGTGACATGTCAAAGTAACATCCATATGAATGCCACGACCCAAGGTTTCCCAGCATTATGATGATCAATGGTATTCACTTCACCTGTCATTAGCTTTTAATGCTGTGGCTCTTTGGAATACATAGATCCCTCATACACATCCTTTTATCAGATTGCAGTGAGGTTCTGTCCAGCTCCAGTAGTAGAAAATGGCAGATTTGTGACCTGCTCTTGAATGCCTTAATGTAAGAAATGCTAAAACCAAGCAACAGGGATAAAATTTTATATTATTTTACTGTTACAAGTGTGGTGAATCTAAAATATCACAGTAAGTAATGCTTCTCTTAAGTGAAACTTTCACTTTCATATATTTCTATAGGATTATGGCTCAAATGAAATCATTTGTATTGTATACACTCATAAGTCATTTCCCTTCTGATTCACTGGATGTATAATTTTTTGATTATTATTACTTAAAGCATAATTGTGCAAAATATTTTACTAGAAATCTAATAAGAACAGAACTGAAGCCTGCCAAGATTCTGTATAGAATGACTGTAGACAGACCTTTTGTCCTGATAGGTGTGCATACATTGGAGGCTTGTTTTCACCAGAGCAATTCAGTGGCCACTTTATTCTCCTTTTGGTTTTTTGCTGTTTTCTTTTTGTCAAATCAGTATAGAATTACAACAGTGCTCAACTTTTCAACATGTTGACTAGCGTACAATCACATCCATTTACCTGAATGACTGTGTGCAACAGCTGACTAGATTGTGTGTTGACTGATATCAACATCCATGAAACTTTTAAGTTTATGTTGAAAAATCTAAAACAAACGTAGTGCTTTGTTCAACTCCATTTTTCTATTCTTCCCAGACCCCCATTCAGATATCAACTCAGTTTAAACAGAGGCCTACCATGAAACAGTCTTAGAGGAGCTGTGACCAGAGAGGAGTGTTAAGACCTTCTTACAATTTGTCCCCTCAGAAAGAAGAACGTGTGTCGGAGCTGAGAAACCAGCTGTCTGAGCGCCAGGCCCTGCGATCAAGGAGAAGAGCATCCACCATTACCAATCAGAACCACAGCCCTCCTCCTCTCACCATCACCCAGAGCGACCCCAGATCTCTAGCACCTCCTCCAGGGTACCCTGCACCCACCTCTGATCTCCACCCCATCCCTCCATCCTTTGCAAACTCGTCCAGCCTCTACCAGCCAGACAGCAAGATCAGTCGAAATAACTGCCACACCAGCCGGCTGCAGCTTCTCTACAAGTGAAATACTGGTGAACAATGGTGGAATGAGGATGGTAGTGTCCGATGTAAAGATGGAAAAGTGAAACCTAAGTTTAAATAATAAATCAGTATCTGTTGGAGGAGCTCACTCCAAGAGCCCTTCCACCAATCAGCAAAGACCAGAGAATAGCTGAAGTGAGGTCAGTGTTGAAGAAATCATTAGTGAGATTTACATTTACCTTCACAGCTCCTCAGTGGTTTAATTTTCTTTTCTCTCACAAAAAATCTTATTAAATATAAGATTTTGTGTCTGTCATCTTCCAGTGATTTTCCATGTGCCATCTAGAGTTTGAGAAATTGCTCACTTACATGTGCAAACCTGTCAAGCTTTTCATTACATATATGCACACAATGGCTACATATATGATGCTGCTAAAAGACTAAGACCTTCTTGGGACAAGGACAGCATGCCCACCCAATAATGTTCCATCTAGAAGGCATGGGAAGAAAAGAACAGCTACTCCAGCATGCACAGCTGACTAGCCTGATGAGTACAGTGCATCCTGAAAAAAATCAGAGACCCTACTCATGCCTCAGGCTTTAAGGTTATTGGGTAACCTGGGTGGGGCTTCTAACTAAAAATGCAGTATAGCTGCATCCAGAACTGGCTGCCGCACTGTTCTTGTAATCCCAAACAGGAGTTTTAATGTTTATTGTATCCCCTTAAAATATTTAGGTTAATAAATAGCTCTTGTCATGGGACATAATGCTATTTTACCACTGCATGTAGTCAGATGACCATGCATGCTGACATTTGCAGCAGATAAAGATGTTTTCTGGGCTTTTATTCTACTTTCACAACTCAAAACACAAGAGATAAAGAGTAAGAAATTAAATGAACAGTCTCAGTATTTTAGAATAATATCATGTATGCAGCCTACAAGTGCATATTTAAGACTTTTTTAAATGTGGCACTCTTTAAAACGACAGCTTAGCCAAGCGTCCAGTAGAGGTGTTCAGATATTGCTTAGTACTCTAAGAGGTGAATACAAGGACAGACTTGGTCAATGATGCCAGTTTAGTTATGTGACTAAGTTACTGGTTAATTCATGACTAATATGGTTTGTCACTTCAGCTCACCTCATTAAATGTCTGATGGTGGTTTTTATATTGATATTGGTCTCTGTTCAAAGAGACTGCAGTCTTATGCATTGCTGTGTGTTCATGCTAAAGCGCTCACTGCGGATCAACCCAGCCCTGTTGATTCAAGGATCAAAAGATGAGGACACTGCTGTCTTCTGTCAGGTGTTTTCAAGTCTCAAGCTGCAGTCAAGAGCTGAAGGAGCCTTACATGAGGCTAAAAGCATCAGGTCAAACACCTGCACTGCCTGTGTTTGTTTGTAAGTTTAGACTCTGACTGGGTTTTTCATTCTCTAGTGAAAAAGGCAGAAAAAGTGCAATGCACCAGCGTTTAACTGGAAAGACTAAATTTTCATTCCTACAGTCAGATAATTTTTATGTTGTTCCCTAGAGATAAATTTGTTTTTATTTTGTTGTGTCAAAACGTGCACCAAAGTGTAGTTTGGTGCAGAACAAACAAACAACTAATCAACCAATATCTTTTTAATATCGTAGATATTGAATTTCAATTTCTGAGCTAAAATGTCTGAATTGTGTGTAAGATTAAAAAGAACTCTTTAACAGAGCATTTCAAGTTCACTTGTTCTACTTCATCACTCATCCGTCTTTGACAGTATTTTTAGGGACTGAGGTAAAACAAAGCCACGTCAGTTCAACCTACTCTTTTTATTTTGGGCTGAACATCACCTTAGTTTTGTCTTTATTCAGAAGGAAATGACTCTGACACATGCAGCCATTCATTTGACCAATACAGTGGGAAGAAGTCAGTCAAAAGGACTAAAGTGAACCAGTGAAAGATTTGAGGCTTTGTCAGCCGAAACACAGTGACCAGTATTGCTTTCTGGCCTAACAGGAGCATGATTAGATCTATTAGAAATATTGATCTTTGTTGTCATAGGTGTAGAATTTGATGGACATCCACCTCAGTGTATAGAACGTGCATTTTTCTCACGCACTTTAAGCACGAAAGATGCACAGGACATTGATTTGGAAATCATCTGGTGCCCTACACACACAGGCTGCTGATAAGCCAGAAGGGAAAGCAGAAGGAAGCTTGACGTTAGGTCACTTTTTTTCTGAAGGTCTTAAAACCAAGTCGATACACATTGTTCTTCAAGTTTGTTGTTAGAAGTGTTGTGATGCACTTAAAGAGGTCACTTCAGCAACCAGAAGAGGACAGAAGAGTAAACCTTGCTTGCATGTGTGTTGACTCAGCAGGATCAATATTGAAGTTGATCTACAGGAGAATAAATAGATACAAATAATAATGCAAATGCCTCACTGCATTATAGTATGTCATATGTTGAATTCCTGTGACCAGAATTTTCTGTTTAAATAGAATAAACAGACGTTTCTTCAACAAACTGATGCAAGGAATTGTTTAATGCCCCAGTGCACCCGATGTTCAGGTGAAACTGTCGCCTATGCTTGTGGTACTCCAAGGGTTATACTGACCCATGCAGAATACAAGGCCATCATACTGCCTTCTTTTACAGGTTCAGTTTTACCATAAGTACCACATTTCCTCCATAGCTATAAACAGACTTATTCTGGAAAATGAAACCACCAGACTGACATCAGGGTTTCTGTATGAAGCTCTGCAGTGTTTCCATTTTTGTTGGACTCACACTTCTGCCTTTTTGGTGTCATTTCTAAATACCACAACTTTTTCGGGGTATTCTGCAGACAAAAAGTAAGACTTCCTGATACAGTTTCACTGAAGAGGTTTTCATGGTAGAAAGTGAAATTCTATCTCGTGCTTAACAAACACACAGCACCATGTGGGAATTTTGGTTTCTATAATGTCTATGAGCTTTTTATAGCTGGGAAACACCTAATTGAGTCTCACAGATTTCAATGAAACAACAGGCCTGATATCATCCTGAGCACCGTGGCTCAGATGGCCATAGTGCAATTGCAAGTAATTGTCTTTTCACAAAGAAAGGTTCCTATCATCAAGACCCTTTAGAGGCTCAAACACTGGCCAAATCTTTGAAAAAACTCAACTTTACACTGTTAGTAGAAAAAAACACACATGACATAAAGTGAAGGAAGCAGCCTTCATGCAGGCTGTGGAAATACAGGATCTAGTTTAGAGTCTCAAGGCGACTTACTCAGCTGTTGGTGGCATTTGGTTGTGGTTAAAAGACACTGACTTGATGAAAAGAAAACCAGAAACAGTCTTTACTATCTAATTTGCAAGTTTTACTGACCCATAAAAATATCCTCTGCACATCACAGTTCTTGATTTCCAAAACTTTTGTGTGAGGTTTGACACAAAATCCTACTTTTACATGAGCCTAACTAGCTTTTCCTGGGGCCTTTAACCACATGTAAGCGTCTTCTTCAGCAAATGGAGTTTTGTACCTGCCTCTTTTTGAGACAGTTTTTCATTTAGATTCCATGTCATGGTAATTTCGTTGTCTGCAGTACATGTTCATAAGCTTTTCTCTTTTGTACCATGAACTCTCATGACAACAGTATTGTGCTGTCTCTACCTGAGGAATGGAAATGATCTTGGCTTCCAGTTTAGCCTCATGTATATTCTGTGTGGTAACAGGGCTTGTTTCATTAGCGTGGATAATTTGAGTTCTGAAGCACTTCTGAATTGATTGATGACTACTGTATGAGGTGCAGATGTAGAAACCGTGGGAACATTGTGCAGTTCTCCTGCTACATTATTCCAAACTAACCATGTGCAAATACCTACTGTATGTTTGTTTGTGATAATGTATTTAACTATTGAGTCTGTAAAGCAGTGAAGATGTAAGTGATGTTGATATACACAAGAATATGCACATGGACTGTAAATAACTGATGATGTAAATATGACATCTGACTTTGCATATACAAGCTGCATTTCATGTGGTGAAGTATTCAAAGTATATTTCTATATGCTGAAATATCTGATATTGCAGAATAATTCAAATGCAAGAATGAAAATAAAACTGGCTGTTTTTCTCAAAATACTGTTTGTGTTCAACTTTATTGCTCCATCAGCAGCATGGTAAGCTGGTCTGCCACCATGCTGAAATACCGCAGGGTAGCTTAAATACCTCAGCAGGTACTGAGCAGATCACCATGCAGCTGGTACAGATATTTAAAGGAAAGGGTGTTTAACGGTTTTAGGAGTCGGTAAAGGTTGAATGTAAAAACATAATTTAAACTGATAAGATTTAAGGTGAACAGTTAGGTTACGAGGCTCTGGTGTTTTCTGATCAGTTTCAGTTTTAGCATTATATCGCTCTACAAAGGCAGATAGAACAATGAACAAAGAACAATGATCTTCTAATGCTGAGGACATATTTCCAAAAGAGCTGACTGGTCAGTAGGAGAGCTTTTATACACACTGATCTCTTATGCCTCCTAACCAGCTAAATTACCACTAAGATACACCCCAGTAAGAACTGAGCCACCATCGTAGTACAGAAAACCAAGAGTTAAACCTGGAGTTACCTCAAGGTCAGGGTCAAGGTGTCTTTATTAGTCTCCCTTGGGAGAAGTTTGTCTTGGGCAAAGGGATCTGCTGCACAGACAGCACATACCACTCCTACAACAAGAAAATAACTGACAAACATCCAGAGTAAGAGGAAGAAGAATCTACTTCTGTCAGTGACTGGTGAAAATTAAATGTGAAAGCGGCATCACAAAAAAGCATCACATGGGTTAAAATAGAACACATGGTTATCTGGATGACCTTACAGGCTTCCTGTCTCTCTGTTCATCCTGGGTAATGTGGTCATTAATGAGCTTCACTACAGAGGGATGGATAAGTGTTTGTACTGATTGTGTTTACATAGTGGAACCCACTATGTAAACACAATATACATTGTGTTTACATAATGTATATTGAGTTCAGTAGAATTTCTGAGTTCAGTAGAATATATTTGGGGTGCAGTGCATGACAGGTATCGGAGAAAATACTGTTGGAGGTACTGGCATGACTTTCCCTACTGTCTTTAACAGGTTAAGTATCTGAGCTTTTGATTTCACAGTCAAATTTCCGAACCAGCTGGTATTGCCATACCTATCACAGACTCAGTTGTTGCTCCGTAAAAAATCATCACAATATTTTTCCAGACACCAAACACTCTGAGTCAACAGAGAAAAGGCAGCCGCTGGTGGATACAGGCAAAGACAATTGTCATTTGCGTGTGCCTGCTTAAGTCATCATCGATGACTCATCTGCACTCTCAGATATTTGTATGACTTGACCTGTTCGACGTTATACCCATGTATGGCCACAGAGCTGTGATCTCCAGCTGACCTGGGGTCCACTTGCATCTCCACTGTTTTACCTGTATTGATGTGCAGTTGGTGAGCATCACTCCAGTTCACAAACACATCCACTCCAGATCTGTGGCTGCTTAGGTTGTCATTTGTTCTCAGCAGACTGAGTATTACAGTGTCATCCAAAAATTTCACCACATACTGGTCCAGCTGGGAGCTGACACAGTCATTAGTGTACAGTGTAAATAAAAATGGTGAACTGACACAGCCCTGAGGGGCCCCAGTGCCGCTTAGTGCATTATCAGAGAAAACAGAGTTAAACCTCAACAACCTCACATCCTGCTGCGTGGTACAGGTCTCAGGTGTCTCCCCTCAGAGGCCAGAGATAGTTCAGCTCATAGCTAAGGTGTCAAACACCTAAAATTATGGACAGCTGACAGAAAAGAGAATACTTGGCAGAGGCCGAGGGGCCCAAAGGTTTAGAAAGGCCTCCAAGCCTGACAACCACAAAAGGTGCAAAATAAGTAATAAAAAACCCATAAGAGCTGCAAAAAGACTAAAAAGAGATCAGAAAAATGTCAAAGAAAACTAAAGAGATGCAAAACCAACACAGACTGCTCATGTTTTGTTTCTCTCTGTCTGTATGTAACCAATTAAATACCTATGTCCTCTTTTACATACACGCTGAAATGCACATAACTGTAACCAGTGAAACATGTAGTCATGATGGAGAGAAAGAAAGGTCCACTATATTCCCAACATGTGATACATACTTTCCACTAGAGGTGTGTGGTACTGCTCCGTAGGCTGCTGAAGGAGGAAGTGAGGGGATTACCAGATTACCAGGGACTTCCCCTTCTCCCTCCACTCTGTGTGAGTGTTGAGGAACTGCTGCTACGCTGGAAACTCCTTCACTACGGAGTGAAACAATGTACCGTGTATGAATATCACCTATGTAATACTAGGGTTATAATTATATGTTGTCACTTATGATGAGATCATAGGAGTGCTCTGTTGGCTTTTTGATTAGTAATACTGCCAGCCCATCCCAGATTATTAAATAAATATTACCTGTAAGTGAAATCACCCTGAGTAATGCTTTGATTGTTATTTCCCCTGGAGATAAGGTCTGCCATTGGGAAGACTGCCTCTATAGTTTATTAATAGAACTTTAAAAACAGGGTTTCATTAGACAAGAAGGCTTTAGATTAACCGTAAACTTCAACAATAGACTTTTATTACTCAATAGCAGTTCTACCTACTGCAGCCAAATGTGATTAGTTTCATGGTGGTTTGATGTGTAGCACTGTCAGTTCAAAAATCATGCTCTGAATGTCACTCATTACATGGTACGCTCTTCATACCCTGCATTGTCGGAGGCTGCCAGTCAAAATATTATCTGTCATTTTATACCCTACTGCTTTTCTTGTGTCCATTTGTCCCCAGGATGTTGGGTTTATTTGCCTGCTCTGTCTGTGCCTGCCCTTAAACCCTGCTTCATCCAACAGTCCAGCAAAGATTGCTGTAACTTTTCAGCTTTTGTTATTTTTGTTATGCACCACCTTGTTCTACCAAGACATTACAATACAATCAGGTGTGTATGGACTATTTATGGAAGCCCTGTCTGCTCAAGCTAGTATCATCCACTGACAAGCAGCAGCTTTCAGATATTATGTTTGCAACTTGAGTAGTTAACACTAAATTCAACCTTGCCTTACCTTAAGCCATGGCAGTACCCAGACTCACCACATTTGCCCTCATAAATTCAGATCAATTGAGCTTCCACATGTCAGGGTACTTCATAGCACTTTAAAGGTTGTCTAATGAACAAGCACTTGGAGACAGTAGAAAGAAAACCCTCCCTTCTTCCGGTCATGTATCAAGAAAAAAGAAACATCCTTTTGCTGTACAGCATTACATGTTAATGGTAAACAGCACTGTGTTGTAATACGTGCTTTTGACAGTCACTACAAACTATAGTGGTATCTAACCATGCAGATAGTGTCACTTACATTTCATTTGACTGTGTTGAAATGGGGACAAAACTCTCGACATGATAGTACTTGGGTTAGTGTGGGTGAAGTGACACATCAAACCAATATAGCCAGTTTTTTTGGGTGTTTCAGGAAACATACTACATCCTCTTTCTCAGTATACAATAAGAGGCCATAGAACCCTGTGGTTTATTCATCAAATGCTGCACATCGACCCCAGAACCACCACCCCGCTCTCATGCTTCCTACCGATTGCTCAGATTGTCGAGTAGAGTCTTTAGCAACTGAATTTTACTTTTTCCCCGTTACCTATTGTATCGCAATGAACACAGCTCTTACAGACTTACTTTTAACATTTTTTCTAGCACCACAGGCGCCAGTGAAGTTGTAATAGCATATTTCTAAATGTCAACAAAGAATCCACAGACAAAAATACCATTTAAACTGATTATTTGTTACAATAAATAATTTAATAAATTATGTTACAATCCAGCACAATAACTAATAAGGACATTCTTTAGAAGAACACATGAAAACACATAAACAAATAAATAAATTATTAAATAAATAAAATAAATATGGCAATGTTAGGTTAAATAAATACATCATTGAAAAAACACTTCCACCTGCTTCTGTCAGGCTGTAGTGACACAATAAATGTGCAACTGTCATAGTAAATTCATACAAATGCCAAAAGCAGTAGAAACTGGTCACAGCAGTACAGCAAAAGGTACCGACAGTAAAGTGACAGTACATAGTACATAACATTATAGACCTGTAGAGATAACTGAGGTCAAAATGACTCTACAGTGAGCTATTGTGGTCAATTCCACAATTACCGCTGGGTCAACTTTCAAGCATTAAATTGCTCATACAGTCTTTTAAAGTTTGGGCTTAAAGCCTACAGTGAATATTGCCCTGACTGGGTAATACTGTGTAAGGCTTCTGTGGACCCCTAACATTCAACAGTGCAAGTGAGTTTCAGTGGGGCAGCAGACTGCAGGCCTTACAGTCAGTTTGATGGGTGCCTTCATATCTGCACCTGTTGCTCTCAATCACCTGTCCTCACAAGGCAAACACACCAAAGAAAGTCTTGCCAGGATCGTCCTCCAGTTTCTCCAGCATCTCCTGCTCCATCACCGTCTTCAGTCTGTCTCCTTTCATCAAGTTGAACACAGCACCCATGTACACAGCGGAGAACCAGTTCCCATCCGCATCTGGATCACTAGTGGTTGTCTTCTGGCAGGCGGTACGGATAGAGTGCAGGATAGTTTGATAGGACTTCTTGGCATCGTCATTCCCATATGAGCTGGACCAGCGCTTCACAGTGTGGCTTAGGTGGACCATGGGCTTGGACCCAGCGTCGTCAGCATCATTACTGCTGCAGCTGACCCGGAAAGACGCTTGGCTGTAAACAAAGTAGAGGCCGTTTTGAGGAATCACAATCTCATTGTTGTTGAGTTTCAGGCCTCCTTGAAAGTGGGACTGATCCACGTCATTCTTCCATTCCACTGAGGTCTTTATGTTAGAGTTGTATTCTCCTGTTGAAGAGGACAGAGAGATGATGATGAAGATGATGATGAATTTTTGAGCAGTTGGATTAAAATTAAATTAGCTATTAGGGAAAGGGTGTGCCTTTGGCTCTAAAATAAATAACTCAAAGTCATTTTCAGTCAATTGCATTACAATGAGATGATCCAATTTCTCATTTTGTGTTTGAGTCCTTCCACATTCTCCAGTTTACCTAGAACTACTACAAATATTGAAACTACCCACTGTAGGAAGTTGCCTCAAATGCCCTGAAACCTGATAAAACAATTCCTTAAATTTCTTTAAGAACTTGAAGAACTTTTTTTTCAAAACTGCTTCAAGAAGCCATTAAACTTCCTCAACAATCCTCAGAATGTACTGAAGGATCACTAGCCCTAGCTCTAAGCCTGACCTGCTAAATGTCCCTCAAACTGCCTCAGAGAAGGTTGTTTCAGAACCGCTGGACACAGAAAGCTCAGGCTGAGATTTTACACAGGCAGTACCGGTCAAAATATGTGTGGTATCTTTTTTTTATCACGTTGCAGGAATTGTGTGTGTATTTTTCAGTGTTGAACTGATTAATTGTTCTCACCTTCTAAATGAATGGCTGCTCTCACATTTGAAATTTGCCTCAATGTATGACGAAGATCTGGAAAAAAAGAAGACAGACATATATCAAATCTGGTATACCAGAATAGATCCAATATTTGCTTAGTGGCTTTATGTTGAAAACATGTGAAGTGTTAGTTGAGGTTTATACTGAAAGTCTTACTGTTAGACTAATTTGACAACAACTAAAGAAATAGTACAATATTGAACTTTTGACAGAATTAAAGCAGAGGTACTCACCAAAACTATCTTCATTTAGTCCTGGACCCTGTGTCAAGAAGAGAAAGATAAAGAAATGTTTAAGAGTTAGGGTTAATGGTTGGTTCAGATGAGCTGGGCCACTCTCTGTTAGAGTCAGCAGGGCCCTTGAAAAGTTCAGAAACTACTGTGATTTGTGTTCCCACCTTAGCATCCTTATTGAAGATGAGGACAGCAGCAGCGGCAGCAGCAAGGCAGAGTGTGAATGCCAGCAGGGCTGTGGTAAGCTTTACGCTGGGTTTGACACTCTGTGTCGTCTGTGTCTTGGCTTCTGTGTCGACTGTGGCGTCCAGCATTACCTTGCATTCGTCTTCCATTGTTTTGAATGAGTTCCTTCGATCTGTGCAAGCTGAGCTGTTCGCAGTCTTCTTCTGCTACCACCACTCTGGTTTGTTGACTGACACTGTGAGTGGCTCTTTTTAAAAGAGTTTCCTCCTAGGGGGAAACTCCAGTGATGTCACTCATTCTGAATGGAGATTTGATGAGGAAGAGAGACCCAGAGCTTGGGAGGATCTTACACACCACATACTCCCACACGCATGGCATCTCTATGACTGACTTAACCCAGTCGTACACAAACACTTGTGTAGTGTTTGCACCTCAGTGCACACACACTCATACATAAGTCAGCAGATACTCCCGCACTGACAGTGATACACACATAATAGCATGACAGCACAGATAAACACATATCCTGCTGTATATATGCAAACAAATTACACAGACAAAATTACAGCAAAAACATGTAGTCCATCATTTTAAACTCAAAAATCACATTTTAGCCAGTAACACCACCTTAAATGCTCCAAGCTTACATATGTTATTGTTCACCACTCTTCTCTGTGTGGGCCTGATACACTGAAACATTTCGAAAGCGTGGAGGAACAACCACAGATACAGTTGTTATTTAAAACATCTGCCAAGTGTGCCCGCATTTCCAACAATTAGTCAAACTACCAGTGTATGATAAAGCCAAAATGAATTGTAAATGATGCGTCATTGTTCATGTCCAAACTGCACTATGCCACTTCCCTTTACTTAAAATAGGCAGGCTGTGAACTGGGGCCAATAGTTCAACATGAAGAGCTTCAATAATGACGTTTCCAGTGTTTCATCTGGCATCCTGATGACTGTGGAAAGCAGTAACAATAAAGTCCACTGTATTGAAGCTGCATTCGATGGCTAACAAAAAACTGTAGAGGGACAGAGCTTAAGTCATTTTCCACATTGAAAACCACAGGATGCTCACCTCACTGCCCATTTAGAAGCTGTTCATTGCTATCATGTGATCTTCATCAGCAGATGGAGTTTGTCCAGTTGTTGTGGAATTGCAGATATTAAAATGTCAGCTACTTCAGTATTTATTCTTAACAACTTAAAAAGCTGATGTTTTGGGGGGACTCGTGTCTTCTCTTACAGAGGTGTCATTAGATCAATAACTGCAAGCAGAGGGCAATGACCTGCAACAAAATGGCTGGCTGGATTTGAATGAAGACACGATGGTTAACGGGAAAACAAATTCTTAAAACCACGAGGTTAGCTCACATAATAAGTGTACTGTAGTACACTGTACTGACTGGGATCAAAGTCACTGTAAAAATACTGAAATACAGTATAATGTGAAGGGTCAGAACATGTTATTAATGTAAAAATGTTCCGTTGAATTTGGACTCTTAATGTAATATATGACAAGAGAGAGGTCATTTATAATTTATTCTAAATTCTGTAGCTGTTCGGGTTAAAAGGTTGTCTATTATAACATCAAAGTTGGATGAGTCAGAATGAGTGGGGATGTTTCATGTCTACAAGCAGAAGGGAGTATGGGTGGAGGGTTAGTCAGCTACCCACTTAGATAAATGGTGATCAATACTAGTCTGAATGTGTTCCCTTAAATCTCAACAAGATGAAAGCTTGAGGTGAGATTGCGAAATGAAAAACAGGAATGTGCTGAGTCGAATAAACACTTAGTTGGTGTTTTCATCGTTACTGGCAACCCACACTCTGGAAAGTGTAACATTCAGGGTGTGACAAGAAAGTACATTTACATTTACTGCATACAAATGATAATTTACTTTAGATACTGACCTTTACACAATGTGAGAGGAATACCTACCAAGAACACATTCAAACCACAGTACCAGCCCTTCAAAATTGTATTAGCTGTCTGTATAAAAGAGAACAAAACTCGCAAACATCTGTGCTCCACTGTCACTTCAGTTTGAAGTTTGATTGACTTCTTGACTCTTCAAACATATTCTGAGGATACATACACAAATCTATATCTTTGGTTGGTTTCATATGCAGAGCAAATGATGTTTGTTTAATGGCAGACATCCCAAACTTAGATCACCATCTAAGTCTAATCAGCAGCTCCCTGGCCTCAGGCCTATCTGCCACCATATTTCATACAAAGTCCCTCAAATGGGTTTTCCATCCCAAAACATCAACGCTGATAATACAAACTTTCTTGGCAGAGAAAATATAAAAGATACAATATCACATCTGACATTTTCAGTTTCATTTTTACATGTAAGTTCATGAAATAAAGTTTTTGCGACATAGCAGCAGTCACCGGATTAAGGAGGCTTTCAGCTGTATCACAAGTTTCATATCAGACATGTGACTCCATCATGGAGAATCAGACTCTTCTTTATAAAATCTACAAACCTTTAATAGACACGTCGGATTATGTTATACAAGAACTATATTGTAGGTGGAGCACCACATTAAGGTGCTGAATAGGCACCTTCATGAGCTAAGTGGATTAATCTGGTTCTGATCAAAGGTACCATTAACTACCCTCACTGCATAAAGCTAGATCACTGTAAACAGTGAGAGGCCAATGGCATCAGTGTTCTGGTTTATACAACAAACTTTGCAACACATCAGGTTCTGTGACAATGAGGTGAGGGTAACTATGGCAAAGACTAGAAGGATTTTGGGCACAACACAAGGATATACGATATCCTACGTACCTTCTTCCTTTCTCTTACTACTACCAAAGCATGCGGTTTTACGGTTTTACCTTCTGAAGAATGGGGGAGGGTTCATTGGAGAAGCGGCTTAAACAAACCATATGAATGTGGTAAAACTTCTGAAGTTGCGATACGGCTGAAAGTCATGATTAAGTCTTAGGATGAGGTGTGACGTTGGAATTTTTAGCAGCTGCATTTAATAGCTGATTACATGTTGTCATATGGTTACAACCCACTCATACTGTCTTCTGTCACATGGATTTCCTACCTTGCAAAATGGCTGTGGATAAAATACTAAAAGGCAACTGATCAGATGCTACATTTTGTGAAGGGTCTGCATTTATACAGCACTTTTTAGCTAGGTTCTACCAATTGCTTTATAGAGTGTTTCTCATTCTGCCATTCACATACACCGACAGATTAATCTAAGCATGGGGAACAAGGAGGGGTTCTGTGTCTTTGGCACAAGAGTTGATGGGAACAAGCTTTCAATTGGTTCAATCTGCATTACCACCTGAGGCATGGCTGCCTGTGGCTAACAAGCTGATATTATTGCATACAGTATAGGTGCTATCTGTTGGTGTCAGGGTATTTTGAAAGCAGCACATAAATCCTGGTTAGACTGCAGGTTGCATATTTACAATTACGTTGCTGATAACTATTCATCACAAACCTCTATAACAACCACTGAAGGCTGTTATGTCACATGTAGGCCTTAAACTACAACAGGTTTAAAAAATAGAAATATAGATATATTATCAGGAGGAAGGAGTTAAATAATATTTCTATTATCTATTTCTATTCACGTTGACATAAACAAAATGTGTTTTGTACTGGTGCATTCAACCTTTCTGTTATCACAAATAACTATGTGGCTTTATCATGAATGAGACAGGATGACATGTGGCAGGGGCCCACACCAGCACACATCATAGCACAGAAAAACAATCAAAATGGAAAAAAAGAGCAAAGTTTGTATTTTTTGGCGTGTTAGGTAGTAATGTATGAAATAAGTGAAGAAGAAACACATTTATCCATCCATCCATCCATCCATCCATCCATCCATCCATCCATCAATCCAGTCTATCACAGGGTCACACAGAGAGACAAACAACCAAGCACACTCTCATTCACTCCTACAGACAAGTTAGAATCACCAGTTAACCACAGCATGTCTTTTTACTGTGGGAGGAAGCTGGAGTACCTGGTGAAAACCCCCACAGAGAGAACATGCAAATTCCACAGAAAGACCCCAGGTCCAGGTCACAACGCAAACCAGGGATCTTCTTGCTAACAGCCAAGCCACATTTAAATGCAGCACAATTATATTAATGTTAATTATCACTTGACATCTCATTCAGTGAGGATGACTAAACTTGCTTTTCCTGTGAGGGGGACTTACTTCAGTAGGAGGGGAGTATACCTGACAAGAAGACAGAGATGCGTCAAAAAGAGGGTTATTTTCCTGACTTGGCCCCTCATGTGGTCTAAGACACACAACTTTAGGCACCTTATCTTGCGTTAGGATTTGACAAAAACTGCTGAGAAAAAGTCCCCTCATGTTGCAGTACATCACCCTGCCTGTCACATTTTTCCTGTTTCTAAAACTACAACAAGAACAAAAAGACCCTTGATCTAAAAAAAGACTTAATACTCTCCCCACAGTCACTGAGAAACAGTGCTTTTTTAGACTCACCCACCGCTAAGCTTCCTCATTACAAGATGACAAACGGTAGAAAGATTTTACAATATCCACAATTTAAAGCAAAAACTCTCTGCTTTCAAGAAGATTTGCTAAGAAAATTTGTATTTATTTAACCTTTATTTAACCAGGAAAGTCCCACTGAGACTAAAAACCTCTTTTTCAAGGGAGTCCTGGGCAAGAGGCAGCAAAAGTTACACAAAAAACTAAAATGTGTAAATATACTTGAATACAGAATAAATATTTCTTGATTAGATTAGTTATATAGTAAATTCACCTTTTAAGGGAATTTGATCCACTTAATCAAGGCAGGTTTACTTGTGGTTCTCAGAGTTTCCAGAAGTAGAATGGGAGGCAGAGCCTTCAGTTATCAGCTCCTCTGTTGTGGAATCAGCTCCCAGTCTGGGTTCAGGAGGCAGACACCCTCTCTACTTTAAGATTAGGATTAAAACTTTCCTGTTTGATAAAGGTTATAGTTAGGTCTGCTCAGGATCATGAGCTGATGCTTAGTTATACGGTTATACAGGTTTAGAAACAGGTGGAGGTCAAGCACAAGGAATCATGAGAGTAACACGAGGAATATACGGAGTATTTATATCGAGGTATTAAAACTTGCCTGGACTCTGACTAACTCCTAGGAGTTAGTCAGAGTCCAGGCAGGTCATTTCAACAAATGCCCCCTTTTGATTTTTGTCTTCTACTATAGACAGCTACTTCTGAGCCGTTTGTTAATCCAGGGTGCCTATGACCTATGTATAGATTGAATGTTGACCATAGTGGCTTGACCTACCTGTAGCTTACTTTCCATTATAGGGGAATGAAATTTCTCATAGAACAAAGTCAACCACATGAAGGAGACAAAGGAAAGTTTCAGGTTGAAGATGATGCAGGGCATTTGAGGACAAGGGGGGAAAACCCCATGTTCTCCCTTCTTGGTCTGACTCATTTTTTTAAAGCAGAAAAAAGAAAATTAGTTCACTAAACAAAGTCAGTCAGTAAAATCTCTTTTGCCACTTTAGTTTTAGGAACCTAGTAAAATAAATAATAATGAATAAAAAAGTCTAATTTTACAGCATCTATTGACACTGCATGACCAGTGGTACAGTCTGAGATGTGATCAACAAGTTCTGATCCTGTTACAAGCAAACAGAGCGGCACCCTGATACATACATACATACATACATACATACATACATACATACATACATACATACATATGGGATAAATTTTGTGCCAGCAGGAAGTGAATTTGAATTCTTTATATCTGAATGTGAATCATTCAATTTGAACCTGAATTGATCGGTTTGAATGATTGCTTTTAAAATCTGAATCTGAATGGCCTAATCTGAAATTGAATCTATTGGTTTGAATGTGTATCGATGTAAAATTGAAACTGTATTTCCTTCAGTTGAAAAATTCAGCTCCTAATTCATTCTTACTTTTCAGTTTCACTTCTCTCCATTTTAATTTCAAATTTGTAATTCAGTTTTTTGTGCCACACATCCGAGGCCTGGCGTCGGGCAGAACTAGTTGAACGCAGATGGGAAGAAGTCGGTTTTACCACAGCAATGCGCTTTACGTTATCTTTGCCGAATGAATGAACAATGAATGTAGTCTGTGGACTTTAGCAGCAGCAGCTAACGATATCTCAGTGTTTCATCTGAGCTATGGCTGTGACCCAACAACCAAATGACAGTTTTCACACTGAAAGAGTCCACAGTGTTCTAGACCAAAGAGGGCACATCAGATCAGCAGTGTAACAAGAACATCTTCCTCATTTTCTTTGAGATTCAGTTGTACACCGTGAATTCATCCTCCGGGGTCAGACTGAACTGGGGCACGATGGCAACTGAGTGCCTTATCATCACACGCCCTCTCACTGGCACTGGCTGTACTAACACACTCAATGCTCACCACCTGCCCAACTCACCAGATTTGGCTTTCTGGGACTTCTCCCATTCCCCAAAATGAAATTCAAGTTGAAGGTTGCAATTTTGACTCAGTGGATAAGATGCAGTGCACCTTGCAGTTAGTCCTTGATGTGCTTACAGAACGAGGCTTCTAGGGAGCTTTGCAAGTGTGGCCAGAGCGCCGCTGGTTTTTAGTGGTGCAGACTCTGAACCTTTTGATTGCACCTCATATTGAGACAGTGAACACTAAAGCCTTGTATGATAGTTGAACAGGTAGTTAATGTGACACTGTAACAGCCCTCAATCCTCCACTTTCAGGCTTTCCCAGCAAATACTGAACTTAAGCTGGACCTGATTTTTTTAAACCACTTTCAAATAGTTTTTAGATTTTACACTGAATTATCCTCTGAACATACATACACTTATTCATGTAATCACATAGAGCTGGTGTTAAAGATGACTCCTATACTTCACTGTAAATGGGAGTCAGTCTCTACATGAAATGTGTCACAAACATTTTTAAATGTAAATCTTAGACATATGGCAAATACAGGCTCACAGCCCTGTGCAGGCCTCTTCCACTCTAAACTGGGATGACCGAACCAGTTGTCTGTGGATCTGGCTTTGTGCATATCTGCTAGCTAAAAGAACTATTGTCTAAAAGGTTAATTGTAAGCTGGAGCACAAGTGTAGCCCAAACTATAAAAATAGCCCTAAACCAAGTTACACGTGTTTGGACATGTATCGTGTATCTGTTTTTACCCTTGCGCTTTCTTTCTTTGTGTTTATGAGAAACCCACATGAACTTAACAATAGCAGTGTCCTCTTTCCAATGAGGAAATGAAAACACAAATATTTCCAGGGGATTAGAAATGATTTTAGTCACATGGAGACTAGTAACCACATGAATTTGAGATAATGTGATGTGTTGGTCTTGGAATAAAGGAAACACCAAAATTATGCAACTGCGGCTGCATAATGAGGCAATGCTGTACCTGTCTAGGCAAGGCCAGCAGAGACTCAGGACGGAATAAGGTGTGTGTGAGTGTGTGAGTGTGTGTGTGTGTGAAGTGAATGAAACTAGGTACAAAGAAACTGGTGGTTTCCTGACCCCTTTTCTAAACTAAACCACTAACCTGTTGCGTATGCATAATGTTTCTTCCTGTTGTTGGTTGTTGCAACACAAATGCATTTTCCACATTGGTGGAGGAGGGCTGTGTCACAGCAGTTCCTTTTATATTTATAAGGTCACTCCTAACATTTTTGGACTTGGACTGTAGATAAATTCTGTATTTTGCATTAATGTTTAATTGACAATGTTGCAATTTCAGAGCAGAAAACTTACACTAAAATTGCGAAATTGGCACTAAAGTGGAAAGTCAAGAGTGTCATGAGACATGACTCTCCAATTAAACAACTATTGATACTTCCACAAAGACTACCATGAGTACAAATATTTCAACCAAAAGCATAGCAGCTTCCAATAATGCTACAGCTGGTACTTCTTGAACAACAACAATTTGTATTTGATAAAAGACTACCACATAAACCTTGAAAAGGTTTAAGCCTTGATGTGTTATTCCTCTTTCAAGAATTAACATCTTTAAGCTGCACAGCTTCAGGCTGCTCTTATCAGTATTCATCATAGTATTAATGGGTCAGTAGTGGGGTAAGAATCTTTCAGTCCTTATCTGATTTGAGGGCAGTGACTCTATTAAAGTCTTCAAGTTGCAACAAGACTTACAGCATTCAGTGCTTCTAATTCAACCTTTTTTTCATTCCACCGTCCAACTTTTTGTTTTACTATATATTTTGCCTTATATTTGCATAAGTCTTGTTGTCTAATGCAGACTGTTCTGTATACAAAAGGCATTATAAAGTTGCTTTGCCAGACGAAGATTCCTTTGCAATGTTGTTACTGCTTCCAAGCCTTCTAGAGAGGGGCCGAATGAAACATGAAGTGTGTTAAAGGTTGTTCTACGCTGAGTCTCCAGACCGCTTCAGGGCCTCTTATTGTAGATTCTTCATTTGATGTTTTGATGATAGCGGTGGATAACAGTTTCTAACATCTGGTTCCCAAATCTCTGACATATGTCTCCTAAAGATTAGCTTCTAGTTCATGTTAAAATCAAGGGAGGTCTAATTCTGTACAGACAAATCAGTATTCATTATATTTGTCCGCTCTTCACTCAGTTTTTTCCTTCTTTTCCACATTCTGTGTAACAACTTTCTACCATCGGCCAGCGGTGTGTAACTCTTCCTCTTTCACGCTTTAGAATATATTTGTTTGCAGTGCCACCATGTGGTTTACAGCTACACTGAGGGATCTGTATGAGGTGCAATACTACAGCTCTCTAATATCACTATGTGACTTAAAATGTTTTCTTTACTAAACACTATACAGCTAGTTAATTCTGTATTGCAGATGTTGTCTTGGGCCAAATTACACTGATTTTTTAAAATACGTTTTAAGTTTCAACTTAAGTTCCTTAATAATAATTTGATCACCCAGACGATCACTTCACAGTCGGTTGTCATTTAGAGGTATAGAAGTCTGTCCCACAGATAAAGCACACCTTTTGGTAGTGTAGGGTGAAATGTTGGAAAAGGTTATGCCCATGCTCTTACCAATATATAAGAAATGTTTCTGCTCAAATGGGGTTAAGATTACTCTAGTGGATATTCGACCAGCGAAACATTTAGATTGGACAAATATAATAATGCAGCAAAGGAAACGCCTCTTACTGCAGACAAGAAGAGCCTCAGAAAGGACCAGGGAAATTATTTGAAACAATGATGATTTATAAAAGCTTGGTAGCTGGAATCAATACAAGTGAGGGACCAAAATGTGAACAATAACACGGTCGAGGTAACTGGACTTAGTTTTTGGTACATTTATTAACTAAAATAATGAAATACGTACATTAATGAAAAAACAGGATTTCTTTGTCATCTAAACTTAATACTAATAATCTTCTCTACAAAAGTTTGAGAAATAAAGTTGTACAGGAGCGACGTAAAGCAAAGTTATTATATTACACACAGCTGATGGGAAACGCTAATGGCCATAGTCCATCCTTGTGGAAACACTTCAATAACTTAACCAACAAATCACATGGCCAAAAAGAAATTAAAGGGCTGAAAAAAAACCTAATAATCATTACTAATACTGCCACAATGGCTCATGAATTTAATACCTATTTCATAAAATCAGTCCAGGAATTAACACAGAATTTTGATTGTCCAACAGCTGAACCTGACTTGGAGGCCATAGACGTATGTAATTTATTTTGCATTAAAGAGGTAAATGAAGCAAGAATACTGGAAGTAATGAAAAATCTGTCAAATTCTAAGGCAAAGGATATTTATAATTTAGACACTCTGCTCATTAAGAAGCACAGTGCAGAGCTTGTTAAACCCCTCACTCATCTAGTTAATTTATCAATTAGAAAAAAATAAATTCCCAAATAGTTGGAAGAAAGCTATCGTCACACCAATCTTTAAAACGGGTGACTCTGATGTGGTCAGCAACTATCGCCCTATCTCCATTCTGCCTGTGTTGTCAAAGGAGCTTGAAAAGGTGTCACAGATTATTGAACATCTAGAAACCAATCAACTTCTTCATCCTCAACAACTTGGTTTTAGACCAAAACATTCAACCGAAACAGCAAATATTTTTTTCATTGAAAGTATAAAGCAATCTGTTGACGATGGTAATGTTGTAGGAGCAGTGTTTCTAGACCTTAAAAAGGCCTTTGACACTGTCAACCACAACATACTCCTGTCTAAGTTAAAAGCTTTCAAATTTTCTAAAGAAACAGTTGATTGGTTTGAGTCCTACCTTTGGAATAGAGAGCAGTGTGTAAAATTTAAGCAAGAAAAATCGTCTTTTTTAAATAATAGAATGGGGATTCCCCAAGGATCAATTCTTGGTCCATTACTTTTCAGTCTGTTTATTAATGATTTACCTAAAACCTGTCCTGAGGCCGGCTTCCAGCTTTATGCAGATGGCACGGTCATTTATGCTCCCGCGAAGTCACCCAGCAAAGCAGCAGAGATCTTAACACAGTACTTGTATGAAGTCCAACAGTGGCTGGAACAAACCATCTCATTCTGAATTTAAATAAACTGAATCAATGTGTTTCTCAATAAGAAAACCGAGCTTGTATGAAAGTTTACATATTAAAATAAACAATGTTGGAATACAAGAGGTCAATGAATTCAAATACTTAGGAATAGTTATAGATCCACAACTCAAGTTTGATAAACACGTCAAGAAAATCACTAAAACTGTGAAGAGCAATCTCAGTCTTTTCAGATTAATTAGACATCATGTTCCACCTCAAGCAGCTCAGATTTTCATGCACTCCATGTTTTTTTCTCACACTGCATATTGTTTGACAGTCTGAGCTCAAGCTTCACCTTCTACGGTGAGAATAGTTTCTTCATTATACAATCAGGCTTTAAAAATAATGGATAAAAAACCTACCGGGTGGCATCACTGTCATATATTTAAAAAATACAATCTTATGGGTTTTGACAGTTTTGTACACTTGTGTTTTCTTAAGTTAGTATTCAAATGTATAAATAATCCTGCATCTGAACCTCTTCATAAATATATTCAAAGACAGGACAGTAAGAGAGGAACAAGAAGCACAGTGGAGGGAAACTGCAGAATTCAACTTTTGGACAATCTGCTCTGTCAGTAAAAGCCTGTAAACTCTGAAATGATTCACCAACTGAAATAAAATCATTGACTAATCTTAAAACCTTCACAAAAAAGGTTAAGTGTTGGCTTAAAGCAAACCAGAGTTGTAACCATTTCAAAGTGTTATAGTTTAAGTAGTTCATTTTGATTGGTTTGTTAGATTTTCTTTCTTTTTTTTCATATTGTATAGTTTGTTTAAGTAGTTCCTTTAGATTGGTTTGTAAGATTTTTTTTCCTCTTTCTCTCTCTCTCTCTCTCCTTTTCCATGTTATATAGAGATGTTTCACGAGTTAATTTGAATTGGTTTGAAAGATTTTTCTTTTTCTTTTCCTTCTGGTCATTGTTATATAGATTTGTAATGATTTTGAACTTGGTTCTGTGAGCTGGGTTGTATTTATTCTCGTACAGGTTGCTTGTATCTTATGTTTTTTTTAAGGGATTGTGGTCTCGTGTGTTTTATTTGTGTAAAAGCCCAACTAGGGACAAGAGTTGAGAATTAGCTGTAGCTAAAACTCTACATGCAATACATCAGATTCATGTCTTGTACTGAAAATGTGTTAATTGCATTGTCCCTATTGAATAAAAAATAAAATAAAAAATAAATAAAAACATTTACTACACTAACAACACACTAATGACTACTACCTATGACTAACAACATCTATCAGCTGGTAACACAATAACAACTATCAACTATAACACAATAATAATGCACATTAACACAAGGCAATACAAAACAAGCAATGTGGGGAAGATGAGTGATGAAAATGGAAGGAAGGGAACACAATATTACAATGCAATATTACATAGTAATGTGGTGCTCTAAGAGAAAGGGATTAAGAGATCACATCTGAAAGCAGCCATGATTTTTGGTTGTACACTAATTTGAAGACATGCAAGAATGAACCTTGGGAAGATGAGTGAGTTGAGAAAGTTGCACCAAGTTTCTGGTGATTGGATGTTACTTGCGTGCCTGTGGTGATGCTGCAGCAGTGGATGATCAAGTCAGCCTGTGGATGCAGGTCGGAACAGAGGTGGATAGAGTGGAGCCTCCGAGTTGGTCTCAGGATGGTAAGTAGGACTCTAGGAAAGGAGGACTCATCGGATGCTTTCAGGTACGGTCTTTTAAAAGGGACTTTTGCATATCATTAACTCAGGAGGGGGTCTGGCACAGCCTCCGTCGGGGAGGGCCAATGGCCAGCTGTCCCTCACAGAGTTACATCATTTTTATTAGCTTTCTGGTTTCTAAACTGTCCAATATTGTGACACATCTTTGATATGTTTATGCTCCTCTTGGAAAGATGATGAAAACAAGACTAGACACACTTACATGGCATTAGACATGTTAATAATCTTCTAGTTTGACATATAAAAAGGTATGGT
Organism: Dascyllus trimaculatus; assembly: GCA_024666655.1. Lineage (NCBI taxonomy): Eukaryota > Metazoa > Chordata > Actinopteri > Pomacentridae > Dascyllus > Dascyllus trimaculatus. Next base: position 32,091,086 of record CM045461.1, on the reverse strand, counting down.
AAAAGATGGATGGTGTAATGGTGATCATAATGAGATGATTATTGGAATCCATGTTCAACAGTTCCTTCAAAATAAGTAAGTGCATAAAGAATAGTTAAATCCAGGATGGTGAAGTAATTGTCCGTCTTTGTCCAAACATGGCTCCAGTGTTTCTTGTGGCATTGTCACTGGGGGTGAAATCCTTTTGATGTTGTTATCAGATTTTGACCCCCACTTCCTGCAGGGCCAGGAATCATCAGAGAGTTTATGAGGACCATGTGGTCCTTTGCTCTGGTTGTGACTGGGGATGCAAATCAATTTTTTAATCTGACTGTGGCCCCACTACACCATGTTTGATTGGCACCTTCTTGTCTGAAGGAGTGTTTTGTGGAGTACTTTGAAGGTTGTTATCGGATCCTGACTGCCAATTCCAGCAGGGTTGAAGTCAGTCTGAGTGGTTATTGCGGTCATTTGGCTAAGCTGGGCTCCATCTACATCCTGGTTGTCTGAAAGTCTGCTGTCTCATGGGCTCCTGCTGATACCCACTTTACAGCATCCCGACAGGTCTAGAAAAAAAACAGATGAAACTTGCTCTTTATCTGTCTTAAAGTTTATTATGGCTGGTTGATTCTACAGGTAGTGTGTGCATTTTTAGCATAAACACAATAAAGATATTACTGTCACATTAATGATTTATTCAATGTGATTTAAACATCTAAGTCTATTCAGATCATTGAACATCACTAAACTGACCAAGACGACTCAGAAGGTAGAGGGCAGGTTTGAAGCTTTATTCAGTGTACACTGATCAGCCACAACAATAAAACTAGGTGATTATCTCCTTACAGCTGCACCCATTAGCAGGCGAGATATATCAGGCAGCTAGGGAACAGCCAGTCCTTAAAGCTGATGTATAAGAAGCAGGAAAAATGGGCGGCATTAGAATCTGAGCAACTCTGATGGGGAGATGACTGGTCAATGCATCTCTCACACTCTCTGTGTTTAGAGACACACATGGATCCCGCTGCTGTCTGATGCTGCAGGTATGAACCAAACTCAAAGCCAGTAAGTTCCAAACACACTTCAGCTCCTCTTAACAACAATAACTCGAATTACATTATTTTTGGTGAGGATCATTATTCTTTAGCTGCTCCTGTCAGATTTCATCACAATAAGGTTTTATTATTATGGACATTTCGTTTTGTTGCCTAATAGATCTGAAATTTTGGAGCAAAGCGCAAGAAAAGAAGTGTTGTGATTTTGACACATGAACCGTGTATTAACCCCTTAAATCCCAAATTTTTCTCTGCAAAATAAGTGCAAGCATTTCACTCCTTAGACCTCCCCAACACATAATATGTTTGAATTCTTTCATTTTATGTTTGTTATGCTAGTGAAAATGCTTTTATGCTCGGCAATAATTGTTGCCGGTGGCAAACTGCATAGTCTAACTTAATACAAATCCTTCAATTTGTCCTATTTACACATATAAAAATAAGAATAACACTAACATGTGTAACATATTATAACTTGGCATGATTACAAGTATGTTCAGAACTTTATTAGACAGCTACATACAGATACCATGGCAATGGATACTGAAGGGAACCAACAATGACAACAATGCAATTACTGCATTTAACAGTCTCATTATACAGTTAAATAACCATAGAGCTAAGAGTATTTGCATTTACGAAGTAAGAACTGACAAGAGTTTACCAACCTAAAATAAATTCACATTGTGCCAGTAGCTTAGATTGACATTTACTGACCACTAACTTCATGGCCAGAAGATGAGTGTAAAATATTTTTCAACAAAAACACAAATCAGTGCAGGTAAATATTTACTGTACCTCAAAAACAGTGCAAAAGGTATAAGGGCACAAATCTAAAGGAGCAGGGTCGCTATCACAGTCACCTTCAACTGCATCTTTTTCAACTGTAGGAATATGCTACAGTTATGCTAGCGTTTACTCTTCTTGTGATCAAAAGATGCATGAAGGCATATAATTCAAATTATATATCAGCTGTAGACCCTTTAAAAATATATTTACTCAAAATTTAAGTTATATCGGTTAATTAAGGTATTTCTACTATTAGGTTTTACTTAGTTCCTCTTGTACAAGTTTGACAGTGCAGGGAGGAAGTAGAGTGGCCTGGTCATGTGACCATACACACTAGTCACATGACATTGATACAACGTAGAGGAGATAACCTTTTATTTTAAAACTTGCATTAGCTGCCCAAAGCCAAAACAACACTTTTAGAGTATAAATATTTAAAACAAAATGAGCGGCAACAATTGTTGCCGATGGGAAAAACGGGTTAAGTGTCTCTGAGATGTTTTTGGACGAATATTGTTGCTGAAATGTGGAAAAATCCTTCCTTACATCACTTCACACAACTCCAAGTACCGCTGCTAGTGTGTGTCTATCCGTTAATGTGACGGTCCAGTTTAGACGTGCTGTGTTGAACAGATGACCTGGCAAGATTGAGCACATTTAGCACAGCGGTTAGATTTCTGTCCGACTTGGTCTCTTGAAAGAGTCAGAGGCCGTTTCTCAATACTAAGTACCCAAGTACGGACAAGTAGGCATATGGAGAAACGGCCTCTGAGCCTCGTCATCTCAGGTCAGTCTAATGCTGTTCAGACATGCGCTCTGTCCCGTTTCTCATTCGGCTGCATGTCTGAATGCAGTCTCTGGTCGCTCACCGGTAGAAGTCACGCCAGTGTAAACGAGCCTACTGAAAAGTCTGAGATCCGCCGGACGTCTCGAGGCTGGCTTGGTGTGACAGCCTCCTGTAACTTGCTGATAGTACTGTTACTACTGTCACAGACTAGTAACGGTCCTGCCTTCCGCGAACCCTGACTATTTTACCGTAAAACTGAAACAAGCTACTCCTTAAAAATTACACAAAAATTATATAAGGGGCTAAATGCTTGCTAATCATATCATCGTTTTCCTACATATCTTGAATTTTATTGTCTTGCTATGAGTTAATTTTTAGAGATGTTAATTAACGTTACACGAGCACTGTCGGTGTCTAACAGATTGACGCCACCGTCTTTTATTCACATTACGGTGTGTGTTGCCGGGAGTGACACACAGCCTCATAGACACAATGGAGCTGCATTGACAATACAAACAGCAAGTGCCTTTTCCTGCCACTCACACAGACTTATTTAGTGCCATGCAAATTCTTTCCGTGCAATGTTGAATTGTTGTCGTCTTTTTTCAGTCAGCTAACTGATGTTTGTTGCGCCAACGAATCAGCTTTGTGGGTGAGATAGCAAACTGCCAGTGCACCGTTAGCTAACCTGCTAGCTGCTTATCTGCTGTCCAGCTCATTTGTACCATGGAGTTTCCTTTTGATATTAACCAAATATTCTCCGAGAGAGTCTCCATCTTGGACCAGAGCCTTGTTGCAGGCCGCATATCAGCAGGAAGGTGAGTCAGAAAATCCAGTTTTTCTTTTCTCTTTGTTGTCAGTGGAAGTGTTAGGTGACCTGCCAACACAGGCTGTGTTCTCTGGATCTCTGTGGGGAAGACAGCTTTACTCTCCATCAAGAAGCCTGCTCATTTAAGTGTCTTTTATCATCGCCGTGGAAATATAACGAGACAGTTGTTAGGGAATGACTTCAGGGTGTGCCTCACACTAACTTGACTGCTACAGCAAGCGTTAAGCAGAAAGCTGGGAACCACCCTGGCAGCATCACTTAAACAGGATTAACACACACAGAGTCACGTCCACACTAAGTTGTGCTGCAAGAAAGAGGTGTAGCGTCTGAAGTGAACTGCATCAAACACACACTTTGCTGTTTGACAATGATGTCACTGTCAGCCACTGCTGATCTAATCATGTCCTGCTCTGCTGGGATTGTGTTTGCAGGCCTGATCTTCAAGCTCATATAGCCACAGTTATTGATGAAATTGGCAGAGCCTCAGCAAAGGTGAGTCTGTTTAGGTGTGGGAGTAAGATTTTTTTTCGTTTAATGTTCAGTGTAAAGATTCATGTCTAAGTTTTGAGGCGCCACATAGATGAAGAAACCTCTGAAGTACCATCTGTAGTACTGACCTGACACAACTAGTAATCCTGTCATTAAAGCTAACTCCTGCACATGTGTTGTGTGCCTGCCGTGGAAGCCTCTTACTAATACTGCTGATGTCAAGTTTACCCCCAAACATTTTCAGTGAAATTAATTTTACAGGTGTTTTGGTCACCACATCATCAATTCAGCTGAACGTTCCAAAGCAAGTCCACTACTGACTTTGTATTGTATTTAATGACAGCAAGCATGATTGTGTTGAAAATCCTCATTGTCTGCTTGGAGATACACAATGACTATGATGTGGCATTAAAAGCACACAAACCATTACTCCAGTCTGTATAGTTGTGGGCATGTATGATATTTACATACATTAGTTTAACTATAGTGGCTGTGCAGTTGGAATCATAATTAGACTATCTTTTTCTTTGCACGGTTCTCTGCTATATAAAATTAGTGACAGTGTTTATGCTGTCAATGGTTCTTCTGTTACACAAGCTTATTTGGATTGTGATAACGGATTCTACACTTTGTAGAAAGTCTGTTCAAACATACTGTACACGTCATGACTGAGTTGTACCTCTTACCACAATTTTATGTCACTGCGACAAGCGCTGGTGATCTTGTATATGGATGAAATGCTAACACCTTAGGCAGAGTAATGATACAACAAAATAAACTAGACGAAGTTCAAACTGGGGCAGGCTTTCTTTGATGAAGAAAAAAGGCTGAGGTGTCTTCGTGTCTTGTTTTGTCCAAAAAAATGGTCAAAATCTGAAGATGTTCTCGTTACAATCCACTGGAAAATGGCAAAGCAACAAATACATTAAAAAATGCATTAGCATTTTCTAGTCATTGAAATATGAATTAACTAATAAATAAATTAACTGAATAGCAGTGATAGCTCTACTTAAAATTAAATGAAACCGTAACTATTCAGAGAGCTGCTTTACACTGCAATTGCCACAAGCTACAAAGTGACATATATGACATGCTCAAAATTGTTTTTTTAATTTAAAAAAAAAAAATTCAAAAGGAGACAAAGGACTGGAGGGGTTCAGAGTATAGACGAATGATAAATATTTTCAAAAGGTTTTTCTTTCAGTTAATATTAATATAAATATAATAAAGTTGTATAGTGAACCTTTAAGTAATTAAATATTTAAAATCAAAATATGCGGTGTGTACAGTATGTTCATTGGTGGCAGATTTACAGCGACTCCCTATTTAAAATGGCTTCTCTCTTTGTACCAAACTGTTTTTCTTATGAAGGTCTAGCACTAATAAATTGTTGTTTGCCAGTTGGACAGTGTAGAGGAGTCTGAAACTTTTGGATTGGACTTGTCCCTCTCCTATGCACCTGTATCATTAAATTGAAGTAAAAGGAACAGTTCATTTGATTGGATTATTATTTAACTGTGATTTAGGAAAGGGATGATAGAGAAGCTGATCTGTTGCTTTTCTTGGAGACACGTTCCTCCAACAAACCCCAGGAACCACAACTTTCCTGTTCGTATCTCCAGACTGGTGGAAACGTAACTTTTTTTCGTACCAACAGGAAGGGCCATCTTTTTATGTTTATTCTACAGAAATGTAGAAAAAATGTGTTCATCTTGTAAAACCAGGTTTGGGACACTTATATATGAATGGATGAAAATGAAGAGAAAGATGAGATGGAGCTGGTCATTAAGAGCTTTGTCTGAGGGAAGCAGGATGGTAAATAGTATTCTGGATTTTACAGGGAGCCAAAGAACAGAAGCTAACACAGGAGAAATATGATCTCTCTTAAGATAACAGTTTGAACATCCTGATAATAGGGAGTTGCAATAGAGGCCTAGAGATTACAGATGCATGGACTAGTTTTGTTTCCCTTATGGATTTTAGCAGACCTGGAATTTTAAGAGTCACAGTCAAACATCTGTTTCCTTCTGATTTCCAGATGAACACAGGTTTATTATGTAACAAGAAAGTTAGTTAAAATAGGTGAATAATTATTTGCAATCTTATGTTTTAACAGACAGTTATTGAAAAGCCTGCACTATCTTTTGAAAATGTTCAATGAATAGAGGCCGTATGTATAGTAGACAAAATGTCAGAAAAAATGTATCATAATCTGAAATGGTGAAACAAAGACTAGAGGGATCAGTAATGTTTTACACTGAAGTAAAAACCATGAACCTTAGAGTCAAAGGTATATTTTCTAGACTGTGAATTAGATGCACACAACAGTCAATATGTACACGTATCAGTCAACTCTTTTAAAAGCAAGATTAGAGCTGTCAGCTGGCAGTGGGCGACTAGATGCATCCATGAGAGCATTATATGCTGGGTTGAAGTAGCTTCCCCACATACATGGTCCTCTACAGGTATTTGTACATGGAGATGACAAAGTAGTTGGATTTCTCCATGTTTAATATTGTTCATGTGTTCTCCCCTCAGGCCCAACAGCTTACAGCACCTATAACAAGTGCTTCCAAGATGCAGTCTCAGAGGCATCAGCTCTACCTGCTGAAGGATGGAGAGAGCGGCGGGTACTTTACACATTCTTCCCTCATCTCTCACTTATTATACACACCCACACTCAACTGACTGAGCTGATACTCTCCACCTGAACCGGCTCAGCTCACCAGCGCTGACTTATACTGAAGTCACAAGGAATGTACTGAGACGTAGAACACACTACATTTCATTCTTATGCAAGCAAATCACTTCAGATGACTCAAAAGGAGAAGCTGGTTGATAGTTGTCATACTCATTCTGCTTTATCTGTGCCCCATGCCATCCAAATTTACTCACCTCTCCTTCCTTCTTAACACAGAGGGCGTGTGGTGGTCGTGGGGTTTCTGAAAGTCGGCTACAAGAAGTTATTTCTGCTTGTGAGTCACTGATTGTCTTTACTTTTCTCAGTATTTCTGTCCAGCCCAGTTATAATTCCATGTGCTTCACTGATGCCTGTTTGAACCTCCTGCTTGTTGTATTACCTCCACAGGACCGACAGGGTGTGCATGTAGAGGCAGAGCCCCTTTGTGTCTTGGATTTCTACATAGCAGAGAACTTGCAGCGACATGGCTATGGGCTGGAGCTGTTTGATTTCATGTTGCAGGTGAAGCATTCCTCTCAAATGACTAAAAACCACACTCTGTATAGTGGAGGGGGTTATTATGGTCACTTCTCCCGGCTGTTCAGTTCAAACATGAGCCCTCTGTGGGCTTGACTGTTTGACAGGACAGATGTGTTGTGTTGTGGTGTAACACAGATATGAAGAGAGTTGTGACTGAACACACCTTTGACTGATAGATTTGCAAACAGTGATTGGTTTCACAAGCATTGTAGCAGCTTTAAATACCTGTGAAAATTTTTGTTTAATGATATCCTAAATGATGACCTGACCTATATGGATAGAGATATTTGAGAGTTTGGAAACTGTGTAGATATATTGACCTGGCCAATTTATCTGCCAATCAGTTTATCAGTCTTATTTCTTTCATGTTCATATGTGAAACCTTTGAGCTTTGACTCCCAGAAAGCTTCAAGCAAACTACTTTCTGTGGTGTGTTAGCGGGTTTCATCTAAAGGCAGAAGTGTTTATACAGTTAGGTCCATAAGTATTTGGACATTGACACAATTTTCAGCATTCCAGCTCTGTACAACACCACAATGGATTTGAAATGAAACAATCAAGATGTGCTTTAAGTGCAGACTTTGAGCTTTAATTTGAGGGCATTTACATCCAAATCAGATGAACGGTGTAGGAATTACAATACATTTTATATGTGCCTCCACCTTTTTAAGGGACCAAAAGTATTTGGACAATTGGCTACTCAGCTGTTCCATGGCCAGGTGTGTGTTATTCCCTCATTATTTCATTTACAAGGAGCAGATAAAAGGCCTGCAGTTCATTTCAAGTGTGGTATATTCATTTGGAATCTGGTGAGGTCATCTCTCAATATGAAGTCCAAAGAGCTGTCACTATCAGTGAAGCAAGCCATCATTAGGCTGAAAAATCAAAATAAACCCATCAGAGAGATACCAAAACATTAGGTGTGGCCAAATCAACTGTTTGGTAAATTCTTAAAAAGAGAGAACGCACTGGTGAGCTCAGCAATGCCAAAAGACCTGGAAGACCACGGAAAACAAGTGTAGTGGATGACAGACGAATCCTTTCCCTCATTAAGAAAAACCCCTTCACAACAGTTGGCCACATCAAGAAAACTCTCCAGGAGGTAGGTGTATCTGTGTCCAAGTCAACAATGAAGAGAAGACTTCACCAGAGGAAATACAGAGGTTTCACCACAAGGTGTAAACCATTGGTGAGCCTCAAAAACAGGAAGGCCACATTAGAGTTTGCCAAGAAACATCTAAAAGAGCCTGTGCAGTTCTGGAACAACATCTTATGGACAGATGAGACAAAGATCAACTTGTACCAGAATGATGGAAAGAGAAGAGTATGGAGAAGGGAAGGAACTGCTCAAGATCCAAAGCATACCACCTCATCAGTGAAGCATGGTGGTGGTAGTGTCATGGCGTGGGCATGTATGGCTGCCAGTGGAACTGGATCTCTTATATTTATTGATGATGTGACTGCTGACAAGAGCAGCAGAATGAATTCTGAAGTGTTTCGGGCAATATTATCTGCTCATATTCAACCAAATGCTTCAAAACTCATTGGACGGTGCTTCACAATGCAGATGGACAATGACCCGAAGCATACTGCGAAAGCAACCAAAGAGTTTTTAAAGGCAAAGAAGTGGAATGTTCTGCAATGGCCAAGTCAATCACCTGACCTGAATCCAATTGAGCATCATTTCACTTGCTGAAGACAAAACTGAAGGGAAAATGCCCAAAGAACAAGCAGGAACTGAAGACAGCTGCAGCAGAGGCCTGGCAGAGCATCACCAGGGACCAAACCCAGAGTCTGGTGATGTCCATGAGTTCCAGACTACAGGCTGTCATTGACTGCAAAGGATTTGCAACAAAGTATTAAAAAGTGACAATTTGATTTATGATTATGTTAGTTTGTCCAAATACTTTTGGTCCCTTAAAAAGGTGGAGGCACATATAAAATGTGTTGTAATTCCTACACCGTTCATCTGATTTGGATGTAAATGCCCTCAAATTAAAGCTCAAAGTCTGCACTTAAAGCACATCTTGATTGTTTCATTTCAAATCCATTGTGGTGTTGTACAGAGCTGGAATGCTGAAAATTGTGTCAATGTCCAAATACTTATGGACCTAACTGTACCTGTTCCAAATGACCACCCTGTAATGTAGAGAGGCTAGCGTGCTATACGGGAGGGTGCTATACACTGGGATACTCCTTTAAGATGCTGTGCTTTGAGGTATGGAAGACAAAACCTTATTTGCAAATATTAAACTTAATTGTTGAGTTAAATTTGTTATCAGCAGTTTCAGATTTCTTTTTACTGGTCTAATGATCCTGGAAATAATGTGAATTTTCTGCCACAGACAGCATCAGCAGCTTGACTTGACTCCTTAAATGAATGGGCTTCTGGAAGTAACCAATCATCTCACCAGCCAGCCGCCTATTTATATCCACATTAATATTTTTAGTTTTCACGTTTCACACACACAGGGGACCATGTGCCAGAGGCAGTGCACATTCTGTGCACACTTGTCTCTGAGTGGACACCAGAACAGTGTTGAGAGCAGCAGTAATGCACTGGTTTGGATTTAGCATGTGAATCATTGGTGCTGTGATGGAAACAAACAGTGTGTAAGGGAACTGCTTGTGTAGGTCAGAGATCTTTTCATGCCATGTGGGAGATAGGAACTGATCAAGAAAAGAACAGGCACTGAATGCTGAAATATATTCATAATACTTTGCTGTTGTGCTTTGGAACAGAATATTAGTCAGTAGTCATCAGATTCATCCCAGATTGACACAGAACCCTGAGCGAAGAGATAAAAGGCTTCAGTGTGATTCAGATCTAGTGTTTGTTGGATTGCCTAACAATGTCCAAAGGTCCGTATTATCCCAGCTTTGAAAGTGCTCCAAGTCATTCACTGCCTACATTGTCAGTGCAGAAAACAAATGTTACTTTGGGAGTCCCGGATGTCAGAAAAACTCTTCACAGTTTAATTGAAAGAGAAGTAAAACCTGGAATAATGTCATACCAGTATTCTCCTACCTGTAAGTACAGCTGTTGCCCACAGCCATTGCAACGAGGGTACTTCTGAAACATTCTCTGCCTCACCTGGAAACCAGGGGTTGTAACTCCCATTTTTAGGGCATTTCTGTATACTATGAAGCCTTGCATCACTGTCCACAATAACTCAAGTGTTTGAAGCAATCAAAGACAAAAAGAAAGGAAAGCTTTAAACTGATGTGCTGTTGTTGAAGGACAGTTTGCCTGTCCACACAGTACAGGTGGCAGAAGCAGCAAAATGTGGCTTTGAACTTTTGCCCCATGAACCTTACTGCCCCGACCTTTCACCGTCTGGATTCTGTCTGTTTCCCAAAGTAAAATCCCACTTGCGTGGCCGCAATTTTCAACAGCTTGATGAAGTCATCCACGCTGTTGAGGAGTATCTGGAGGCTCGGGATGTGAACTTAAGACTATGTTGAAAATAATTCAAGAACAGTCTTTTCCTGTGATGTTTTCTGGTTAGGCAGAGAGCTTTTTGAAGTACCCTGTATGTGTTAGAACTGTCAGTAACTTCATGTTTTTTCTTTCTCTGTTGCAGCACAAGAATTTAGAGCCAGTGCTGATGGCTTATGACAGGCCCTCGCCCAAATTCCTGTCTTTCTTGGCAAAGCATTACTGCCTGACACAGAGTGTTCCTCAGGTACAGGCTGTGCTTTATTGTCACACTTGTATGTGAATAGTTTGTTCTCTGTTATCAGCTGCACACTGTTCACACACAAATCTGTCTCTCTTCCACCTTTACAAACATTATCTCTATATTAGTTTTGCTCTGGGGACCAAAGGAAATGGTACATATTTTCCTTTCCTGTGACTTTCAGGGTGATTGTTCCACTTTTCACAGTTATATTTGGACAACAGCTCCTCCCTCTGGTTTCTCGTTGTTTCTGGCTACTATTTTTGTTATTACAAATGAAACATTTGTTTGGTAGTGTATCTGTCACTGTTTTTGGCAAGACAAGATGTCCAAATTCCACATATCTGGATAGGTCACACATATAAAACTGCATCTTGACACAATCTAATGTTGACATAGTTGATTCTGGGCTAATTTGAAGTCTGGTCGATGCCCACACTTTGGTGGGCATTAACATGAACTGCATTTCAAAGCATCAAATCCATTTCTTCAGTACAGTCACCACAATGTATGCTGCATGCCAGTTTTCTCTCACTAATAATAGATCTGCGTTGCTGATGTCTGCGTTTTACTGATCTGTTTCTGGTGATCTACAGCTGTCATCCACTCCTCATACTTATTACCAAAAACAAGTACAAGAAGTGTTCAAAAACCTCTGCATGGCCTCAAGTGCCAACCACTTCTAGCTAACTCCTGAGTGAGCCCTGATTTCTGAATGAATGATATATCCAAACTGTAATTAATCCAAAATCAGTTATATTCGCTTTTTCCAAAGGTTAAAATGGAAAGAGGTTCCATGCTCAGTGTATTAAGGATGTCAGACCATGTCTAGTTGGAGGATCAAATAAAGGCTGGGGCTAATGGCTTTCCTGTTTTGTGCTTGTCTTGATGTTGATACCACGTGGAGTTTGTTGCTAGGCCCTTACCGCTGCAACACCAAGAAGGCAGAGGAAATTAAGCTGAACACAAACAGTTACAGACTAATGATGAGTTCAGTTTTGGTGATCTGGTCTTTTTCATCATTCTGTGCAGGTCAATAACTTTGTGGTGTTTGAGGGCTTCTTCCTCAACAGATCAGGTAAGTTTTCCCCCACTCTGTTTTTCCACTCCTCTTGCTTTAGTTTTGTTGCTGTGACAGAGCTTGTGTAATTGTTTTTCCTCTCTGTGGTAACAAAGAATAAAAACTATGAGGTGTGGCCAAGTGGGCGCTGAAACATGACGTCCTTACTGGTTGAACCTGTGCTTGATAGCATTCTTGGTATTTCTGTATCAGTGCTGAATCTGCTTACTGTTGTTTTGGAAAACCACATGTTTTTGTAGTTTCATGTTATCAAGTTCAGTTACATAACATTTTGCATGTGACAACATTAAAGTGAACTTTTGCTTTTTGGCTTCACTATAGGTTTCAGTTTTTTGTTACATATGTCTGTGTGGAGGAAAAAACTCATCCTCATTAGAGATTAGATACGTTTCAATAGGTCACCCAGAAGAGTGCTGTTCTGCTTTTATTCCAGTTCCAAATTTTTTGTTTCACCAAACTCTCCCAGGCTTACCCTCCTCTCCTCTGACGGATCAGGGGATGTACGGCTTTTTGTAAGGACTTTTCTATCTCTTTTCTTTTCTCATACCTTTCCAGCATCTTGCCCTCTTTCCTTTGTCCCATTATTACCTCCATGTTATTATATAGTCTCACTTATTTTTTTCTCTTAATTTTTTAGCCATTTTTCCCCCTCTCTTCCACTTCCTCACCTGTATTTATCTACCTATATAGTTACAATATATGCCATGCATTGTTTGTCATGTCATATATTAAATATGCCTTTCCGAGTGTCGGAGGACTGCTGTATGCACAGAGCCACCTCCAGTAGAGCACTCATATTCCCTAAGACCACCTGACTGACAGGTAGATACCTGCCTGCTTTGTGAGCCTCCACAAACTGTCAGTTTGTTAAACGCCTGTTAAAGGTGCTTTGTGTGACACTGTGCCATCAATAAAACACCTTCATGTGGTGAGTCTATACAATAAGACCATGGTTAGGAAGATTAGTAGCCCCTCTGCATTATGTGTATGTAAGTCAATCAGCTGGGTGTTCTTTATAGTGCAAAACAGGAAGAGGGGCCATACTTCCCACACAATGTACAGAAGGGTCTATCTGCAGCCTAATGCAAGGCAGGCCAGTGGTACAAATCTGCCCTGCAGGGACAGACACACCTAGTTTTACTGTTTAATAAGCGCTGGAAAAGAACATTAGAATATTAGGAAAGCAGAAGATAGAACAGACTTTAAGGCAGCCTAGAAAAGATGCCACTGTGTTCTTTTTAGCAGATTTTACTAGAATTCAACATGGAGCTAAAAAGAGCTGAAGTTCTGATATCACCCCATTTGCTGTCCCACTGGCTGCCTGGGTTTACAGTTCAGTGTCATCTACAGGGTGTTGCTGTTAGAATGATAAACTTTCATGATTTGAACTAGATTGAAAAATGATCATTTCTTGGCATAAGGATTTACACAACTCTTAAACTTTTTTACAAAAAGAATGTTTGACCTCAACAAAACAGATAAAAATAGGCAACAGTTTGCGCCAGTCCTTGCGAGTTTAGCAACGTCTAATAAAAAATGTCCAACCAACAAACTACATTGAGTTATGGACATTAGCTGTTTCTCTCCACTCAAATGTGCTTTTAAGTACCAGTCTTAACTGTCTAAAATAGTCCAGGGTATCAAGATAGGGTGGAGGAACTGAAATTCTAAACTCAAGGTGAAGAAAAATCAAGCCATTAAGCAGATTTAATTGAACTACCTTATCCTTACCTTGAACTGAGGTTGAAATTAACTAACGCAGAAATTTGACTTTACATTGCACAAAATATTAAGTTGATGCAATTACCTATATTATCATGTGAACCAAACCCATTCAGATGTTTGTTGCAACTTCAGAGCAAATTGGATTTTGATCTTTCAACATTGGATTTAATTAAGTAGAAGGAATACGTCCCTTGAATGATTATTTAGAGTGTATGCAGTTTTACTTGTACAGCAGGGTGGTGGGTGTCTCCTGAATATTAGATTTATATTTTTATTTTTTACAATATTATTAAAAAAAAATTAAATTACCATTCAGTGTTGTTCAAAATGCAGCACTAGTTACATTTAGTTAACTAGGTTAATACTGTTTCATTCTCCTTTATCAGCAAATATTTTTATTAGGAAACAGCGTTTGGTGATAGCTTTTAATCCACCAGCTTGAACTAGAGGACGTTACAGTCACTTGTTAACATGCAAGTTTGAATTTCAGATTTTAACTCAGATGTGATCCAGTGTTATCACAAATCCCAGACTTATTTTACAGTAATTCAAATAAACCATTGATGGCTTGTAATTGCTCATTGTATTGCTCTCTAGGTTATGTGGCGTACTTGTGGAGTGTCTCTTGTACTGCTTAGTACTTATGGGCATGTATACACTGCACTTGGCTCAACATAGCCAGACTGCAAAGGCAAGCGGTGGAAAAGCTGAAATGTCCCTAGTTGAGGAATATAGGAACTGGTAACAGGAAAGAAGTGGATGTTTGAGACACGTTCTAAATGTAAGAAACATTTACAGTAACAACAAGATCAGTGTCAGACTGAAGCTACCAATCATTTCAACCTATCTGGGTAAAAAGCATCTCACTGAATTTGACAAAGATGATTCAAAACGGCATCTTTAGGTTCAAAATCCACTTCAAAGCAGAATTCAATATTGGATTGTGGTTATTGTAGTCTCCTTAAGTAGCGGTGACCAAAAAACACAATTTTTCATGACTAAATAGAAGAAAGGAATGTCTGTAGTCTTTGACAGTGTCATGAGCAGTGGTGTTGTTGACAGTCCATTTTTAGTTTAGGTTTTGAGAGAAATGTTGCTCATGTTCATAAACCTGACCTAAGATGTCCGTACCAATATGTTAATTCTGTTTGAAGTGGATTCTCCCTGATAAGTTTCACAACCAACTCGAGATAATGTTACTGTACTGCCAGAGAAAACACTGTTCAAATGTACAGACGGATGACAAATCAAAGGAAAAGCAAACTCATTAAGTGCCTTAGTAAGGTTTTGGGCCACCACATGCCAACAGAACACCCTCAGTGCTCCTTGGCAGTTGTGCTCCTAGTATCTGGAACTCTACTGAAGGGATGGGACCTCATTCTTCTCAAAGATAGTCCCTCATTTGGTGTTGAGAGTGGCAACATGAACGAATAAAGTCTTAAAAGATGTTCAATTGTGTTGAGATATGGTGACTGTAAAAGTCATAGCATATGATTCACATTATTTTTTTTAATGCTTATCAGAACATTCAGTGCCACCCACTTGCCCTATGAATGGGGGGATTGCCACTCTTGAAGAGACCACTGCTATCACAATAGCAATGCTTTATCATAGAATAAAGGTGATTACTCAGAACAAGTTTGCACTGGTTTGCAGTGACCCTTCCCTCTAAAGGGGACAAGTGGACACAAAACATGGCAGGAAAATGCCCTCAATAGCATATCAGAGCCACCAGATCACCTCACTGTCAGGTTCAAGGGTTCAAGTTTTTCCTTAAATTTGTCTCTAACTGATAAAGGACAAAGTGTAGGGCTGTGTTACACGGTGAGGGAGAGATGGAGACCCTGTGATGTTCTGTTTTTGTCCCTGCTCTGAGTGTGTTCTCCTCCACAGCGGCCCAGTTGAGAAAGGTTCCCCTAAAAAAGCCAGACGGAGAGATCAAGCCCTACTCTTTAATGGAGAGAGAAGGTAAACTTCAACTGCCTAGGCCATAAGAACTGGTATGAAAGTCTGTATAAAGGGAATTCAAAGACTGTAGTATTTCTAAATAAATCCTTTATACCAAAAAGATTTGCTGAAAATGTGAAGACTATGACCTATTTAGTACAGAAATGTGGGGTTAAACTGTTGTTATCATTTTAGGTGAGGTCAGAAGTCATGACTTGATGATGCACTTAAGCCATACTTCGCATAATCCCTCCCCTTAACACACCAACATTGTAAAATCCCACAATCTGCACTACAGCTCTGGCTCCTTGTTTAAATTTCCTTTGACTGACGAGATGAAGAGCTAGTGAACAGCTTTTGTGAAGAGTCACATTGTACTGTGCATAGAGTATTTATTGTGTGCTTTCTTTGTTGTGAATAAGTGGTTAAATTCCAAGTATGGTGCTTACAGTGCCGATGCAAAGTATTCATCCCCCTTGAAAGTTAAAAATAATAATAATAACCTAACCTTTATTGATCCCCATGGGGAAATTCCTTCTCTGCATTTGACCCATCCTATTCATAGTTAACCTGAATCATAAGTACTAGGAGCAGTGGGCTAGTCTGAGTTCTCGAATCGACGACCCACCAGTTATAAGTTTGCTTCACAAACCACTAGGCCACCACTGCCCCATGGTTCACCCCTTTTGATACTTTTAAACATTGAATCGTGGTCAATATAATTAGTTGTTGTCTTTAGACCATTTCTGTGTAGATCTGGCTGTTTCTCCTTCAGATGAGTCACATGTGTCTTGGTGGCCTCCCTCTCTTAGTCTCTGTCTTGCATGGTCACTCAGTTTTTAAGGATGTTTTGCTGTGGGCACATTTATATTGCACATTTCTTTTAATGATTGATTTAACTCCAAGGGATACTCTGTAACTTGGAAATGTTCTTGTATCCCTGCCCTGATTTCTGCTTTTTGATAACCTTGTCGCAGAGTTCCCTAGAGTCTTCTTTTGTCTTCATGGTGTAGTTCTATCCAGGAGAACTGATTTATCAGTTACTGGACCTTGCAGAGACAGGCGTCTTTATACTACAGTCCCTTGAGATGCACTCATTGCACTCTGATGATCTCAGTTTCACTTATTGTGTAACTTGTAGCACCATTTTTGCTCCACCTGTGTTGAATTAGGTGAGCCACTTTCCCCAAGGGTCAAAAGTTATGCAACTGCTTATTTTACACTTTCTATTTGTAATAATTTGATGTTACTTTGGCATGAATTGATGATGATTCTTTCTTGTCAAAAAAGCCAAATTACATTGACCACAATTTAGTGTTGAAAAGCAGTAAGGGGGTGGAGGTGAGGTGAGGGGTGAGTACTTTCTATAGGCACTGTATATTTGGAATAAACCTTTTCTCTCGTGGGCTTTTGCAAAGTATGTTATTAAAAACGTCCAATAGTTATTGATCATCAACTGAAATTAAACATTTGATCAGAATAAAGTTTAGGTTCTTTCAGGTTTGCGTATAAATAGAATTACTATCTAGTTTTTTTTTACTGTCCAGTGGTACGTCAGGAGCAGAGGACTCTCCCATGGCCGTTTGCTCCTCCTCACTCACCCCAGCGGTCGGTATCCTCCCAGTGCTCCCACTCCCTCAGCATGAGGTCCTCCCCCAGCAGGGCACCCCCTCAAGTCGTCCTGCCTTCTTCCCCTGGGGGCAGCAGGAACCAGAGGCCACAGTCACCACTCATAGATCGCTGCAGGGAAAGACGCAGCAGGTAAGAGCTGACACACACCTTACCCTGTCCTTCTGACCCCTTCACAGGCCATTAAATGCACTCTGTATCTCAGGTCATCTTACTAATAAATGACAGAGTCTATGTCTGTATGCGTGTCTGTCTGTACCTGTTCTGTTGGTTTCCTCAACAACCATTTACATTTTGGTATCTGCTTTGAGGCGTTTCGCACTGAATGTAGAATGGTGTCTTAGACTTTATCAAACAGCTATATGCTAATAGCATCACACAGCAAAAGCAGCCATACTACTAAAACTGAGACTTTACTCTTTCTTATGCTACCCATTATTTAATTGTAAATGGAATACTCTGAAGAGCTTGGCTTAACAGTCCTCTCTGAAAACTTTGACACCAAATTCAGTAGGATTTATAATTTCTGATCTGTTCAAAGCCCACCCTCCCCTGAGCCACACCACCATCACATCATTTGTGATGTGGTCAGTTCTGGTGTGTAACAAACTAAAGAATGATAAAAAAGAACTTGCCATATAGAATTATTAAATTTTCCTTGAAGAAATGTGATGCAGAGAACAGTTCCACCGGGAGACACTCAACGCCTAAACATGCTTTTTTCACTGAGTAAGGTTTGGTGCTGACATTGACACCGAAGTGCCTGAGCTGGTTTCCTCAAGCCACTGGGCATTATTTACTAAACTGTGTGATGCACCTGCTTGCGTGTCTTAATATTTTTTGATATTGAAATACTGTATGTAATATACCTAATGGTAGTTATTTATCTCACTACAGTATCATGTAGATTTGTATGAACATCACTTTGTTACTGCAACATCTTCTTTATAAGGTAGCAGAGGGAAGCTGCATTCTTCTCATTAGTCACTTACTGAGTCACAGCTCTCACTCTCTTCTAGTTATTGGTTCTTCTTGACCGCTAAACACTGTCTGTTTCTTTCTCTTTCCTTTTCCCTTCATTTTGATCACCCATTCCGCACCATTTGTCTTCTTTTACCCCTTTGATTAACTCTGTCTTCTGCCATCATTGTCTGGTAATACATCATTAGTTCTCTTAATAGATCTCAGCTGGGCTTCCATTGACCAGCCTCTGACTGGCACTGCTGTTCTTTCCCGTTAAAGGAATAACTGTGGTGTCTTAGCTTGACAGATGGCCTGTTACTGGAGACAAGGAGTCTGCTGTTGTTAGAATGATTATTTGACTGAAACAAGGAGGGAATGACAAGCTCCCTTAGGACTTATAGTCGTTATCCGTTAGCTTGTCTCATCTGCTTGCCTTTTTTAGAACCATTAAACTATCTGTCACCAAACTGCACACGTGAGATTGCCTTTTGTCATATAACTGTCACACACATAAATTAATATTAATTAAACAAAGTGATTGGTATTAGGGGGGGCTGTACCTTCCAAGTCTTACTCTCATTATTTCATGCATTTGATTTTATTGATTCACCATGTGTGCATTTTTTCTGTTTGCTGTATTTTGGGTTGTGCAAATATGTTCTTTTCATCCTTTGTTCCTTTTGTTTCTTTCTGTTCTCTTATCTGACTGTCCTTTGGCTTGTGCTTCCAACCCTCATGTACCCCTGTCCTCTCTATTTTACCCTGCTCTGTATCTTTTTGGTTTTCTTCTCATCCTTCTTGCTGGCTGTTGCCATTTCTCTGGTAGCCAACAGGGTCTGGCTGCTAGATGCAGCCTGTACAGTCGCCACATGGACAGCAGAGCTGCTGGACTGCTGGACAGACCCTTGCCAGGTAAGGCCTTGTAAAGATGGTAATGACACTTAAAAACCTTTGTTAGACTTATGGAACTTAGACTGACAGTATTCTGTTTGTGTGACACAGTAATCTTTATAACTTCAAGACCACTTACAAGCTTTGTCAGAGCTTTCAACCAGGTGTTTGTCTTTAGCAAGTAACTACACTTGTGGAAAGTGAGTCAAATAATTAGTAGCTGTACAGTATGTGGCAGCCCGTTGGTTTTTCTGAGTAAGATTGTGAAATTTGGTGAAAGGTCCAAAAGGCAACGTATACACTCATGTCTTTTTAAAACTGATATCCCTTAATGGTGATCATATCATTATGAATTGGTGCTGGAGCAGCTGCAGCATGTTAAACAGCTGTCAGGCACTACTATAATTCAGCAAATGACTCCCATTGAGCTTATTTTTCTCCCAGCTACAGTTTAATAGACCCACAATGATACAGCAAGTGAATACCACAGAGTTTCCAAACCAGAGTGAGTTTCCAGGTTTGATCGTTAAACTCAGATTTAGTCTATAGACAAACAATAGATTAACATTTTTGTGACATTACAAAATATTGATGATTGCAGCAAATACAGTGAAAAGTATGGACACACATACATATTCAAGGATTTTTCTTCATTATTACTACTTTCTGCAGCATAAAACAAAGCTAAAGACATCAAAATCACAAGTTAACATGTAAAATTAAGAAGTAAATAACTAATGTACTGACAGATTTTTGCACTATTGGCAATATCTTAACCAGCTTCATGAAACTTAATAAGGTCTATTTAAACAAGAAGCAGGGAGGTGCCCTCTGCAATCACCAAACCTAAACCTAGCTGGGATGGTTTGAGAGGAGTTGGGCGTCAGAGCAAAGAAAACGCAACAAACAAGTGCTCAGCATATCCAGGAACCTCTCCAAGATTGTTAAAAAAAGCTCCTAGTCACAGCCTTAGGAAGCTGGTTGGAGAATGGAGAGAGTGTAGAGCTGTTATCAAAGAATGAATCCTATCTATTAGGAAAAGCCCTTCAGTGAGTAGGTGTATCCAAATGTTCAGCTGCTACTGAGTATTCAGTTGACAGTATGTGTGGTTAAAAGCACACCGTTAGCCTGCTTTACACGTCCAATACTAAAGCATCTCCAACAATTACAATATCTTGAAAAAGTTTAATATTTTGCATCATTTATTTAAGAAAGTGAAAATCTAATATATCCTAGACTCATCACATGTAAAGTAAAACGCTGAAAATTTTTTAAAAAACGTATGTCAAAATATTAGATTGTCTCATTTTGAATTTGACTAAGTTTCTATTCAAACTGTATAAGTTCCATGTATCTATCTGTCTAGTTCAGTACGTGAAACCACAGTCATGGGAAAAACTGCTGACAGTTGTCCAGGAGATCATCATGGACAAACCTCCACAAGGAGTTTAGGCCACAGAAGGACATTGCTGAGAGGGCTGGCGTTTGGCAGAGTGCTGAATTGAAGCATATTAATGTAAAGTTGACTGGAAAAGAACATTGTGGTTACAAAAAGGTGCTCAATCAACAGGGATGACCGCAGCCTTGAAAGGATTGTCAAAAGTTGATTCAAGAACTTGGGAGAGCTTCACAAGGACTGAGGCTGGTGTCAGTGCATGAAGATCCACCACAAACAGACGTCTTCAGGAGAGGAGCTACAACTGTTGCATTCCTGATACCAAGCCACTCGTGAACCAGAGACAACGCCAGAAGCGTTTTACCTGGGCTAAGCAGAAAAAGGACTGGGATGTTAGTCAGTGGGTCAAACTCTTCTTTTCAGATGAAAGTCAATTTAAAGTAAATTTTGCACTACGTTTGGAAATTTAGGACCTGAAGTCTGAAGGATGAGTGGAGAGGCACAAAATCCAAGGTGTAAGGTCCAGTGTAAAGGTACTACAGTCTGAGATGATTTGGGTTGATATGTCATCTGGTGTTGGTCCACTGAGCTTTATGAAGTCCAAAGTCAACACGGCATCTACCAGGGGATTTTGGAGCACTTCCTGCTTCCCTTTGCTGACATGTGTTATAGAGATACAGATTTGCTTTTCCAGCAGGACTTACCTCCTGCCCACGGGGCCAAAACCACAACCAAATGGTGTACAGACCATAGTATTGCTGTGCTTGATTGGCCCACCAATCACCTGACCTGAACAAGAAGAAGATGGTTAAACATCCGACCCAAAAATACAGACGAGCTGAAGACTGCTATCAAAGCAAACTGGGCTTCACTACCACCTTAGCAGGGCCTGGAGATGACTGAGCTCCGTACACCACTGCATTGCTACAGTAGTTCATGGTAAAGAAGCCCCAACCATGTACTGAGTGTATAAATGAACATACGTTTCAGAAGCTAGACATGTCTGTATTGTAAATCCTTTATGATTGATCATCTAAACGTCATGATCACCAAAACACAAAAAGCTTGGAAATATTTCACTCGATGTGTCATGAATATAGGATATATGAACACTTACCTTTTTGAATTAATAATGAAAAAATGTTCTATTTCATGATATTCATGTTTGGAGATGCATTAGTATTTGTTTTATTATCTTCAATATATTCCTTGTTGGCAGTCTGTCCTCAGAGAGCTGCAGGGAGTATTTTCATTAAAAGAAATAGGCTGGCTTTGTAAGACAGAATGGTCATAGCTGTTGGAAAAGGTTTGCAAGTTAACAGACTGATTCATTTTAGCGTGACATACCTAATCAATAAGGAGTCATCATGATTAGATATTAATAATAACAACGTAGCTTTCAGTGGAAGAATGTAACTTATGAGAATGTGTTTTTTGTTTAATGAGAAATGTCAAATTTAAAGGTTCTGATGCTAATTAGTATCAAGAATATAGAGTCATGTAAAGCACCCTGAGTGAATTGAAGGATTAGAGTTAGGGGCAGTGCAGCCAGGCAGTGTTTCCTTCCTTCCTCATGTGTTAGTGCCTTGTGCTTCCTCAGGTCTGAGACCAGTGGGAGATCAGTCATATGCACTGGGATACACAGACACTCACAGGTTGGCCAGAATTCACAAACCACAAATCAGGTACTTTAACTACAACAGCAGAAACTTTTGACTCTTCTTTGCCGGGGAGGTTAACAAGCATGAAAGAAGAAAATCGAGAAGTTTAGTGTCTCACCCTGTGTGTAGGCATGTGTGACTAAAACCAGGGGTTCTCGAATGGGGGTCTGTGGAGCTCTGCATGAAAAATGTTCACATTCGTTCATTTAAATTGTCAGAATGTATCACAGGAAAAACATTCAGCTTCTTAGAGTGGAAAATAAAGGTCTTATGGTTGATGGAGTATCGGAGTAGACAGAAACATTGACATTTTCTGACCAAATTCAAACCATCAGTGCAGGGTTGTCCCATTGAAGACCATATGTCTATATCAGTGACCCTACAAGATTATTATTTCTCTGGTTATGGGCCTTCAAACATTGTTCCACAAGTTGGCATGAATAAAACAATGCAAACATGAACATGACACCACCCTCTTTAAGAATTTTTATGTTTAAAAGTAATGTTAGTTATCACCCCAGATTTTACACATGTTCAGCTTAAAAACTCAGTCAGATTGAAGGGGGTCAGGCATGGGGCATTGGGTGAAATGAGGAGGAATGATCCGTACAAGTATAAACACCATAGAACCACGCCGCTGCAATATGATTTGGGAAGGCGACATGTTCTGTATCCTCGATCCTAATGTCCTTTGGTGTGAAAAGTGCAAATCCATGCCAGAACAACATTAAAGTAAAACCAAATTGCTGGAGGAAATGGATAGAAAATATCCACACTGATCAGACACGACATTAAACCACTTACTGGTAAAGTGAATGACTTCAATCATCTTGGCACAGTATAACGCTCTGCTCGTAAACCTTGGGTCCTGGTATTCATGTGGATATTACTTACAACTATATACCACCCACCTAAACTAAATTTTTTCTATACCAAGTATACCTCACCATAGCAACGGCACTCCCTGAAGTCAGCAACCTCACCCAGCAGTACAGTTCAGTACAGTGCACCTCCCTGCACTGTAAAACTGCACAGAAACAGCTTGACATGACTAAAATCCCAAGGCACTGACCCAGCCTCCAAACTCCCCAGATCACATGGTTATATTTGAATAAATATGTACGAAGCTGTGAGGCACAGTGGGTGCATCATTATGTTGCCACCTTCACAGTATAAGTGGCATCATGAAGAACAAAAATATGTGGCTACATTGAAACAACATCTCGGAACATCAGCCAGAAAGTTAAAGCTGGTCCTGAATAAGTCTTCCAAATGGACAATGATCCCAAGCATACTTCCAAAGTTATGGTAAAGTGGCTGAAAGATAGCAAAGACAAGGTATTGCAGTGGCCATCGCACAGAATGACTACAGTCTGAGAAGTTTGTGAGCAAGTAGGCCTACAAACCTGACTCACACTGCTGTCAGGAGGAGTGGGCCAAAACTACAACAACTCCATGTGAGAAACTTGTTTAAGGCTACCTGAAACGAGTGACCCAAGCTAAACAGTTTCAAGGCAAAGCTACCAAATACCGACTAGTTGCTAAAGCTGAAATAAATAGTTCTCTCCACTGGTATTTCACAATTCTGAAACTGAATCAGTGATCCCCACTGGCCAAGACAGGGTGTGTTTCAGTCACATATGTCTGCACATAAACTTATTTTAGTAAATTCTTAACTCAAATGTTTGTCTCTACCTTCATTGTTAGCCTTCAATCCTCTGTCCCTGTACTGTTATGCTGCTCACACAGGTGCCAGCCTTTCCCACTTTCACGTCTGTGTGCATCCAAGAAGGATGGCGTCTGCAGCCAGACCTCCATAGACAGCCGAGAGATGCATCTGGATACAGATTCTGAAGCCTGTAGTGTTGAAGAGGACACTGAGGTGTTGGACAGTCTGCAGTGTCCAGCAGGAGGAAACCAGAGACCTCAGCTGGAGAAGGAGAGTGACGGACAGAGACAAGGCTGGTCGTGGACTGTAGGAGAGAACTGCTACACAGCTCAGTGGGTGAAACAGAAGCAGGAGTACAGGAGCACCCGTCTTTGGTGATCAGGAGCCAGTTGTTTGCCAACATTTAGATATTCAGTTGTTGCTGCAAAAAAAACCTGCTTGCAGACACCTATGTGCTGAAGCAGCATGATCTTCCTCAGTTGTATTGATACAGGGATTTCTTGGTGAAGTACTGAGAGCTCTTCATGTTCAGAGCTATTTTCAGTTCCTAAGAAAAAGGCACTCCCAGTCCTTCTGGTCTAGAAGGCTGGTATTGTGATGTGTGTCTTGGCTGGTGTCCAAGATGAGTCATTCATGTGTCCATCAGTTTGTCTTATCTGGTTGAACAAACTGGTGCTAACTAAATATGGATGGCAGTATGCACAAGTGGGCTAGCCCACTAAATTTTGCTGCCTACTTCCCGGTTTTAGTGCATATGGCATTTCTACTGCGTCATCCTATCAGGCCCACAAACTTTTAATGGCATTCTGCACCTGACAGATTTAATGGTAACACAAAGATCAATTTTACACTATTATTACAAAACAGCAAATGTGGGTTAGCCCACTTGTGCATACTGCTGTCCATATGGAGATGCTTCACTCCAGTAGCCATCAGATGACCAGCAGCCTCTAAACCACTTGGAAACATGGGTCTAAACACCTGATTTTGTTTTGTCAAACATTGCTTGACTAAATTTCTGCCATCTCACTCCTTGTAGTGTCTTTTTCTCATTTTAACAACCTGTGCACTGAGCTTACTTGGTCTTAGTTACTTAGGTTCACGAAGAGAGGCCCACAGAAACTCAACCAAGACACTACATTCAATATCCATCACCATCTGAGAGTTTTCTATTCTCTCTCTGCCTTCTCTCATCCTTCCTGACCCCTGCAGGTTCAGAAAAGCCTTGAAGCTTGATGGTCAGTCAAAATGAGATGGTTTCCAAAACCAAGACTTTAACAGTCTCAAGCACCCGATGCAGTGACTGTTCATGTGTTAACAGGACAAATCTGCTTTATTTCAACCTGCTGCATTTTCCATTAATGTGATTATTGTATGTCTGTAGGTCGTGCTAACTTTGCACTCTTCGCCTCTGTTGTTGAGATTCTGGAAAACGAGAAGTTGCACAAAAAAACCCACTATACACTCTTCTTTATCGTAAGCTCTCTTTATAGTAGGACTCCTCTTTTCCCAGAATTTCTACAACAGAGGTAGAGGGTACAAAGTTAAATGGCCTGTGGAGTCACAGTAACTACATTAAAGCTTCCATCTGGAAATCTGGAATAAGTAAGAAAAACGTAATTTGACAGTACATGAACATAAACACATAACTGAATTAGCCTCTGCGGTCAACCTTTGGCTATGGTTAGCAGAAATCTAAATTATTAGCAACAGTCAATGTAGCCTCTCATCACCAGCTTGCAGATAAATCTACCTACACAACCTAACCAACCTCTACAGGACACAGGAGGATGAAGTTCACAGTTTATCTGTCTAGGAGAAGAACAGCAAGCTCTGAATACCTTCTGGACACAAATACAGTTCTGTGGGTACGCTTCGCCGATCCTCACACGTGTATAATTACTTTTATTGTCTCTGTTTTAGCCTCTCTGTTTCTTGTTTTTGAGGTTGCTCTAGTGAGTTTTTGCACATCTTTGATGAGCACTTTTTCCTGCTGCATTTTCTGGTGATGAATCAGGCTTTCCAGCATCTGAAGGAACATGCACTCACATTTGTAGAGCAGCCAGTCGGAACACCCGCTTTCTGAAAATGCTTATAATTGGCCGAAGCCTCTCAGCCTGGGCTACATTTTCTAAAGGATAAAAAAAAACCAACATGCTGGAAGGTTAGCGGGGAATTTTTGCTCAATGATGCTAAAAAATTACTGCACACACAGGGGAATACACCAGGTTGAAATAAACCAGAGGTATTCTTTAAAAATATACTTTTCCTATTCTTTACTCAGCTGCTTTCATCAGTTTTGCTAAAAGCAACAACATAAAGGTCATTGGACCATTTTATATGATTTATCTATTGGACAGTGTCTGGGGATGCAGTTAGAAGAAGGCCATAACAGCTGACTTCTTAACCCCACCTTCGATATGACCTACTTTGAATCATACTAAGTTGTTTTCCCAGAGTGGAAATATTTGCTTCATTTTTTTGTACTGGGGTGGTTTCATTTCCCTCTGCTTATTTACAAGTGAAGTTTAGTTGGTATGCAAGTTGTGGGACTGTTAAGTAGCTCACCCTTGGTATTTGGATCAGTTAGTAACAATTCAGACGTAACAAAAAGTGATTTTACCTACTACATGTATCCTGAAAACACAGTGCCAAAGAAAGCTGTCAGCTGTGTAGAGAGTTCTTTTCTACCTTTCTTGGGGAAGAGGCACAAGTTTCTGAGGGACATATCCAAAACCGTTTGGCTTTGGAATGCAGCACTTGTTTGGGTGAGACAGTGTTTTTGTTTGTATTCCAAATTAACCGACCGTGTAACTTGACTTCTGAAGCATTAAGCTGCTGCTTATCAGACATCAGCATCTGTGTGTTTATACCCATAACCCCATTTGGAGTCATCTTGAGTTGAGTCAGAGTCTGCAGTAGAGATCTAGTAGAAAAAAGCACTGAGTCTGGGATGTGCAGGTGTTCTTATGTATTAAACAGAATCACAGAGGGAATGCACTACACTCTGCATAGCTGTGCATTGTACTTATTTAATCTTATGATGATACAATGTTTTACATCAGTAATCCTGTTTAGACAGCCTATTGTGAATAAAGGCTGTGTTTACCCAGATGACTGGAAGCTGCAGTGTATCAGCTGATGGACTGATGTGTTACAGGTTTACTGGAATATACACAGTGGTGAGCATTAGGCTGCGGAGGGCAGTGGGAACCACCAGAAGAAAACTTTGTCTTGAAGGAAACAAGCAAGAGACACACTCTTCATGGTAGACCCATGTTTATTCAGCATAGCTTCAAACATGATCCCAGTAGGCCAATGAATTCCAGCATTGTTTTGGTGGTCTTCACAGAGAGAATCACATTACAGAAAAACTGAAAAACAAAGCAGGAGTAACTTTTTTCTCTTCTCTTGATCTATGAGAGCTCATGAAAACGTCTTGTTTTCCATCATCAGGGCCCCACCAAGAGCACTGCAGTGCATATTGTGATGTTTTGTAGTAGGATTCAGTCAGCTGCTGGATCCAAAGCCTGCCCTCCTTTGGCAGGTATTCACATTAATGCTGCTGCTTAGCAGAGATTCATTGCTTTCTTCATGGTACACATCTTCAGTGGGCTGAAGTATGAATTCAGTTTAATCCATCTCTATGGTTATGTGTCTCTCTAGTCACCTATTTGCTGAACAGTGACTACCTTGGCACCTGCTGTGCATGTATGAGACTTGGTATAATAATGCCAGTATGACACCTGAGCTTGGCAGAGCTTACAGGTAACAGACAGTCTAAAGTTCAATTTACTAGCTTTTTGGGAGATTTGTGATTGAATGTAATTTGATAATCATATCATCATTGGTATCATTGTCATTATTACCTCCACCAAGGAGGTAATGTTTTGCCAGCATTTATCTGTTTGTTTGTTTGTCTGTTAGCAACTTTACGTGAAAAGTTAAGAACGGATTTGGATGAAAGTTTAAGGACAGATGGATAACAGGACAAGGAACAAATGATCAGATTTTGGTGGTGATCCGGATCACCGTCTGGATCCAGGAATGTTTTGCAGGATTCTTTAGCATTGGGAGATAGGGCCATGTGAATGCATATGTGCATGTAACTCCACAACACATGTCCAGGCTGCTTGGAAAAAAACACAGGATAAGTTCCTGATAATTTCTACAACATATCAACATTTGATCTGGATCCAGGCAAAATTCCAAATACTACGATCCAGAACAGGAAAAACTAGAGGGCCTGTGGAATGGTCATCACTGTAAGGTAACAGATGAAGATGTAGACATGCAGCCAACACCAACATGTAGCTGAGACTCTGCTGAATCAGGAGGATGCCAACAGATCTGTTGTAGAATCAACAGCTATGGAGCTGGATCCAGAAGAAACCACCATTACCCAAGAAGTAATTTAGGTGAATAACTACTGAACTAATGGTAAATGGTAAATGGTCTGCACTTATATAGCGCTTTTCTCTACCTTAGTAGTACCCAAAGCGCTTTACAATGTGTTTCACATTCACCCATTCACACTCCAATGGCGACAGAGCTGCCATGCAAGGCACTAATCTACCATTGCCATTGGGAGCAACTTGGGGTTCAGTGTCTTGCCCAAGAACACTTCGGCATGTGGAGGGGCCGGGGATCGAACCGCCAACCTTGCGATCAGTGAACAACCCGCTCTACCACCTGAGCCACAGCTGCCCGCTAATGATGATATCAATGTGAATCCAAATGCTAAGGGTATGTTTTCTGGGTCAATGAATCTAATGATGTAGATAAAACAATCCTGGGACAATTATTTCCCAATATGGGCTGAATTGAGCTGCTTGGTGGAGGTCTGCACTCTCCGAGGGCTTTTCTAGTCATATATTTATTATATGATGATTGCATAATCCCTTGGGACCACCAAAAGAGGAACTTAAGGAAATAACTTGGGAAAAGATGTCTGAGTTACTTTTCTTCACCTGCTCCAGTTATGACCTGCAGCCGGACTGGGCTGGAAAATAGAAAGATGAAGCTAAACAGGATTACTTGATGTGGACCATAAGCTCCCTACCATGCAGAGGATACTGTAGAATACATTTCTGTTCAGCAAAACATTGAATCAAAGAAATGATCAAACACACAAAAGTGTCCTTCTCTTTAAAGGAGTGAATCTGTTCAGTCTGGAACTAGTCACAAACCACACAGCCTGACTGTTTGTACTGGTCCATTACACTTCTAGCACTCCCCTGCCTCTTCATCCCAAGCAGTGGTTGTTCAGGCTGCACTGTGGAACACATCTCTATGTCTGCATGACCCCTGAACACGATTTGGTTTCTTTCTCTAAAGCTCGCAAAATCTGTCAAACACTTGCATTATGAAGTTGCTTCAAAGATTCTTTCACATTATATGAGGGTGTTTTGTTTTTTTTAGAGGACCAACGTTCAAGGAAGTGCTACGGAGTATAATCATTACAGGAGTTTTCTTAGGTCACTGTATGAATCCTTTGTCTTTGTTCTGAACAGTATTTAGAGGCAGACTGAACTCAACTTCCTCGTGACAGCTAACATGAAGTCATTTTATCCATCAGAGTAAATTTATTAAGGTTTCTCAGCTTTGTCATGAGAGTAACTCACACAGCACTTTGACATTTTCATCAAAGAGCTCATTCTTGCTGAACTTGTTTTTCCTTTCAGCCAACACTGGAAACTCTGGCTGAGTTCACTGGACCATTAAGACATTAGCTGCTCACAGGGACAAGGTTTAATGATTTAAACACGAGCTGCATAGTTTCAAAGCTCGTGAAGTGACAAAGAAAACTGCCTTTTGTATGTTTTACTATGTTCTCATGCCCAAACGTGGCAGCTGCTGCCGTCAACAAGGGGCCAGATAGTGGGACAGTTAAGCAATTTAGAAAATTAGCCTGTTGTATTAGATACATTGTACCTGTCGGAATTCTTATTATTTTTCTTCCACAACTCCTTCGTCATGGAACTCTTTCTGGGCTATTATATTAATGCAGCATTAATGACAGTCATGCCATTTTATAGGGGCAATGTCAAGGATATGCAGTCGACCTTTTTCGAATCTGAAATGTCAAGATCACGATCATGATCAAGGTCAAGGTCGTGTCAAGGTCTGACATTTCAGACCTTTTTCGGATCTGAAATGTCAAGGTCATGATCAAGCTCAAGGTCGTGTCAAGTGTCAAAAAAACCTAGATGTCAAAAGTGTCAATGACTTAATTTGGTTATATCTACAAATAATTATCACAGAATTTGGACGCTTAGATTTTTGAACTGCTCATCTGAAGAGGAGTTTCTTATTTAATTGGACCGAAGCTGAACGACCTACCAGTAAAAACATCAGTGGGGTCAAAATTCATGATGTCACAAAAAATACAAGAACTACATTTTTTCCTGTAACTTGGCAACAAATTGAGATACAGCGCTCATACTGGTACCACTAAACAGCATTTAATATTTTCTTTCAGTGTGTGACCTTGACCTTTGCTCAAGGTCAAGGTCTTCTGTTTTTTCCTGAAGTATTACTCTAAAACAATATACAGACATCAAAAACATCTCATGCAAAGGACTACAATTTGCCAGGTTGTCGTTTTTGCCGACCAATATTGCTAAATATGTATTCGTCTTACCTAGTTTATTTTTTTGTTTGTTTGATTTTGCTAAAAACTAAAGTGATTTCAACATATTCCTCAGTATGGGGCAGTGTCGGACTTAAAGGTCGAGTATAATGCTTAAATAAATGCAACATTTTAAGAGCTATAATGTGCTGCTGTTAAGTTAGAAAACTAGCAACTGAACTGAGACTGCACTAAAAATTAAATATGTTAAGTTACATGATTAACAGTTTTCTACCAGCAGTCCTCTCTTGCATCATTTGCTCTCGAATAAAGTAGGAATCGCACATTGGTTCATTTTGTATAGAGAAAGAGTCACATCGTGCGTTTCACGCCCCCCTGTTTATGGAGTCTAAGGAGGACCCTCGGATACTACCAGCCACAGTCTGCTAACCCTTGCTGTACCAACTTTGAAGCAGCTGTCTTCCTCAGGCTTTGAGATACTGCTTTCATCTCCCACACTAAACCACCAAATCAGTTTTACTTTTATTACTTGATTATTTATTCTTAAAATAGTTGGTATTTTGGTGAGGAGCATAAAATGACTACATCTCTAATTTCATCATACAATCCTGTGTAATGATTATTAAACTGGATATTGAATCTTACATTCCTGTTCAGCCAGCTAATATTAACATTTGTTCCTGCTATATTTTAAAACACACTTTCTAGAAATGCAGCTCCATCTTTTGAAGACATGGTAGATCTTCATGATCTACTATGTTTACGAAGTCCTCCAAGTCCGGGGAATTACTGAGACATGGTTCTTCCTCCTGAGTCCAGGTGTGGCTTCTAGTCAGCCTCTCTGAGTAAGGAGAGGTAGATGTCGGATTGGAGGAAACGTGGGTAACAGTCTGTGTCCAAAAGTGAGTAGATGCGTTTCTGTGCATGGGACAGAGAGGTGTGAGAGGGAGCCTGCAGCAGCTGGATGGTGAGATCTCTGGTCTTGCTGTCCAGGTTCACCTAGAACAAGACCACACAGTGATGGCACAGCATTCACGTGGAGATCAAGTCAAGTACACTTCAGGTATTACATGAAAAAATACTATCAATTTTAAATTTTAAATGAGCAGTAGGACAAAATCAAAAATCTACTCGCAACTTTTTCTTTTAGGTAAATCAAAATATAATTTAGCAAGTTGGGAAAAAACTGTAGAATTACATGGGTCAATTCTGATCCAACTCTCAAGTCAGTAAAAAGTGCACTTCTTACAGGTGCAGTATAGTAAACCCAGAGGTCCTCTATGAGAAAACCACTGAAAATGATGGGCCTGCATTGAGCATGCAACACTTTAATTTATTGTTTACTCAGAGTGTGATACTGGAAGATGCAGATGGTGGTGAGTTTTCTGTTTTGTGTCATTAAACTAGTAGATTTCACCGAGTGAAATACGTTCTCACCCACCAAGCATGAAGCCTTAGACATACTGCAAAGGAAGAGCTAAAAATAATACAGAAATCACCTGAAGAAAGACAGCAAATGACAACCTTACATTTGCTGATTACACGAACAAAATGCTGCTGTGTAACTCTTATGAGGAGAAATAAGAATCATTCTCTTAAAAGCTAAAGGCACTATTCCTATAAGAAGTATTCACCCCCCTTGGACGGTTCCCCTTATGTTGCTTTTCAACAATGAACCATGGAGACTGTAATTTGCCTTTTTTTGACAAGAAAAAACTTCCACGTCAAAGTGAAAACAGATTTCTACTAAGTAATATCAATCAATTAAGCATACAAAATGTAAAATAAGTGACTGCGTTCGTGTTCTCCCCCTTCATGTCAGTATTTAGTAGATGCATCTTTGTCTGTAATTACAGCATTGAGCCCTTGTTAATAGGTCTCAATCAGCCTTGCACATCTGGACACTGTAATTGCAGCTCATTCTTCTTTGCAAAGCTGTTCAAGCTCTGTCGGGTTGTACAGGCTTGTGAGCCAACAGCTGTTTTCAAGTCCAGCCACAAATTCTCAGTTGGGTTGAGGTCTGGGCTCCAACTCTGCCACTCAGGAACATTCATTTAGTTGTCTTTAAACCACTTCTGTGTTGATTTGACTGTATGCTTCAGGCCATTGTCTTACTGGAAAACAGATCTTCTCACAAGTCACAGTTCTCTTGCAGACTGCATCAGGTTGTCCTCCAGGATCTCTCCATACTTTGCTGCGTTCATCTTAACCTCTACCTTTACAAGAATTCCACGGCCTGCTGCCAAGAAGCATCCCCATGATGCTTTCACCACCATGCTAAATGGTGGGGATGGTGTGTTTATGATTATGTGCAGTATTTGCACAGTCAAATATAGCATGCAGTTTGATGGCCACTTCCAGCTCAGTCCCTAAAGCTTGTGTCTCCTTCAGAGGACGTATAGGTGTCTTGGTGGCCTCCCTCTCTTGTCTCTTTCTTGCAAGGTCACTCAGTGTTTGAGGACGACCTGCTCTTGGCAGATCTCACCATATTTGTTCCATTTCTCAATAATGGATTTACACAGAGTTTCTGGGAGTGTTCTTTTGTTTTCATGGAGTACTTATAACCAGGAACACAGATTCACCACTGACCAGACCTTGCGCAGATGTCTGCTAATTCTGATCATTTGAGAAGCATTTACTGCACTAGGATGACCTCCATGTCACTAACTGTGCAGCTTAGCAATGACTAGTCACACCTTTGTTTTGAGGTACTTACAACTTGAGATAAGTCGCTTTAAAAGGGGTGAATGCTTACGCAATCACTTATTTTACATTTGATATGTTTTATTAATTGACATGACTTAGTAGAAATCTGTTTTCATTTTGGCTTAAATAGTCATTTGAAAAAAATATCTTGTCAAAAAGCCAAATTAAATAAAACTGACCATGATTTAATGTTGAAAAAGAAAAAAGGGGGAAAACTTTCAAAGGGGTTGAATACTTTATAGGCACTGTATGTTCATTAATAATGAAACAGGTGAACTCAATTCAGTATACTCAGCTTGTCTGATATTACCAGTAAGTTATAGAAGCTAACTGTAGCTAACATTCTGTGTTGATGACCAGTGACCAATGTCACTTTGAACACACAGTGTTTAGAGTTTCAAAGTTTTTCAGCAGGACAACGAACCAAAACACCCTGAGGCTCTGTGAGGACCACAATTTAGAGTGATGCAGAGCTGCATCAGATAACCAGGCCTTCACAATCACCCACCTAAACCCAGCTGAGGTGGAGTGCAGAGTGAAGGAAAAGCAGCCAAGACATGCTCAGCATATGTGGAAACTCCTTCAAGACTGTTGTGAGACCAGTGGGTGACCTCATGAAGCTGGTTGGAGAATGGACAGTGTGTAAAACTTTTGACAAGGAGTGGAAACTCTGAAGAATTTAGCACTGAAACTGTATATGGCTTAGACATTCCCTCCTTCTTGTTAATCTGCAGAAATCTGATACTTTACTATGACAAAGAGACTTTACAGGTCAGATTACTGAGACCCGCAGTACTAAATCTAATCTGGGTTTTTTCAAAATGTTGACAGAAGCTGGAATTTAGTTTGTAGGACTCTTTCTTCAGTTTGTTAGATACTTGCTTCATCAGACAGCAGCAGGATCCATTTGAGCATCTCCAAAGAGAGAGAGAGTCTATGTACAGCCATGAGTGAATGTGTATATCCACTTGTAAAGACCATGTATATCATGGCAGTCTTGAGTTTACAGTGATAACTAAATCTCTCAATTGGCTAGGAAGGAATGACTGCAACACATGCATCTTTGGCACAAAAACTAATTGTGCATTATGGTTTCATTTCATAGTTTTATTATTGATCTTCTGGAAATAAGACTAAATCTGCCGAGTCAAAAATATACATACAGCAATTCAAATTTCTGGTGAAATGTCTTTGGCTATTTTAACCTCAATTAGGCACTTTTAGTAGCTGTCAACAAGCCCGTATGTTTGACCACTCCTCTTGACAGAGTTGATGCAGTTTAAATTGTTGGCTGGCTGACTATTTTCAACAGCCAAGTCCACACATTTTCAGTGGGGTTTAAGTCAGGATTTTTGGAAGGCCAGTCTAAAACCTTAAATATAGCCTGGTTAGCCACTTCTTTACCACCTCTGATGTGTGTTTGGGGTCACTGTCTTGTTGGAACACCCAACTGCATCCAAGACAATAACGCAGCTTTCCTCATCACCAAAACTGATCACTTCAGTTGCTGTATGTATATTTTTGACACAACAGATGTTGTCACATTTCCATAAGACTAGTCCTATGAAGGAACCAAAATGCATGATTGTTTTTTGTGACAAAATCATCCATCATAGAAAATCAAACAGTTCTAGGAGTTATTGGAGACTCCAGACTGCCATGATATCCATGGTCTTTACAAGTGTTCACTAATACATACATAGTACGACAGCAGACACTTCATTAATTACTTACAATTATAAATTATATCCAACAGGGAGACAGAGTCCATCAGAATTTAATAGCAGGTTACACTGTGCATGTTTCTTTACCTTAGACAGGTGAGCTGTCACCACAGAGTCACAGTTTACCAGCTCCATCTATTTCATTTGCTTACATAGCTGTCGTCCTCAGGTTGAGCTCTGTCACAGCTGTCGGGATATACTTATTTTACTGCTGGTAATTTAGAGATTAGCTTATCATCACACATGGACAGAGTTGTCACTGTTTGCATAATAAAAAACTAGGCTATTAGTTTGCCAGTTTCAAGAAGCGTAGAAGAAGTACTTCTTGTTTCATGACAAAGCTTTTTGTCGTGTTGAGAGTGAAGATAAAAGTAGGTGTGTACCTCCCGGGGTGAACCTGGTTGGATGAAGGTAGCGCAGATATCTTTAGCCCTCCTCTGCAGGCTGAAGTTGTTGGACGAGTGTCTGTACTGCTCACAGGCCAGATAGAACTGCAGATTCTCCTCGCTGAACTCAGAGCGCAGGAATGCTCCAAACACTGAAACACCAGCTGACAGGAGGAGGAGGAGGAAAATAAGTGGGCCTTACCTCACCATGTAACAGCACTTTACACATGTTACAAGAAGAGGACACCCAGGCACAGAACAGTGACGCAACAATTCCTCTGGCCTAATAAGGAAATACCAAACACAGCAAAGACCCACACATTCACAGTAGAACCTCAGCACACATCATCTCTGCTCAAGCTGTCTTCCTTTTAGACTTGTTTCTAGTCAAACTGCTGACACTACATGTACAACATGATACAGTTTACACATGTCAGCTGCAGAGGACAGCACTCCAAATTAGCACAGCACCGATAAGGACGCCAAGTCACACAGAGTGCTGAGGTCAGACCTGATGCCAACTCTGTACAGCACAGTCACAGCGAAGAGCTACATCCCCTAGCAATGCCCTATAACTTCAAAAAACATAAAGCTTACATAAAAATATGAATATTTAAACATAGGAACTGGCAGAGAAGGTATTTGTGTCAATAAATCAATCAACTAGACCTCATTTGTATAGAATTTATATACAAATAAAATGCAACACAAAGTGCTTTACAGGAAGGCTTCAGTTTCATCATGTACCTTTGGAAGAAGACATGACACATTCTCTCTCCTACTAATAAAAACACATAACAGCCCAATTCAGTACACTCAAGTGCTGCAGTCTCACTTGGATGAAATAGTGTGTTCTTGTTTAATAAACATGTGCTCGCTAAAGATATGTTAACAAACTAAAGAGATGTATTAACAGTGAAGGTCAGTGTGCTTCCACTGAACTGCTTTGCTAGATGATCAGAAGGCTACAGAAACCTCCAACACTCTTCCAGCTTTGACAGTTAAAAAGCTACAATAGCAATAAGAACTAAGACTTGAGGTTGGACACTGCACCAGTCACTGTTACACATCATAAGGATCCTCAGTCATATTGACTGTAACAATGAATCCAATGTAAATAAAAAGAATAATAAGATTCATCACTCATAAATAGTTGAGTTTATGCATGCACCTCTGAGTGTCTGAAATAACACATTTAGTGAAAATTTCCAGGCCACCTGAACAAACAATACGTTTTATTTTTTAATACAAGGTCACATCATCTTTTTTCCCGGACAAGTGACTTTTGTGCCTGGACAAACAAATGGAAAATCTGCTTTATTACAAAAGAAAAGTACCTTAAAACATGAATGTTGAGTTGTGTCTTTAAGACATTTACCTCGGTGATGCCACCTGAGTTTGTCAGACTAAGTAGTACTGATCATGGCTAGGTAAGTGTCATCGACATTAACATTTCAGGGCATTCAACATACCCCTGAGTTCTGTCTGTGTTATCGGGGGTTTTATCAGGACCTGCCATGCTTTTGTTGATAGGGGTGAGAACATGAGCAGGTCATTAGATGCTGGAGAATGGTAGACTTCACCAACGGAAACAATACTACCAGGAAACAGAAAAGCAATTCAGGAATGTACCTGTGCAGGTTTCCTAATCCTTGCTATATCAGACTGGTCAAATATTCTCAGGCTGGAGAGACATTTAGACAATCACTGCTACAGCAGTGATTTATAGCAGTCTTGGTGTCTGTTCTATTAATAGTCACAGTGGGGTCAGGGGAAGTGCTGCTCCTTCAGCTTTATTGCAGTGCACACAGTGAACAGTGACAGCTCAGATGCCATTATCACTGCAGAAACATGTGTTTAGATAGAAGCAGGAGAAACCTGAGACAGATTTGACTTTTCTGTCTCATCTCTCCAAAGCAGAGGTGCTCACAGTGTAAAATGTCAGTGTGTAGAGTTCAGGTCAGAACCTTGAGTGAAAGCACAAGAGGGAGAAGAAGAAAAGAAAAATGCATGATAATTCTCCTTGAGGCCTCACACAGACATGCTGGATGCATTTCCAATCTCAAAGATTTTCCACAGCATTACAGTATAATGTGTGGACTAGCTTAGTGGCTTCTTCTTCTTGCTACATTTTATACCATTATTGTCTCCAGCTGATATGCTAGAGTGGGAACAGCTTCACTTCACATATTAATGTGCTCACTGGTACAACCCAGCCAACCTCTGCATCAGTCATTTAAAATCACTGAACTGTAGACGATCTGGCCAAAAGATCATTTAACCACCTTATGGGTAGAATCTTAAACCTGGATCTCAAATGCAATTTTCCGCACAAATTTAGCAGAACTTGTGATCACATGATCAGTTGTTTATATGGTTGCCCGGACACAGGGCCAGTCACTTTAACTCAACTTAAATAAAGGTCCAGCTCACTAATCTGTCCATCCTGTTTTGCTCTGATTCTGTTCTGAAAGTTTGGCCAGAAGTGTCGGCTTGTGTCTCTGCTGCTTTGGCACTTCTTTCAGAATGTTGGTGAGACAGGAGATGTGGGCAAAGAGAGCACAGAATGACCTGCAGTAAAGGTCTGGGCTGGTTGCTCTGCATTTGGACCCATGTGGTGTGTGTCCTAACCATCATCTCAAGCTATTAGATCGCTTGAAACCTAGAAGTCTTGCGCAGCAGCCATTCAAGCCTGTTTACAATACCATATAACAGCTAGACATTTAGACAAAATAGATATCATTGAATGGAATTTGTTCACAAAGCCGAGTACATCTGAAGCTTCTGTGACTTTTGATACATGAATTGTGCTGTGTGACCAATTGAAAAACTATCCTGACAAGGCTCATGAGTTAGGACGAGATGATGGAAATTAATTTGCTTGAATAAACTGTTAATTTGTTGTCTGGTTAGCAACTGAGAGCACAGGAGGTCACAGCGTTATCAGACCTCCATCACCAGCACCTTTGCCAAAATGGACAAATTCATTTTGCTACTGTTTTGGTTGGACTCAGCAATGAAGGCCTTAAAATACTGAGATACAAACAACCAACAGTACTGCACCACAGACGGTATAAAGTCTAGTACGTAAATTAAGTATATTTTGCACTTTTGGCTATAATGTTCATTCTATACTGCGGCACCTTAGATCTAGAAGAAAAAGAACCCCTGAGGCTTTGTTGTGGAACTAAACATTTAAGATCGTCCTCATGCACAGACTACAGAAAAGGCTGTGGAAAGAACAAAATACAAAGGCTCATCCTCTGGGCCCACAACTGTGCTCAGTAAATTTCAGGGGAATGCAGTGCAGTGCAATTCAAAGTTATTGATATAGCACCAGTTAGCATATCAATATTTCCTCAGTACAAGAGTAAAGATCTGGCATGGTGGTGCTAGAAGAAAGGTCTGGGGGGGTCACCAAAATACTGGGATTCATCCACTAGACCACAAATCAAGTCTTTTCTCTCACTTCTCTCTCCAAAGGGAACTCTTGCCATTCCCATGCTTCTCCAGCATTAATATACTCTGTCACTTCCTCTGTCCCATGCTGTCAAAACCCTCTTCATTCACTCCTGATGTCTGACATCAATCAGCACACATTTGTCAAGCCACTCAGTCGTCTAAAGCTGTTCTTTAAATATCACTTCAATTCTTTTATTCTGTCTTTCAGACCTAAGGTGTTTAAACCACCACATTTTACTGTATCATCTTCTATCTACTGGCTCTGTTCCACTACCAGTGACTGGATTCCAGTGGATCTGACCTTGCTCTTCTCCTCATGGACCTATGTCTACTGAAGATGCATCATGTCTTCATTCTAAACTTATTCACTGTTGTTAACTGCAATTAACGTTGTCATGCACTTTGAGTAGATCTCTCCTTACAGAAATGGGCAAAGCCAGTTTCATAGAATATTATCATTAGCGACCCTCCTCTGTGACAAACTGGCAGACAGACCTATCAGCTGACACTGCCAGCGTCAGGCTCCACTTCTAACATAGCAAAGTGGAGTTGACAAGTGGGTCACAGGCCTGGTTCCATACCTGTGCATTCCTGCCCCTGTCTTCAACTTTATTTGGCAATTTACATGAAAAATAAGTTAAACAAATGACTGTATAACATTTTCAGCTGATAGTCTGAACTCCAACCTCAGAACAGAGCAGGACTTACTTTGGCTGGCCAGCAGGGCATTTAAAGACTCTGCCCACTTTTGCAGCTCTTCTCGACTGATCTTCCTCTTCTTACTGTGCCCCACCTGACTCCACTGACGCATGAAGAGCAGGCGAGACCTTCTCTCTGTAGCACTGTGGTCCAGGAACAGATCAGGAGAGAGAAAGGCAGCATATATCAGTGAGAGCAGGTCATACCTAAAGCTGTCATCAAGACACACCTCAGAACCAAGCATAGCTCCACAGATATAAGGATAAGATCTCACATTATTGGCTGATCTTCACAATCATGGATTGAATCTTAAGACATCCTGTGTTTGCCCAACAACAGCGAGTGTGGTGAAGACAAACTTGTGTATTATTTTACAGGACAACACCAGAACAACAACAACAGCAACAATTACCACCAGAAAATAAACAGGGTTCTTACCTGTCTTTCTGTTCCGCATTAAACAGGTTGGAATTTGAGGAGTGAGGACTCTGAAACAGAAAGAGCAAAGATTTTCAGCAGAGGTTTTCCTCTTGTTCCCCTTTATGAAAGCTCAGAACAGTGATCAATAAAAATCTTTCCAGGTTTCACTTAGTTGAAAACATGATTCTATCCATCCATCCATTTGCAGGACATCATGTCTGTGTTGGCTTAAAATGTTAAACATGCAATTAAACACTTCAATGAAAGCATTCATAATTAACGTTTCACATTAACAACAGAAGAAATCCTTAACAAATGATCAGGAATGTGGAGCGTGCTGCTTGTACTCATGCACACACAGATGGTTGTCACTGCTTTCGTCTGCAGCAGGCAGCAGCGCAGCAACATGACTTCAAATCACTGCTGATGTTGCTCTGTGTCTGCTGAATGTGTAAATAGGTAACTATTTGCTCAGATTTCAGTGTCTGCATAGCAACATTTCAGAACACAGCGTCTGCTTGTATTCCAAGTTATCATGGTAAATTGAGTAGTGCAATGCAGACGTTTTCAGCTATTGTTTGACCTCATCATGTTCCTCAAACAGGTTTTAAGTCTCTTCAAGTAAAATAAAAATTGATGGCTGAAAAACTTAAAAGTCTAGAACCCCTACAGAAGGTACAAAAGTAGTACTATAATTGTCAATGGATCTTTTAAATTATGAGTATGAATTTTGAAGAACCTGCTTATAAGCTGCTTTACAGTGGAGACTGAAACTTAATTGGTTCCCACCTGTCCAAACAGACTCCTGAGGTGCAGTTTAGCAGCTGACAGTTTGGCTCTATGCTGGTGCCGGTGCTGGGATTTAAAGGAGAAAGGATTGGAGGTGGATGAAGGAGATGGGGAAGGCAGCTCGTCCCTCTCCATGTTCTCAGTGCTGCCCTGGGCGGCTGGTGCCAGCTGGCTGTCACTGTAGGCTCTGCAGCCTTCTTTGATGACACCAACTCTAAGGTGGCACTTGTCTAGTTTCTCCAGCTCGCTCAGGTTCTCCACGCTGATGCTGTGCTCCCTGGTTAGCTCATTCCTCCCCACCTCACTGGGACTCACACTGGGCTCCCGGATAGTGGGAGTCAAACCAGGCACAACCCCATCCACCTCACTGTCCTCCAAGTGAGGGGTGTAGGTGCCAGACTCCCGTTTTTTTCCATAATCGGGGCTCTTGAGTGCCACCTTCCTCCACGGAAGAAAGTCAAGATCCAGGAGGGAGCCCTCAGAGCTGAATCTACGCATGGTAGCTGTCCCAGAAGTGACAGAAAAGGTTGGCGAGAAGACAAATAAAGGCCAGTAAAGAGGTACAGAGGTTTGAAGGAGAGATCTGAGCTGCAGTGACGCACAGCCTGAAGAGGGAAGCAGAGAACAGTGGGGTTGGGACATCATAATAAAAAGGGTCATGTAGACAGTTTTGCTCAAGTTATGCACATGCACAGAACTTTTTACAAGAATCTTTTCTAATTTAAAAAGTGCAGGCGTTTCAAGGGATATCATTTAGAGATCCTATACCAACAAGCTGGATCACAAGCATACACAAACACAAATTACACTTTATTACTGTCTTCAGACAGACCGTGATGAGCAACGAGTTTCTTCTCATTCAAACCTTAGAAATGTGTCTGTATCTAGGAAAGCCTATTTCTGTTCATTGCATTTTCACTTGTTCGTCATGCTTTAGGCTTGGTTTAAACTTTGTGTCAGTGCAACTAAAGTTAGACTCATTTTTATAACTGATACATCATGCCCATTGTATAATCACAGTTTTCCCTTTCCTCACACCACTTTTCATTCAAAATTTTGTATTTGACTGTAGATATTATACATCATTTAAATCCACAATATAAGAACTGTAACAAAACATCCATGGCAAGTCAAATTTTAGTTTCCAAGTATTTTTACTTGTATCATCCTTGTATTAAGTTTTTTCATCTGTGTTTTTTCATTTCTGGTCAAAGTAGAGTATAAACATGCAAGTCAATGGATCACGCAGAGTAAGAAACCATGCGGTTACTCCAGCTGAGTTGAGTTGTATAGTGTCTTTTCGAGTTTGTTTGCTGAATCTGCTAGTTTATTTGATGCTGCCTCCAACTTCAGCACCCTCTACACTTTCCCCACCCTCCACCCAAACCACGGTCTGTATCCCCATCCCGCTTTTCTTGGTGCAGTTGGTGAGAGGCTGGGGTAGTTCATGGTGGTGCTGTTTGTGGTGGTGTAGACATGGTGAGGAGCGGTGATGGCTGGCATTAGGGGAGCGACTCTGGGACACCAGGGATCACTGTCTAGCCTCCTGGAGGTGTTGTGGGACCAACTAGACGAAAGACCGTTGAAGAGAGGTTCCCACCTGATGACCCCAAAGACGTGGAAGCAATCACCGCTCATTGGTTTACATGGGGAAAGCTGTAAGTGTGGTGTTAAGCTTAAGAGTTCTTTACTGAGTCTGTTCCATATTCTGGAGCACAG
This sequence comes from Dascyllus trimaculatus, assembly GCA_024666655.1. Lineage (NCBI taxonomy): Eukaryota > Metazoa > Chordata > Actinopteri > Pomacentridae > Dascyllus > Dascyllus trimaculatus. The sequence continues at coordinate 32,048,799 of CM045461.1, read as the reverse complement.
GTGTCCTGTGTTTACTATGAAGTCAAATTACACAACAATTATGTGACATGTGATTTAGTATGTCAGGATATTTCACTTATGAATTCCACTTTGCGACTTAGCATCTCTCAGTTTCACTGAAGAGTCTCTTAATATTGCTTTTTTTATTGTGTTCTACTGTTTAATCTGAAGTTTTTGTCAGTGCTAGTGGTTGCTCTGTCTTCCTGGTGGACTTTCAGAAATACTGAATGAAAATGTCACTGTTCACTATCAGTGGCTTTATAGTGAAATGCTGCCACTGTGCAGTTTTACTTAACCCGATGCTAACTCATGACATCCAGCCCTCACAGACCTTTACTCGGCACAGTTCTGGGAAAAACAACACTTGGCTGACATTTGGATTCATTAAGGTGTTGAGAGGCCAGCGCTCTGTGGCCACTTACCTGCTGGCTCAGAAGCTGTTACACTTCATCCATGGTGGGTCGTTTGGTGAATCCAGATTTTATAGACAAAGTTTCCACAGACTGAGGGTTCCGGACCAAGATTTCAGGTCCCCAAAAGAAAGTGAAATCTGCCCTATTACTACTACTACTACTACTACTTCTGCTGTCTCCAGATGTGTTCTTGGTTCAGTCGCACGCAGTGAGCTCTGCCTCCTCGGAAACACTCGCTGACATTCAGGGAAATGCTCGAGGCAGGAGGACGGTCGTCAGGAACTCTTTCTACTTTCCTCTCGTGACATCTGAGTGGCACACACGGGGCTCCTCCTCGGGATCTCTGCCACACCTTCACCTCTGCCTCAACTTGTCCGCCACGGAACAAGCCTACTTCTTCAGCTCACGCGCACACGCACTCTGGGAAAAACTCACCGATACTTTCTACAGTTTAACTGAGGCAAAAGCATGTAGTGTGCATACAGAAAAAGACTTTATTAAAGAAAATACCATCAGTTCAACCTTCAGAACCACAACAACAAATTCTAGCCCTACAGCGACGTTTTCTACCACTAATAATAATAAAAACAACAGAAAGAATTTTCTAAGCATGTCACCCTATGCTTAGATTAAAGTAGACATAATTAGTATATGTAAAAGTCTCAACTCGTTTTTCGATAAACAGCACGCTGACAAAGTTAAAAGAATAAAAAAAAGCGCTCAGGCACGAAGTAGACGCCTATTACGTCTACGTCATTGGGGTCCTACAAGGTTGCGTCTATTGCCGTGCTAAGTGGCTAAGGGATCAACCTGAATGAACCAACACTCTACATAGAAATTTCGTCTTTAGAAATGCAGATTTGCAGGTTTTAGCTCAAAAGCAAGACTTACAACTGGTTTTCCACTGAAGGCTGACAACGGTCCCCTCAGGGAAGATTAGCAAGTTTGGACTCTTTCCTTCTCGGTAATTGGGATTAGCTAGCATTAGCTAGCTGGCTAACAACAACAACAACAACAAGGCAGTGGAGCTGTCCGTATGCAGCTGCAGCCTAATTATTTGCCACAGTCATTAGTTTAATGGCGGATAAAGGTTAATAGTTTGTGAAATAACTGCAGCTTGTTTCCTCCCCTCCTTCCAATACTAGAGGTAAATTTTAATGCACAGTATTAAACATTAACTGGCTAACGCTCAATTTACAGCTCTAGAATTATTTGAGACACTCAGAAATATGACTGAGTCGAGCAGTGTAATTGAAGTCACAGTGAAGACTCTGGACTCACAGAGCAGGAGCTACAAGGTCAGAAGTGAGGTAATACTCCCAGAAGCAAACAGTGCACTTATTAGACTCTTCTTCTTCTCCCTTCTTCGTGACAGCTTGTGTGTATTCTGTGTCCCTCAGTTGACAGTGAAGCAGTTTAAGGAGCACATCGCGTCCTCAGTGGAGATTCCAGTAGACAAGCAGAGGCTCATCTATCAGGGAAGAGTGCTGCAAGATGACAGAACACTGACTGAATACAGTGAGTAAATGACACCTGATAACCTGGAGTATACTATCCACACACAGAGGGCTACAGTGCACATAGTGGAGCAGCATAATTTGGGATACACAGTAAATTTCTGTAATATATTTATATATGTATATATATATATATATTTTTTCTTTTGTGGATCCTTGCCCCAGTGCTAGTTTATATACAGTATGCAACTGCTGTTTTATTGGCTACAACATGACAATTTCTCAGAAGCGGAAGACATTGGTGGTGAACACTTTAAGGGACACTCAGCACTGGAAATCCTGCATCATCAGCAGCTCCTGAGAAAGGACAGAAATTACTGAGGTGCATGCATGCCCTTAATGAGACTATGTTTCACCTGTGAAACACAGCAAGGTGTTGCCAGCATTTGTTCACACAATCTTCATCCATTCATCCATTATCTATAACGGATGCACCGCTTAATCCTCTGTAGAGTCGTGCGGGGTCCTGGATCCTATTGCAGCCAACTCAGGGTGAAGGCAGGGGATACCCTGGACAGGTCACTAGTCCATCACAGGGCCACACGTAGAGACATACAACCAAGCACACTCACATTCACACAATTTAGAATTACCAGTTAGTCTCAGCATGTCTTTGAACTATGGGAGGAAGCCAGGGAACCCAGTGAGAACCCACGCTGCACAGGGAGAACATGCAAACTCCACACAGAAGGATGCCAGGCCCAGGCCGGGATGCAAACCAGGGTTGTTCTAGCTGTGAGGTGATGATGCTAACACTACACAATCTTGCTAGTCAGCCAATCACATGGCCACAACTCAGTGCATTTAGGTGTGTAGACGTGGTCAAGACAACTTGCTGAAGTTCAAACTGAGCATTAGAACGGGGAAGAAAGGGGATTTAAGTAACTCTGAACGTTGCATGGTTGTTGGTGCCATCAGCAGTTTCTGAAATACTCTCTGAGTATTTCAGAAACTGCTGATCTACTGGGATTTTCACGATCAACCATCTCCAGGGTTTACAGAGGATGGTCTGAAAAAGAGAAAACATCCAGTGAGCAGCAGTTGTGTGGACGAAAATACCTTGTTGATGTGAGAGATCAGAAGAAAATGGGCAGACTGGTTAGTGATGATAGAAAGGCAACAGGAACTAAAATAACTTCTGGTTACAACCGAGGAATGCAGAATACCATCTCTGAACGCACAACATGTCCAGCCTTGAAGAAGATGGGCTACAGCAACAGAAGACCACACCAGGTGCCACTTCTGTCAGCTCAGAACAGAAAACTGAGACTACAATTCAGACAGACTCACCAAAACTGGACAGCAGAAGATTGGTAAAACATTGCCTTGTCTGATGAGTCTCCATTTCAGCTGAACATTCAGATGGTAGGGTCAGAATTTGGTGTAAACAACAAGAAAGCATGGATCCATCCTGCCTTGTATCAACGGTTCAGGCTAGTGGTGGTAGTCTAATGGTGTGGGGGATATTTTCTTGGCTCACTTCTGGCCCCTTAGTACCAACTGAGCATTGTTTAAATGCCACAGCCTACCTGAGTGTTGTTGCTGACCTTGTCCGTCCCTTTATGACCACAGTGGACCATCTTCTGATGCTACTTCCAGCAGGATAATGCTCCATGTCACAAAGCTCAGATCATCTCAAACTGGTTTCTTGAACATTTCAATGAGTTCTCTGTACTCCAGTGGCCTCCACAGTCATCAGATCTCAGTCCAGTAGAGCTCCTTTGGGATGCAGTGGAATGAGAGATTGGCATCATGGATGTGCAGCCGACAAATCTGCAGCAACTGTGTGATGCTATCATGTCAGTATGGACCAGAACCTCTGAGGAATATTTCCAACACCTTGTTGAAAGTATGCCGCGAAGAATTAAGGCAAAAGGGGGTCCAAACTTTTACTAGCAAGATATACCTAATAAAGTGGGTATTAGGTACATACCTATACCCATATATGTATATGTATATATATATATATATATTCTGTATAGGACAAAAATTGAATCCTCTTGGTATGATTGATGCTGAAACCTCTCGCAACAGGCCCTGCTGGCATAGCATGTATTATATTATATATATATATATTAGCCAATATTATATTAGAATATTGTCCAAATGTGCAAACACTCTAAGATTGGCTGCCTGAGAGAGCCCTAAACCCTAAACCAAGGAAGCCCTAAACCTGAGAGAGGTTTAGGGCTTCCTTGACACGCATGCTGAAGAACTTTGGGGTAAGTGACAGCCCAAATGAAAGGGTTTGATATTAGATTTATCAACATGAGCAATCCATCTGATTGAACAGATCAGAACATAACATTATGTATCAGCATTCTGAATTGGTATTTTCAGAGATTGGAATTGGGAAATATGAGTCTAGTGGTCAACACAATGAACATGGTGAAAAATTCTCTATCAGAGTCTTTCCCCTTGATCCCCCCCAGCAAGCACTGGCAATGAGGGGCTTATCGCTGTGCTATGCCATTGTGTCAGAGAGACAGGGATCAGCTTTTGAGGGCACTGATATATCCAATTGACATTCCAAGACTGAGACAGAAGTTATGCAATAGTGCTTTCTTAAGCTGTGGTCTGCCAGTGACACCTGTGAGTGCTGTGTTTCTACCTTTTCCTCTTTCTTTTTCCTTTAGACGTAGATGGGAAGGTAATCCACCTGGTGGAGCGTGCTCCACCTCAGGCCAACATGTCCTGCTCTGGGGGTGTAGGTGCTTCCACCAGGGGGGCAGAGGCTGGAACTAGCAGCAACCACACCACCTCCCAAAGTGCACCACATGATCGCAATGGCAACAGCTACGTAATGCTGGGGACCTTCAACCTGCCAGTCAACATCATGGATCCACAGCAGATACAGGTTGGAGTGAGCCGGCTGCATGCAAACTTAAAACATCAATATATTTTTCTGAAGGAAAGGACAGTTTAATGCTTTTTTGACAGCTGGAATTTGCTTTGTAGATGTCAGTTCAGCAGATGATGTCTGGAGTAGGTGATGCTGGAACGAGTGCCAGAGTCAGCTCCGGCTCAGGGGTAAAGGCTTGTCATTCACCAGCAATTTAATGAGTCTGTTTTAGCCTTCTCGTCTCACTTTTCTGTACACACATTTGTGTAGAGCAACAGCTTGGTGGATGTACAGATCAACTTGGACCAGTCAATGCAGAGTGAGCCCAGGATGAGGCTGCAGCTGGCTGAGAACCTGCTCAGAGATGCTTGTGCTCTAATTCACAGGCTGGAGGTACAGTGCACGTCTGTTTTTGATATGTAGGCTGTTATTTACAACCTGAAAGCATTGATATAACTTGTCATACATAATTTTTTAAAAAGTTATTCACAAAAAGGGCTTGATTCATTATCGTCAGTAACTTTTTAAGTTACTACTAGAAACAGGTGCAGCTGCCCCTTTAGGCCCCTTTGTAGGGCAGCTCACTGATTGACCCACAGTGGGCAACCTGTCTTCAAACAGAACATCCTTTACAGATTGGAAAGTCAACAATCGCAGAAACCAACACTGTCATTTCCCATTATCACGTCTATACCATTGAAAAGAAAATTGGATTCGGCACCCACCAGAAAGAAACCTTTAACTAGGCTCATCTGAACCTTTCCTGTGAGAGAGACAAAAATCTTGGAAAATGAATGGCTTAAAACAGTCATCAGGCACTTTCTGAACAATGGAGTGAACTATGGAAGACTTAGTTTCGATCAGTCCCACCCCTTTAGGGTGCTGGTTACAATTCTAAGCTTCACATTCAGTGATTAAATGGTCATGCTTACAGAAGAGGGAACATTGCTTCTCAGTCTAAGGACCAGACGAAGCAATATGACACATGACCTCTGGCTCACCAGTTTTCTGTGAAGAGACATGGTGAGAGGAAGAATCGCCCTTGAAGAAGACGTTTTTGTGCGTGAGATTGAACTCGTCTGCGAGAGCAGATGTAACAACAGCCATCACTACAAATCAGGACATTAGCTACATTACAGTGGCTAAGGCTACGCTAAAAGCTAAGTTAGGAGGCAGCCACAGATTATCCTGAAACAGAGTCTGGAAAACAGTAATTGATAATGCTTTAAGATCTGGGCCTGAGTGCGCAATAGCAGTGACAGAACAGAGAAAGATGAACTAAACAGAACACAGCAAAAGTAACTGCAGAAGACAAACTGATCAGTCTCTATCAATCGATCTCATTGTAAACAGAGGTTAATGTCTTAGTGCTCAAGATGGCGCTCAAACGTCTTCACTCCTATTTCTGTTGTGCATATTAAGTTATAGTAACCCTTATTAATGAAGCAGTCTAGTTATGAATATCACAGGCTCTTCATATATAACATTTAATTTATATAGGTACAAATTCAGTAACTGTAATCCTTATTAATGAAGCAACCTAGTTATGAATGACAGGTTCCCTGCAATCACATATATCAGTTATATTTTAACAGCAGATATTTGGAACCAATGTATTTGTATATTGGTTCCAAATATCAGTTGCAAACATCGGTTTTTGACCTTTTACGATTACCAATAACTGATATGAACATCAGCCCTGAAAAAATCATATTGGTCCCTAATCTTAAAGACCCATAAGGTATTTGTAAAATATAATCACCTTTACCGATCTGCTCTAAGAGACAAGTTTTTTTGGCAGAAACACAGCCCAGCTTACTGCTGGATAATGGAACACTCATGAAAAGTCCTTACAAAAAGGTCAGGATTGTAGGACCCATAGTTGAACCATTTAGAGAATATATTTGTTAATTGTGTAGTAATCAGATAGGAGAAAGTCTGTCCTTTAGGCATCAAATTAGGGATGTGGATGAAACTGTAGGCCTCACCAAGCACCTTATTATTGTCCATTGTTAGATGTGGAAATAAACTGACATGAGTTACATCATCTATTAGTCCCATAACAAGATAGGGTTTGAGAGAACAGCTGTAGCACAAGGGAGCTCTGAACTGAAAGACAAACAGGAAAAAGAAAGCAGATACCAAAAAACAAGCATTTGTATTCGCAACAGACATTGGAAAAGGATAAAAGCTCAGTGAGCTTTTGAATTTATGACTTTTAGAAATCTTAAAAGCGCCTGTCACCTGTTCTGCTGTCTAGTAAACACACTAGACCAGATAGGCATCTAGTCTTCTGCAAGGGAAAATAGACTGTACAAACCCCTGCAGTCCAATCTATACAGTCCACATACATTACAAATGTAGCCATCTTCTCACAGCACTGTGGCGTTATCATAATATCAGAAAGATTTTCTTTAACAGTTGTGACTTGATTCCGTCTTCTTGTTTTCCATTCCATCTTTATCCTCAGTAAATTAATGTGATTTAAATTTTTCATTAATTGTTTGACTTAAACCAGCTTTATCATCACCTGTTTTTTTAAATATTGCAACTTTATTCTAAAAATATTCAATAACTATGGATATTAATGATCAAGTTCAGTCTTGCAGACCACAGTACTGAGTGTGTGTATACTTGTATGCACAGTTATGTGTTATGTGCTGTAGGGTGTGTCCAGCGACAGCAACTCCCATTCAGAGGTAGAGGTACCTCAGTCCTCTTCTTCCCCGCCACCATCTTCCTCCTCTGTAAGAGGAGCTGTAGCACCGCAACCCATGGACACTGGCTCTCCTTCTGCAGCATCATCTTCCACTTCCAGCCAGACCGAAGTCCAGGCTGAGAGACCGGCCAGCACTGGGCTCAAGTAAGTCAAAGTTGTGGACTGCATAGCGCGAGCAGTGGGTTAGGGTTGGGGTTAGCTGTGAGCATTACAAAGTTAAAGCACATGGTTGCAAAGCAGCAGTGTGCTTTGGCTCAATAAAATGGTCAATTTTTAAGGGGCTAATAATTTTGACCCTGGTAGTTTTTGGTTTTTGTGAAATAATTCTGTTTCTGTGTGCAAAGTAAAATAATGCAAGCATCCAAAATGAAACCAGGATGTTTAGAAAAGCTGTGTTAGAAATTCCTTGATCTGTTTAACAGCACTAGGGAAATTTTAGAAAAATACTTTAAATTTCATGGGGGAGCAAATAATTTTGTCCTCAACTGTAGGTGTAAATGCAAAGACCCATAAGATCAGGTGTCAGAATCCACATAACATAACCAGATAAAGACCACAATACGAGGTGTTACTGGCATATCAAAATACATGCTTGCTGTATTGATTTAGTTTGCATTGTCTCAGGGTGCAGATTAGCTCGGCGGCGTTAGTGGCAACAAACATGCTGTGTCCAAGATCAAGGAAAGAGTTTGTTAGATGTCTTGACAAAACAAAAAACCTAGAAGTCACTGGGGGGCTACTATACCAGTACTTGCCTTGTTGCCTTTGCAGGTTAACAAAAAAAATGACAAAGGTACACTACAGAAAGTCAACAACTCTCTTTTCAAGTAAACAGAACCCCTGATCTGTGATTACTGCCAGACCTATTTATGCTTTCTACTGTGCAAAAGGGGAAAATTACCACAAATGAATGTATCATCCTTCAAAAAGTACAAAAATGGTTTTAGCAATATCACAGACAGGTGTCATCAGGATTTTTCCTGGCTCAGAACGGGCCTTTTGGGGGTGACTACACATGTCAGTGAGATTGGTCCCTATACACTAAGTGCACTGAGTCTGTGTTAACTTGGAGAGCCGAAATATGTGCCTTATTCTGTTCTTTCTGACCTTTTAATATACAAAAACATTTTTTTAGTTTTTTTATTATGCTTGAGAAAATGAAACCCAAATTAATATAACTGGTTAAAAAAAAGTCCTCTACAGAAGGAAAAGCCCCAAGTTTCATTCACTCTTCAGACAGTTGTTACCTACTGCTGCTACTTGTAGCTTTTGACGGATTGAGTCAGACAAACTGAAATAGTGGGAAAAGGTGGAGTTATGTGAGCTTTCAACTTGCTGAGCAGATTTTCTCTCTGGTTAGAAGGTTGAGGCATTTACACCTGGATGATTTGATCTCTGTGTTAGGTAGATCACCTCCATTTGTGGCTTGCCCAGTCACAGTCAGATTTAAATGTATTCTGCCACATTTCCTACTTGAGTTAGCATGGATTCTTCCATATCTAGTTGCAGACTACTTTTAAATGCAGTTGTGTCTACGGTTTTAGAAGTATTCTCTTTCATTTTAATGTTTAAGTGATTCATTATGGTGTTTTCAATGAATTGCAAAGAACATTAGAGAATTTTGTATTTTAAGTGTGGTTAACATTAAGTTTTAAGTACCTGCATTATATCACCACCAAGAGCACATCATATGCTTCAGAATAAACAGAAAGTGAACTTAATAACTCCAAAAATCAGGAGTAACAAGGAATTCCAAGTACATCTGGCCTGGAACATGGTCAGTGTTTGAGGGTGCCCTCCCTCAACACTGAATCTCACATTTAGAATAGATTAAAAAATGTGCGATTAATTTGCGATTAATCGCGAGTTAACTATGACATTCATGCGATTAATCGCGATTAAAAATTTTAATCGATTGACAGCTCTAATATATATATATATATATATATATATATATATATATATATATATATGTATATGTGTGTATAAGTATATATCTACTTTTTTTTTTTTTTTAAATTTAACCAAAATCAGCTTCTAACATTGACACCATCCAATCGCAGCAAGTCCTTGTTTCTTAGCTTAGGTACGACTGACCACAGGGGTCACCAAACAGCATAGGTAGGAGTCAGCAGGGTATTTGCAGTGCTGACTCCTGTTGTCCACTGTTTTTTCCTCAGCCACCCAAGTCCAGCTGAGTTTGTGGAGGTTCTCTCTGAGGTCAGGAGGGTGGAGGAGCGATTACGTCCCTTCATAGAGAGGACCCACTCAATCCTCGGCGCTGCCACCTCAGCAGACTACAACAACAATGTAAGGAGTAAAGTAAAAACTATAGCAAAAAACATTATAGTAGGACCTGTCAGAAAGTTGTGAAGGAGCGCCTTCAAAAACATGTCCATCGATGCTCATGCAACAATTTTTTCTGCAGTTCAGCAGGAAAACCATCATCACCATTATCTGTATACTGAAAAGCAATTGGGGATTATAATAATTCTAATAATGAGTGTTCTAATAAAGACTGTCCTCTCAGTCCAGCTTCAATTCACATTCTGTGTCCCAATTACTACATATATCCTCTTGTATATGTAGTAATTGGGACACACAATGGGACACATACTTGTTTGTGCAGTTAGAAATAACTTCAAGTTAAATATAATAAAATAATTTAATCGTTTAAGTAGTCTTATTTTACCAACATGTGCCATCAGACATCAAACTATCATCTTATAATGCTACCTCCAATTATCATTTACACAGACAGCAAAAGGTTTTTTTATAGAATTGTGTGTTGTTACTTTTTTGTTATTTACACATATGCACAAAAGTTTGTGTGGAAGTGGTAGTTTTTCCATGTAGCAATAGTTCTTCTACATACTTTGTGCATTGTGTTATTAGAAGCCAGTGTCCATCAACAGCACACTAAGAAGAGTTTCTCAGAATGTATGTACATTATGTGTTTTGAATATTCTTTCCAGACCTCCAGAGTGTGACCAAATTCTCTCAAGTGCGATTTAACATTGGTGCACCCTTTGGTTGCATAGATGCACATGACATTTAGCAGGTCTGATTGTGTTTGTCTCTCAGCAGCTGGCCCAGTTCAATTAAATCTTACATTAGAGCCTTATTTCACTCTTTTCAACTTACATGTTGTTTACACATCTGCAGTGACTGAGCTGGGAGACAAAGAGCTTCTCTGCTAGAGCTCGGCTGGGAACCCAAGTGCAGAAACACAGACAGACTCCTGCCAGTAAATACCAAAGAACAGTTTTTGACAGTAGATATTGAAACTGAACTGTGAGTCTTTTGGTGATGGGGCGGTAACAGGACAGTCACACTGCACAGTACCATGAAAGACTACACAATGTGTAGATGACTAGAAAAAGACTGACTGTGTAACAGAATTGGAATCTGGTGATGAGTGAAATCAGCACACCCACTCACAGACTAGGCACACCACACACAGAGACAGGGGAGGGGAAGGGGAGAAGGAGAGAACCTGCCAACTAGACTGAAGCAGAAGGATGACACTTCTTTCTTGCCCAGCTACCTACTAGTGTCTACTGATATGTGTGACGTCTTAAAAGAACGATGATCAATTGTAGATTTGGAAAACAACCTGGATTAAACTCTTCCCCTTTAAACTCACACATCTGTAACACTGTGCTGCTCACCACCACAAGTAAATTCTTAACCTGTATTCTTAATAGTGCATTTGCTGTCGGAGCATCCATGTTCTAAATTGAAACATTAAAAAAAGCACAATGTCTCCATGAACTTGTCCTTTGCCGAGGAGCCAGCAAAGCAGCCCCCCTCCCTGCAGTGTTTCAGTGCCAAGCAACAGGAAGTCAAAGCAGTAAGGAGTCAGAGATTATGATAACATTCAAAACTGCTTATGTAATAGCCAAAGAAGAGCTACCTTTTACTTACTTTAAGTCCTAGCTCGTCCCTGTGAAAAAGAACAAAACATGTATCTGCATCTTTATTCCTGTTAAATACATAATGTGTTAGGAGTTACTCATGCTAGTGGGTACTCACAACAAAGGTCACACTTAAAATGTATTATTTGTCACCAAAAGGTGTGGTGGAAAACTTGGTGCACCTAAATTATCTGCTGGTGCACCTGCAGTATGCAGCAGAAGTTCACTTAAATATTAGCGATCTTATTAACAGTCAACAACCAATACTTCAAAAAGACTACACTGAAAATACAGGTCCTAACGCAGAAACAGTGAATACACCTGTGACCACTGACTAGCAGGCTAGAGCGCTGTAACTACTTTGAGTACAACTGTGATTTCTTTTCTTTTTCTTTTTTTTTTGTCTGCATTTATACTCATCGTTTAACACCGCAGAAGGGGGTCAACTTTTATGAGATCAATGCATATTTTAGTCTTGCAGCAAAATATATTATTATTTAGTGCATGTGTGTGACCATCACCGGCCACCCCTGGAGGCTAAGCTATCATTCTTTATTGAATTTTCTATCATGAGCCAGAGGAGGCAGTGCAGCAGCTCAGTGAATTGAGGGGGAAACAAATGAAGGACAGGGCAAGACAAGACGAACAGGGAGGGTACAGATAGGCAGTGCTATTTGAATCCTATAAGAGTGCTGTAAAATGCTGTGTCATTCCCAACAACTGCTCCCACATCTGAAAATTGGGAACAAATAATCAACAAATAACCAATTTGAGACCAGAAGTCCTGACAGTAGACAGAGTTAGGATGCCAGAAGACAGGAGTGAGAGAGAAATGTATAGAGGGCGTGAGTTTAGTGCAAAGTCTGAAGAGTGACTCCACACAATCAGGCGGGTCCCATCAGCTCTCAGAAAGAGGCCTCGACAGGAGTTGGTAAGTTGGTAAGCCCTGAACAAACATGCATGTGTGATGGACACCAAAGCCCAGAGCGACTACCACGAGTCAGCAGGGCCAGGTTGGCCAAGTGCCCCCACACCCAGGGCAGGGGGAGCACCAGGAGGCATCACCCAGAAGACCACCTGGGTCGTAGACAAGCACGCGGACCCAGAGACCAAGAGAAGGCAGCAACTGACACCCCAAGCGTGCCAAGGACAAGACCGCAGGGCACAGGGCATGGGGGCCCACCCGCCACCCAACGCCCATCCCCAACCACCCCCCACCCAGCCCCCCCACCCCAGGGGAGGCAGCTGTGATTTCCAATCAGCCTAATTGCATTACCATGGTTATAAAATGACAGAGCAGCAGAAGCAGAATGACCTTGTCAGTCTATCCACATGTCTGCATCATGACTCTACATGAAAAAAAACTGCCAGAGGAACGGAAAAAACAACTTTTGTGTGACCTCACAAAGATGAAAAAGTAAACAAAAAGATCAGTGACCAATCAAAAATCAGTGGAAGCAGGGTTACAGCAGCAATTAAGAGGTATAGAATGAGGCAAAGTACTGCTAATCAGAGCCAGCCCTAGTGGATAGCATCAAAGAAAAAGAGCCTTGCTTGTGCTTTGGCAAAATATTTATTAGATGATGATATGATTATACTTTCATCTTTGTTCAGATGGGACCAAGATGAACTTTTTTAGCTCAAATGGCATCCAGCAGTTTTGACACAAACCTGACCAGGACTACTACAGTAACGTGGAGTTTTGACAGTGTAATGCTAACTAGCGGTAACTATGACTCATGCCTTCAGCATCTGAACACTGTGGTTAGACCAGCCTGAGCACAGTATACATGTATAGCAACAGTGTGGGTTTTTTATAGCTATAACAGATGTTTGTCAGACATTTTAAACACAAACACGTCACTTGTTTGAGTGACACCACAGCCTTTTCTCTAAGTTCATCCTCAGGTGTTTGTAGACACATTAGAAAAGGCAAATCGCTAGTGTGTTTTCTCTTTTGTCTGTTCTGTTTTTCTGTCTTTTGACAGGTCGCTAGCAAAGTATAAGATTTTCTTCTTCTAAATGTCCAAAGCTGATTAATAATACAGTCTTTTTTTATTCACAGACGCAGGAAAGAGAGGAGGATCAGCGCATTCTGAACCTAGTCGGAGATGCTGTGCGTCTCCTAGGAAACACCCTAGTTGTCCTTGGTGACCTACGCTGTAACCTGGCAACTTCTCCCCCGCGTCATCTGTATGTGGTTCGCCCCATTGCCCACTACACCCACCCGGTCCTGCTTCAGGCTGGTTTGCAACACATGTCCATTCCAGTAGGTTCACACCTTACTGATCTCCTGAGTACACTAAAAAAAATCTGTCTGCTGTGGATAAATACGATTTTTTTTAAAATACAGTGATAATAGAGGAGCTTTCATACAACAATATATGCTTGGTATTCTATGGATTATTTTTTGCTAATCTAATCTAATTTAAAATAGGATGTGTCGGTTATTTGATGGGTTTTTCCTAATGTTCGGAAACATCTGTCCAGTTTCTCTTTCAGTAACTCTTTCCTCTCTGTTTTAAGCTCCTCCAACAAGCATGCACTTTACACATGCATAGATAGTGAAGCTAAATATCAACATTAACTGTTAGATGAAGGACTTGTGATGGGCTAAAACCATAGGCTAAATTTTGTAAAGCCTAAAAAAAGGGGGCAATAAGAGATAGGGAAGTCTAGTTTTCTCTCAGACCACTTAAATTGCAATATGTTTAAAGGGTGTTATGCAATTTTTACCCAGTTATACCAAAGAAGTGCTGCCTACCAAGGCTTAAAGTACAACTTTACTTTCAGTACTGTTAAATTGCTAACATTCAGCATGTTTCTTATTGATGTTTTTTTCCATATTTTCATTTGTTTCACATTTACTTACTGCTATTGTGGACTTGATACTGTAAAATGTAAGTTATTATAGTCATGAACTGATACCAGCAGCATGCACAGTTCCTTTACTTTGTCATGATATTGTACAAACTAATTAACTTTGACTAATAAGTTCATTGGGACACCACACGTTGACAGTGGCAGTGTGTATAAGTGGGAGATGTACAGTTGTGAACAAAAGTTTACATACACTTGTAAAGACCATGTGTATCATGGCAATCTTCAGTTTCTAATGACTCCTTTAACTCTGAATTTTCAATGATGGAATCACTAAAACCAATGTGTCTTTGTCAGAAACGATCAATCATGCATTTTGATTCTTTCATGGATTTATTGATGGTCTTCTGGAAATATGACTGCATCAAAATGTACATACAGAAATGTTAATATTTGGTTCAGCGTCCTCTGGCTATTCTCACCTGAACTGGGCCCTTTTGGTAGCTGTATATAAGCATCTGGCAAGCTTGGAGTTTGGAATGATTGTCTTTGTAGAACATCCAGCTACATCCAAAACCCACCCTTCTGTCTCATGATTTTAGAATGTCCTGAAGATTGCAGAGGTAATCCTCCTTCTCAATTATTCAGTATGCTTTGTGTAAAGCACCAGTTCCACTGGCACTAAAACAGCCCAAGAGTATAATGCTGCCACCATCATGCTTGACAGTAAGTTTGGTGTTTTGGGGGTTAAGACCCCACCTACTGTCCTCCCATCATATTTCTGGTCAAGGTGGCCAAATAGCTCAATTTTTGTTTCATCCAACCACAGAACTTTGCTCCAGAAGGCCTTTTATTTGTCCATGTGATCAGCAGTAAACTTCAGTCAAGCTTTAATGTGCTGTTTCTAGATGAAGAACTTCCTTCTTGCAGCTGTGGTGAGTGTAGAGAGAGTCAAAGACTACATATTTCCATGCACTCGAGATCAAGCAATGATGTAGACTTACATCTAAGCCATTTTAAAGCAGAAAGGGATTATTTTCATGGAAGAAAGATTGCAAATATCTAACTTTGATACTCAGATGAGTTTTAAGAGGTTAGAATGTTTAAAAGAATGTGTGGTCTTTAACTTTTGGAGATCAAGTCATCTTCTGCTCACTTAGCCTTGAGCAGTTACAGATGTTTTGCCCAAACTTTAACATGCCGCTGTACATTTTCAGATTTTCCATTACATCTGGGATGATGTGGAGTCAATCTTGCAGTAAATCTTCTCTTTCTCTTCTAGATAAACTTAGGGACAGCAGTATCCATGACATCTAATGGGAGACAAGCAGCTGAAGGGCAACGCCAGTCCTCTCAGGGCTCTGACCAATCTAATCAGCAGGCTACAGGCCAGGCTGTACCTCTTCATTCAAACGGGACCACTCATCATCAAGGACAGGGAACACCCAGAGTGATCCGGATCACACACCAGACCATGGAGCCTGTTGTCATGATGCAGATGAACATTAATGGTATGTGTGCTATTTTGTCATCACCAAGCTGACTATACATGCTTCATGTGTTCACGTGAAACTCTGTGACTGGTCTGAAACTGACAGTATCTTAATATTGATGAGTGTATCAGCTGAGAATGAACCATTTAAAAATTACAAATAAATTATTGTGGAAACTTAAAAGAATTACAAATGAAAAAGTGGTGATATATGTTCCATTTGGACAAATTAATATACAAAATGAACAACGTAAAAATACAGAAATAAATCCAAACATACTGTGTATGTTTGAGACCCTCTTAAAATTAGGTGTCACCCACAAGACTTAATGAACAAGTTGGATGTCTGATGATTTGCTATTCAAAAAAAGGCTTAGTTTTTTTTTTTTAAATATGGGCTCTGAGCTGTGTTGCATTTTCTTTCCAGCAGATGGCAATATTTGCTAAACCAGCACCCAGAGAGCAGGGCAGGCTTGTAGTTTCTGAGGCCTTTGTCATCCTCGCAAATGACAAAGGACACCCTCAGACTTGGGGCTTGTACTGTATGTCAGTGCAAAACCCAGTGATGGCAGTGAAAAAATCTCAGGGATCAGCGATGTCTGTAATGCTTTAGTTCTGAAACATAACTTAGCCATAGGGAAGACTCTCTAGCTTTAGAAATGTAACTATACAATTACAGTAATTATGCCAGTCAAAAGTTTTTAGTGTATTGGTTCTGTGATTTTATAAAATTGCAGAAGCCAAATTTCCAAATGTTCTCTCTACTGGATGATACAGTGATCTCCAACATGTCCTGTCACTTGATTAGGATACAATGATGGGACCTAAGGCAAGCATGATTTTATGAGTTAAAATGAGTTTGAAGTTACAGTTAGAATACGTATTTCGCTTTTAAAGCAGCAGTTGTAAGCAGCACTTTTTTGGTCTTATTAACTGTAGCACTATGCCTCCTGTACTCTCACTGTAAACCTGATGCATTCCTGCTATTGTTGATTTGAACAGGTGAGTCAGCTGCTGCTTCTCAGGGTCCAGGGCAGCCAAATGTTGCAGGTCCTGGGCAGCCAGGTGAGTGCTGCTATGTGATAAAGTCAGTTGTTGCTATCATATTAGCTGCCCTGTTCTTAACGATGCATTAATGTTTTTGAGCACATTGGCCAAAAAGAACTTCAAATGGACACACTCAAAGATAGGTTTTCAGACAAATCTCTATCTGTATCCAGGAGCAGCACCTGCCCACTACCCAGGACTTCCCCCTGAGTTCATGCAGGCCATTGTGCACCAGATGTCTCACCAAGCTGCTGCCATGGCTGCTGCAGCCTCAGCAGGCCACCCAGCACAGATGATGTCTGGCCCTGACTCAATGCCCAGCACTGAGGCAGCAGCTTCCCCACTTGCTCCCCGCCCTGCCCAGGGTAGGGTGGTCATCACCAGACCATCATTCTCCCCCCGCATCCCTCAGCCTGTGGCAACCAGGGGAACAACCATCAACCTGAGGGCTACAGTACCCACAGCTGGCCAGCAGCCAGGACAGGTAATACAAGCACAGAGTGGATAGAGACACCTGTGGCTTCAACCAGTGACTTTTTTCATCATAACATTTTTATGGTTTTATCAACAGATCAACCTGATGCTCACCACCAAAATTTCCTAGAGCTCATGTGACATTAATCACCTTATTTTATCCAGCTAACAGTTCAAAACACAGTTAAGACACTGAAAAGGAGCACAACAGACATCTTTATTATACCTAATATTAATAGATTATTCAGTTGTTTGTTTCTGTTGATCCTCTAATTAATAATCAAGCAATTGTTGCTTGACTGAGCTCTAGCTACATACAGGCTAATAGAAAGTTGTGCAGTAAGCATATAGCTGCTGGTTTATCTCTGCCTCCTTTTCCCCTCTGTGAGCAGGATGAACCTCTGGCTCCCTCGTCCCTTACCCAGATGATCAATGGTCTGGTCGGACAGCTTCTGATGCCAGGGCAGCCAGGTCAGTGTCCACTAATTATAACAGTTCATCGTTTTAACTGTAACACAGATAAAAGGTCAGACAGTAGTGGTGTAAATTGCTTCATACCATCACATAATCCATAGCCTTTATTCATAAATGGAACATACTCAGGCATTATCATGCTCGATCTCTTTCCCATATACAACCCCCAGTTATTGCTTGACCGACTTTGTACTTGGGTCATATGGGTCACACATGCACACAATCCATTTGTGGGGAAAAAAAAACTATTGAACTCAGAGTTGAGAATATCTCACCACAGAGTCATGTTTTCAGCATCAATCATGAAAAATGCTTTAGATTTTTTAAACCAAAGTAGTTTTCCTTAATTTCCATTCGGCATGACAGCATACAGATGCTTGAAACTTGCTTTAATTAAGTAATCTATTGCAGTGTCAGTAAGTCATTATTCTTATTAGTTAGCAGTCATTGTTGGTGCAAGTTGTAGTCTCTTCTTGCTTGGATACTTGGTTTGCTAGATTTCTGACATGACACAATTCTAGTGGCCACTGGGCTCCTGGGAACACTCAAAGCTGTAGAAATGGGCTCATACCTTTACCCTGTTCTGTGTCTCATCATGATGTCATCAGAGAGGTCTACAGAGAGTTCCTTGGACTTCATGGATCATACTTTTGTGAATGAGAGAATTTCGTTTTTCAGCCTAAGTTTTTTTCCAACGAGTTTTTAGTTTGTTATTATGGGTTATTGAGTGTAGATTAATGTCAAAAATATCACTTTCATCTGTTTGTGAAATCAGTGAATGAAATCTACACAGAATAACATTTGCTAACACTGAAGGGATTTAGACTATGTCTTGTTCACAGTTCACAAAAAATGTAAAGGATGCATATTAGGACTGTTTGTTTATGCTATATGTTCAGCACTCGATAAATCATTATTATTGTTTTTAAAACCGTCAGATATTGTTTTCAGTATTGCCCTAAAAACAGTTTTGGTCGTTCTATACTAATTTTGTTCTGTTGTTCTAAACCCTGCAGGTGATCCCCTGTCCATATCGTCTTCGACCCGCCCTCAGTCCTCCTACTCTACCTCCTCTTTATCTGAATCCTCCACCATGTCTTCTCCTCCTCCCTCTGCCAACACTTCTGGACAGACATCAACCCACACTACTAGTTCTACATCAATAAGCCAGCCAGCTGAGGGCAGTCCTGAGGCAAATGTAGCTCAGTTCTTGGCCTCTCTACTGGGAGGAGCAGCTGAGCCAAGGGCTCCTGACTCTGGAATGGCTCCCTCCATCACTGTGACGCTGCCAGGGGTGCCTGGCTTCTTCCAGGGCATGTCAGACTTCACACCTGTGAGTTCATATAGTGTTGCGGAATAACCAGAATATAGTGGCATGCAGAGTTGCTGTTGAGTGTTTGAGCATTCTTTTAAACTTCTAAACTGTAGCACAACTTTAAATATTGAAATGTTCTCAAGTTTATTCTGAAGCTTCAGCAGTCCTGGTGGTCTACTGGATACAATGCAAAATTAGCCAGACTTTCCCTCTTAGCAAAATGGTCTGTGCTAAGAATCATTCAAATCTGTTCTCAGTTCAGTTATTGCTCTTGAGTTTTCTCAAAATATCAGTGATTTTCACGTCTTTAGCACAACAGCTTATCTCTCCATACTGCATTTTTGTGATAACGTGGAACAACCTGTAAAAGTAGGGTTTCCTTTTATTAAGAATCACCTGGTAAACAAATGAACAACCCATGTTTGAGATTGAGAGAAACTGTCTACAAATAAAGAATTAAAAAGAAAAGGGAAGAAGTAAAACAACTAACAATGTTTGCAGAAAAGCACAATATTTATTTTACTGTGTCACGGGCATAAGAATGCAGTTGACTTTGTACATGTTAGATTTACAGTAGCTAATGCAGTGGGGTAAAATTGACAAAATAACTAGGATTAGGAGTTAGATCAATATATTTTCACATTTTAAAGCACCTGGTTACTATTACCTTCTAGTCCAGCTCAGACACAGCCCTATCCACCATCTGATTTTGTTCCTTTCAGACTATTGCAATGTTACAATTGGTTGAATGCAAAACCAGAAGTCAAATGATCAGATGCAGGGTTTAGTTTAAGTTCTGTCACCAGAAAACCTCTAGATGTGTAAAGGTTTGCAGTAAGTTGAGCAGAGCCAACATAACTGTTGTTTGTACCATTCAGTGATCAGTACGTGTTCTGTTTTTGGCCAGGCATCTGCTCCTGGCCCTGTTGCCTCAAGCCCTGCTCAGTCCACTGGTCCTGCACCACCTCAGACTGGCAGTAGTCTGGGTGGAAATTCTCTGAGCCCGGAGCTGTTCACTGGCATTGTGCAGGGAGTGCTGTCCACCATGATGAGTGCTTTGGGGGCACAGCAGGGCAATGGAGAGAGCATTGCCCAGTTCATCCAGAGACTGTCTCAGACCAGCAACCTTTTTGCTCCTGGCTCTGGAGATGCTGTGGGTAAGTCCTATAACTGCAGAAGGACTGTAAATACAGCTATTAGTCAGCACTAACCCCATAGTTATTATTTTGATTTAATGTAATGTAATTTGGCAAAACAGTGGCAACATATCACCATTTTCAGAACAAATTCTAAATTGAGTTTACCATTGACAGTTCACATTGATTACTGTGATTGTTGTTGTTATGATAAATAGGGATGCAAATTTGAAACAATTTTCTTAACAGACAGTTGACAGCATTATAAATTGATAGTAATAATTAATGCACAGTGGACATTATTCCACATGCTGATACATTTTTTTCACCGTAAACAGATGAATTTTGTGGCTAAAATGACTTTTTTCCCGAGCAGTCATTCATCAATAGGAAGTTAGAACACTATCTGAGTAGATTCCAGCTTCTATTGAGAATGTAAGCTCTGTCCGGAAGCCTCTGATCACCTCAGAAGGCTTTGTTATAGTGGCCCATTGCTAGTTAAACTCCCGTCAAGCTCTCTATTTTCCAACATGGAACGGCTTGTAGTCGGAGCAACCGCCTCCTCAGACCACTACAGTATTAAACACAAACAA
Organism: Dascyllus trimaculatus; assembly: GCA_024666655.1. NCBI lineage: Eukaryota > Metazoa > Chordata > Actinopteri > Pomacentridae > Dascyllus > Dascyllus trimaculatus. The sequence goes on along the minus strand of CM045461.1, from coordinate 32,028,040 downwards.
GCTGCTGTCCTCCATCTCACTAAACAGTAGGAGGCTTCATCTGGTGGTGCAACCATGTACTACTGCAAACTTACAATATACAAAAATACATATAAAATATATTTTCTGACATGCATGTCTCTCCTCTGCCTTATTGGTTAACATAGTTTTAAGAGCAATCAACTGCTAATCATAAACATCTCTAGTAAAGAAATGCCTTTCATCCCGGCAGGGTTTTTTGGGGACCTGCTGTCCCTGGTGTGTCAGAGTTTCTCCATGGTGGACATGGTGCTGTTGCTTCATGGGAATGCCCAACCTCTGAGCCGCATCCAGCCCCAGCTCACTGACTTCTTCACTGAACACTATCTCCAAGGTCAAGAGCCCACCGATGCCAACATAGCTGTAAGTATAGTGGAGATACTTGACTGACTGATTGATTGTGTCGCTTGATTCTTTTTTGATAAGGTGGAATGGCATCAAGGACGGTTTTCTTTAGCATTTTTTAACCATTGGTATTGTTACAATCCAGCTTTCTAGGGTGAGCTAGGAAGGTTTTAGAGCACTTCCTGCTTCTATCTGCTCATAAACTTTATGGAGCCGCCGATTTCTTTTTCCAGCAGGACTTGGCACCTGTCCACAGTGGTTTGCTGACCATGTTATTGTGGTGCTTGATTGGCTTCCTGCCTGTTTTCCTACTGGTTATGGAAAAAGTTTCATTTTTCAAGCATGGCTGATTGTCTGCAGTGAGCTAGCCTGTGTAGACGAAACCTGCCCCTAAATTGGTACTGCAGATTGCAGGCTGTATGTGTGTGTGTGAGAGAGGGACATAGGAGGAAGTACTTGTAGCAGGTAGAAGGGAAAGCAGTGAAGCCAAAGCATGGTGAGCGTGAATGATACAGCGGCAGCCACAGCGAGCTAGGTATGACGCTAAGCTAAGTGAGTTAGCGAGCATGACTATTCGGATCTCAAAATTATTGTTCGGACCACCACAACGACTAAATATTCGGATATTCAGATATTTTGGTCCAGTCCCACAACTGGCAAGACCAAAGTTATCCGTGTGTATTAATTTGCGATTAATCGCAAGTTAACTATGACATTCATGCGATTAATGACGATTAAATATTGAAATCGAGTGACAGCACTATTTGATATGCAAATTACATATAAATGATATACAAATGAAGCGCTCCTTGCCCCTCCCCTTCAGGCGAAGAAGAGACAGGAAGTTGTCATTAACATAACTTTGAAACATCATAAAAAAAACTTTGAATGTAATAAAATTATTTGTCTTTAAAAGCACAGACATGAAGAAAAACCCTAAAAATTGTATTTTCATTTTCAGTTACAATTTCTTTTTTTTTCGATGACATTTTATTTTCAAGGACAAGTTTTTTTATTTCAATGACAACTTATACTGTCTCTGTTTCAGTTCCATAGACTTCACCTGTTGGGCAGTGATTATGATTATCAAATTATGTTTGTCTCTTTTTTACATTAAAAGGTTTTGAATTGGTTTTACGACAAACTTGAATAAGTTTAGAAAATGTGAAATCTTTAAGAACTCACCGGTCAACTTACAAATGAATACATTCTTCAGGCATTGTATGTGAGCTGTTAGCTATTAGTTGTTGTGTTTTTTGGTCAAGTTTCCTGTCCAGTTTTCCACACTTCCTGTCTCATGGCACCATGATGTGACATCTTGTTAATTTTCTACATGGGAGCAAAGCTTCTGATCTGTTCATGTGTGATTATATTTTCCACAATACAGACATTAACACATTGTCTTCTCTGCAGACAGCTGCTGAAGACCTTATCAATGGACTGGAGGAGTACATAGCTGAGAGTTTTGTAAGTGCGGCTTCTTTCATACACAAACATACCCAAGCTGCGTCATTTCACTGCGCATTTGCACCAATGTACTATGTTGTATGTGTTGTGTCTTTAGGCCACAGTGACAGTGCGTGAGGGAGTGGATATCGTTCAGACCAACTTATCTTTCCTCAGACAGCAGTTCACTCAGATGGCCTCACATATCCTGCGCTGCAGTGGTAAGTTCATTTAGAGTGTCTTACCAGAGTAAACTGATTATCAATCTTCCTCTGCTGCTCGGATGCAGCGGAAAGTTTTAATATTCTAGTCTCCTCTGTGACGGAGCAGTCATCACTTTCCTAGCATGGCTGATGGCACAGTAATCCTGAAGGTGATGGTCTGAGCAATTGGTAGATTTTATGTAAACATCTTTTTTTAATGTAATCAGATTTTTTCCGGGGAGAAAGTAGTAACAGTGACAGGGAAACTACAGCTTTGAAACAATGAACAAAGGGAGAGGCCTTCAACCCCAATATTATAAAGGACAGTAAAAACCGCTTGGTCCCCTGCACAGTGCTAGAAGTTATTGCAGAGAGTGCACAGACAAATGACAACTCATTTTGCACTACAGAGTGAGATGGTCAAAGTTTAAGATGCATTATGACAAAGTAGTATGTCCTGGTTGTATGCATGTTGCATGAAACGGTACCTATTTTCTGATAGCAGCTGTAGTATGCAATTAAAGCTTTTAAAAAAGTATGTGGTTTGGAATGCAACCCTAGATTTTACTTTGTTAACATGTTCATATGGTGCTTTCTTATATGCTTGAAGATACATGATGCATGAAATAAGCAGTCAGCATCTTGGTTGAGCATTTCCACTTGAAACTGCAGCGTACCAATGACAGTCTCAAAACATAGATTAACACGGTCAGCAGTTTATATGTAAGAAACCTAAGGAACAAATCCTGTCATCTTGCAGACTGGAGCTTTTAAATCATTATTCTTTTTCAAAATTGGTTTCTGGTTTGAGCATACAATTGAGGCCAAAATTATTAGCCCCCCAGGAATTAAGGAACATTTTCCTAAAATTCTGCCCAGCATTGAGTTTTACTTAAGGGACTCCCAACAGGGCACTTGAACACATTATTGATAGGGACTACTCCCACTCACAATGTCAAAGACAAAGAAAATCAGTCTTGAGCTCAGAAAGAACATAGTGGAGGATCATAATGAGGGGGAAGGTTATACTACCATTTCCAAGCATTTGACAGTGTCTACAACAGCCGTATGTTGCATCATTGCTAAATACAAGGAGACGATTTCTATAAGAAACTAGCCTGGGCGTGGTCGAAAGCACAAGATTTCAAGAGCGCTGAAGAGGAAAATAGTCAGAGATGTCAGCAAGAAGCCCTGGACATGTGCCAAGATGATTGTTGCTGAACTGGCCTCTTCTGGAGTTGGTGTTTCAAGGAACAAAGTTGTTAGTGCTCTTCATCATGGTGGGCTTCAGGGCCATCATCTCAAAAGAATCCCCTTACTCAAAGAGCAGCATTTTAGAGCCAGACTGAGGTTTACCTGTGAACATTTGAAAGGTAAAGATGGGCTTTGGAAGTCTGTCCTTTGGTCTGATGAGACTAAACTGGAACTGTTAGGGCACATGGATGTTGCTTATGTCTGTCGAACAAAGGGAGAGGCCTTCAACCCTAAGAACACTGTTCCCACAGTAAAACATGGTGGGGGAAGCATCATGCTGTGGGGCTGTTTTGCAGCCTCAGGTACAGGGAGCCTTGTGCATCATGACATCATGAAGAAAGGAAATTATGTTGGCATTTAGAGGGATAATATGAAGAAATCTGCTCTTAGTCTAGGCTTAGGTTGTCACTGGGCCTTCCAACAAGACAATGACCCAAAGCATATGCCAAAATTGGTCCAACAGTTCTTAAAGGACACCAGAACCAAAGTCCTGGAGTGGCCCGCACAGAACACAGACCGTAATCCTATTGCGAATCTGTGGTAGGTGCTCAAAGTAAATGTTCATGCTCAGAAACCATGCAATATAGATCAGCTGGAACAATCTGCATTGGAAGAATGGGCCAAAATCCCTCAAGAGACATGTGCCAACCTTGTAAAGAACTACTCTAAGAGGTTGCTGTCAGTTGTGGCTCAGAAAGGTTACACTGTTGACTGTTAATGGCCAGGGGGCTAATAATGTTGGCCGTATCATTTTTGCCTTACTTGTTTCAGCTCATTGCATCAATAAAATATCCCAATCAAACTTAGTGAACATTTTGGGTTTTGTCTGATTTCACAAGGGGGCTAATAATTTTGGCCTCAGCTCTATATGGCTGGATTTTGTTTATTTGATCAGAGTTGTAGGTCAGCTGGTGAGCACGAAATGCAGCAAACGGGGATGGTTGAGTGGAGAGAGAAGTGGTAATTTCACAAATCAGCACATTCTCGAGAAAGAGACTCTATATAGTTGGATTTTTTTCCTGAAAAAAGCTTCTATACACTGATCTGTTTTTAGGGGTTTAATCAATGACTGGAAAGGGACACAGAACCCAACCCTTCTGGCTAAATGCATAACGCCACTAGTAGCCTTAGTCAACCCTAGACTTCTAGCTGTAGATATCGTGGGTGAGCTCCAGTTCGCTGCCTCCTAGCTGAAGCCTTGCAAGAAAAACAAGGGCACACACACAAATAGGTATAAGTATCCTTTAAGATACCAACAATAATTAACCCAAATAACCAATAACCACAGAAATTCAACAATCATGAGGTGTCTGTAATGTGTGGATGAATCTAAGTATGGTGTTTTGTACGCTATATGGTGCAGCACACCAAAATGACAAAGGGAATGGCAAGAGAAAGATGGCCCGCAAAGGTGGAGTCTTTTATATACTTTAAAGATTTTGCAGTTTTGAGACCACAAGCCTCCAAATTACCTGCAAGAGTAAAACACTGCAGTGTAAAACAGGCAGACCGACAGAGTGGGAGGGCTGTGACAACTTATTGTAAGTTATGTGAAAAATAGATTTTTCAGACAGAAACCATGTGAATGCTGCTGTGTTCTGTAAGACCACGATTACGTGAAGGTGAAGATGTAAGCAGATTTGTGATTTGTGATTTTCATCCTGCAGATCACACATTTGGCCCCCGTTTGCTGTTGCTGTGCACTCAGGGACTGTTTGAGTGTCTGGCCTTAAACCTGCACTGCCTTGGAGGAGAACAGAGAGCACTAATTGCTGTCATCAACCACCGCATTGTTAGTATACATCACTTATAACAATGGCATCATGCTTTACTCATGTGATAACAGTTGGTAGCGCTGTGTAACTGTGTGATTCTGTGTTTGTGCAGAGGAGGATGTCAGCAGAAGTCAATCCCAGTCTGGTCAACTGGCTAACCAGCATGATGTCTACACGGCTGCATGTCATTCTGGAACACAACCCAGTTACTGAGGACCAAATCCAACACTACATCATCTATACACATGTAATTAACACAGTCAGTGAGCAGTAACACCTACTGTAACTGGACACAATGCAGGTTCTAATATTTAGGCCCAGATTCAGGTAAGAAATCCATATTGTCAGTGGAAAACTGCACTTTTTTTATTTCAGGGTGAGTCGAACCAGAGAGCAGAGTCTGAGATGCAATCAGAGAGTCTAAGTGTCCAAGTGAGTTTGTTTTTTACCATTTCTCTTTCTCATTTTTACCAGCCATGCATCTTCGTAAAGGATCAATTTGGTATTGTGTCTTAACAGATCTATTTTCCAAGTGCATTTTTCACTGTGTCAGTTGATTCATTTCAGTTTGTAAACTTGCATCAGATGCATCACAGCAGCCGATAAGAGAGCAGTCACTCTGCTTATTGGTCAGATCTGTCTGGGGCAGGAGCAAGAACGTTAGTAAAAGAAAGAAAGTCCTGTGTTCTATACAAGTGAGTCTGTCTGTGAGAGAAACAGTGTTAGTGACACCTTAACTTTGCTAAGCCAGTTCAGTCTGTTGCACATATTGGTCTAATTTGGAGTAAAAATTATCTAGCTTGTTTGTGTGTTTTTAAACCAATCACAGTTGACTTGGACAGAGCTGAGGGAAGGATGCAGCCTCTGTGACAGAAGTTATGTAGTTCAATTTTGCACAATATAGCTGATATCTGGGTTGGATCAAAGTATGTGCCTCTCATGTCAACGTTCATTGGTTCCTCTTGAAGTCGTAAATCTCAAAAAACACCTTGTGAATATAGATCAGTGTAGTTTTTATTAGCAGGCAGTAGTACATTGGTTGTTTTCAGTGTTGGCTTCATCCACATTGTGTGTTTTAATGAGTATTTTCTCAGTACAGTTTGTCAGGCCGAGTCCAAATAAACAACAGTGTGTGTTTATATTAAGAAAGGAGCATGTCACCCAGTGCAGCAATGTGCTTCACTGATGTGTTTTATTAGGTTTTGACCAACAATGGACCTCCATGGCACAGTGATATGGAGCATCAGGCTTTGATACAGATTATACTTGTTAATCAAATATGTTTATTGTTAGTTTAACTGTGTAGACAAGAAATACAAAATATCTCCAGACCTACAATTTAAGATGGTTGAAGCCTGAAGGCTTTCTTTCTAAAATTGTTTTGGAGGGCTGCATTAACAAATCGGCTGTGCAAACATGGAAACGGGGATAGACAGTCCATTACAATTAACCAGATTTATTTTAGATTTAGTCTAGTTAAGTGTTTCAACATTACTGTCACTTTGTGCAGCTCGAGGATGCACTCTAGCTCTGGTATATGCTGATTTTAGCTGCTCCTTTATGTCACATTACAGTTTTAGTCACACAGATTATGACGATAAGGTAAGATGACATTCAGAGGTATAACAGAAAAGGTCATTGGTGGAACACTGAGCCCTTCAAATGTTTGAGGGCCTCTCTCTGTTAGATTCACCAACTCATACAGCACAGTTTATATCCTTAATGAACAAGTGTTCTTAGTGTATTCAGAATGAAGCTCATGTGATCCCTCAAACCCTCTGTCAGATGGAGGACAGCTCCTCGCCAGCTGCAGCCACCACAGCAGAGGAGGCCATGGCTTCATCAGGTGATACTGGAAAGAGGGGAGCGCCTCCTGGAGACACCACCTCATCAAGGGACACGCAGTGTCCTGCTGGGACCCCTAAGGGACCAGAGGAAGCAGCCCCTGAGATGGAGCCTTGGGCAGCAGCTGTTCCACCTGTAAGGAGTGAGGTTTTCTCAGAAGTAACATGGTTCTAATGCTAATGGTAGTCCTCCACTGTGGCAATCACAAAGCTTGGAAATGAAACTACTCTGTTGATCTGACCAGAACTGTTAATATTTGAACTGTGACCTGCCCTGTAACTGGAATCAAACAGCTGACTGCTGGCATATAAGACTGAGCATTGCAGGATACAGCTACAACTTCCCATTGTTCATTTACCGTCCCTCTTACTATCTTGTTTTTTTCCACACCTTCCCATCTTTGTAATTTTTTACATACACTGAATTAGCAGTTATAGGAAACGTGTGTTTTTTGGAATGTATTAATTGTTGAACAAATATAATACTCTCAGTCAAGCTGAAATGGTGTTGAACCTATAACCTAAATGTTTAACAAAGGAAAACTGAGTCTTGTCTTTCCTAGGGTAGCGTTAAAGTGTGCACAATTATCATGCAATTATTAGTGTGAAAAATTGTTAGGCAACTTAATTTTTCATAATATTTTTCAACTCGTGTATTCTCAATTTTTAGGTTAAGTATGACAAATAGGATACATAAAATGACATTAACAATCTGTCCTTTCAAAAATACTTAGTGCCCAATATGGCCACCTAATTTTTTCTAAGTGTAATATAAGCCTTCCAACTGTGGAGTCTGCCAGTTTCTCAGTCTGCTGAGAAACTGGCTTTCAAGTACTTGCTCCACTTGAGGTAATGCCTTAATGGTTTAACTACTTTAAAAGAGCGACATCCATCTGAAAGGTGTTTTACAATTTTGGAGTTTTAGTGCTAGTTAAATTTTTTGTTTGACTCGTTTCACCTTAGGTAGTGAAGCTGCCTAGTAATAATGCACACAGAGTGTATTTAAATTCACTGCTTCATGACTGTATAATAATGTCTTGGCAGGAATGGGTTCCCATCATCAGACATGACATGCTGTCTCAGAGGAAGATCAAAGCCCAGCCACCGCTGTCGGATGCCTACTTGCATGGAATGCCTGCCAAGAGGAGGAAGGTGAGCAGTGCTGTTTGTACAGTGCCATGCAAAAGTATTTGCCCCCCCCCACCCCTACAGAAATCTTCTGTTTTGGCATTTTTGTCACACTTAAATGTTTCAAATCATCAAACTAATTTTAATGTAAGACAAAGATAACCCACGAAAACACTGAATGCAGTTCTTAGATGATGATTTTTATTTTAAAGTGGTAGGATTGGGGTTTGAGGCTGCTTTGCTTCCACAGGACCTGGACGACAAACTACTGACCAAAAAGAACAAAGACTTGTCAAATATAATTCTAAATTTGAAGATCATGACGTTCCTGTAACATGAAAATAAAACATGTTTAATTTTTTTGTCGCTCAAATTATGCGCCACAACCACCAGCACGCAGTCGCCATCCCCGACACTTATATGAACATGAAGAAATATGCATTTGGAGTCCTGTCAATCGTTGGATCCACATGTGAGCAGGTCTTCTCCAGCATGAGCTATAATAAAAACAAATGCCTCACGCCTCACAGACGACAGTTTACAATCCTATGTCAGGATGAAGGTGACGTCTTACAGCCCTGATGTGCAGACGCTGGGCGCTGAGGTTCAGGGGCAAACATCACATGAACCAAGTAAAATAAATATTTTAACTTGCTATTATTGTTGTAAATATATATTTTACATTATTCAGTGAAATACTGTTTTTTTATTCAAGTTGACAGCTGACTGCACACTTCAGTACACGATTAAAGGATGACGGCACACAGAAGCAGGTGGCAAGTTCTGCTTTTTATTCCATAAATACAAGGAGGACTCAATACAACTGTGTTGTTTACTGTTTATTTATAAGGCCTTTCTTCACAAATTAACTGTTTATTTAACGAACTACTTTACTTTTTACTTTTAAGTCATTCAGTTACTCCACTCGTGCTGACAATGCCTTGGCTCTTAATTTTCCTAATGTTAGAACTGATGTAGGAAAAATTGCCTTTGAGTATTTGGCACCATTCAAATGGAATATTCTTCTGTCACAGCTCCAGCTGGATGCCTTGATCCCCTTTAATCACTTCAAGCATATTATCATGGATTCCATGTACTCTGAATGTACTTTTTGAAATTGTATTACAGCTTTATGTTTACACCTTGTATATATATTGTGTTGATGGATTATTTGTAGTCATGGTGTCATTGGAAAAGACAGCTTGCTCTCAACTGGCCCTCCCTGAATAAATATAGGTAAAGAAATAAAGAACCCCTTTGTGTTAAAATGAAAGCACCTGTTTAGGGCGTGGTGCAGAAAAGACAAATACCCTGACTGAAGAGTTATTTTCCCATACCGGTTGCTGAAGTAGCATAAAGGTACAAAAGGATATGTGTGGTGTTATCTTTATTTTAGATGTCAAAGGGGTTTTGTGGCTCCCAGTGTCTACTTTTCTGTGGGAAACAGGTCCAAATGGCTCTTTGAGTGCTTAAGGTTGCCGACCCCTGGATTAGACAGACAGAATAGATTTGTTGGAAGACAGAAACAAGCTAACAGTTTTCACCTGTAAGTGTTCCAGGTGCTAACCTAGGCTAAATAGGTCCTAGACCTGTCTCTGTCTTTCTTCTGTGTATAAAGGCAATCCTGTATATTTCCTTAAATGTCAAACTGTTCTTCCAAAAAAAGTCTGAAAATAGTGTCTGTATCCTTAGACAAGCCAGTGTGAAGGACCACACCTGTCCCTGTCAGATGCAGTTAGTCGAGCTGCTCGAGCTGCTGGAGTTCTGCCTGTCACTGCCCCAAACAGCCTGCAGGGAGAGCTGGAGAGGCCAGAGGTGCAGGAAGCGTACGCTAAACAGGTAATATGCTGTTGCAGAACTAAGCCAGGACAGTGTGATATTAGTCTTCTTCAGCGACCTTGTTGATTGTTATCTTATTTCAAACATTGCCTGAGATTTCGAATAAAAGGATTCTGCACAAACTGAAAAAACTAAAAGGGACTAAAATTTTCTGACCAGTTATCATTAAACTAACAAAAAAACCAGGCTAAGAAACTGGACTAAGTGACATCTTCTGTCTGTCTGTCTACCAGTCCACTCTGATCCCTCTCAGTGCTGTCACAGCGCTGAGAATTACTGCATGACCTGAGTCTCTTTAGATCAAAACAATATTATCATAATCACAATCTCAGATCACAGTCGTATTTGGTGGCTCTAATATCAAGACCATTTGCTTCACTGATTTTAAGGTATGTTTCATTCTGTCTGTCTATCCTCCTGCCAGGTAAAGAGTGACATCAAAGAACGAGTGAGAGACAATCCAGACTACAACGCCCAGAGATTCCCCAACACACACCAAGCTTTCTCAACAGAAGACTCCTAATTCTGTGAAGCCCTGTGCCATGGAGGAGTGGTACTAGTCTAGAACAGGAAACACTCTAAACATACACCTTGTAGTATGGGACTCTGGCACGTTTGTTGTGGTAACATCCCATTGTGGAAATGGGCTGATAGGATGACAGCTGCTAACTTCACTGAACGATTCCTCCTTTCCTGCTTCAGTGTGACATGACCTGCTGTACTGAAGTCAGAACGGGAAAACTGTGGACCCTCAATGGCACTTAGTTTAAGGTTACTTGAATCACGTCATGTTTAAAACATTTCCTTGCTCTTTGACACATCTGAGAAAATATTGATGGAATCAGTGAAGTGTCAGGGTACTAGTCATAAGAACAAATCTAATAGGTCAGTGAGGACAGGTCCACAAGATAAAAATGACCTGACTTGATTTCTGAACTAATCCTCTTAGATAGTTCTGAAGCAGTCCAAGCGTCATACACATGTGGACACAACTGTTGGTACTCTTCCATTAAAGAGAGAAAAACCCACAGTGAAATAACCTGCAACTGACAAAAGTAATAATAAATAAAAAAAATACTGAAAATGAACTCATGAAAGTCAGACATTGCTTTCGAATTGTGGTTCAACAGAATCTTTTTGAAAAACTAACTAGTGAAACTGGCCTGGACTAAAATGATGGTATCCCTAGAAAAGACTGAAACTAATTTGACCATAGGGACATGTTCAACTAATGTGTCTCCTGTAATTAGCATCACAGGTGTCTTCAAACTTGTGATCAATCAGTCTGTATATTTAAAGGGTGAAAAGTAGTGACTGCTGTTTGGTATCAAGGTGTGTACCACACTGAACATGGTAGCACAGAAAGCTGAGGAGAGAGTTGTCTCAGGAGATTAGAAAGAAAACTATAGACAAGCATGTTAAAGGTAAAGGCTACAAGACCATCTCCAAGCAGCTTGATGTTCTGTGACTACAGTTGCACATAGTCCACAGTCCACGGGACTGTAGCCAACCTCCCTGGATGTGGCCGCAAGAGGAAAATTGATGACAAATTGAAGAGAGAGATAATACGAATGGTTACCAAAGACCCCAGAACAACTTCCAAAGAGATTAGAGGTGAACTCCAAGGTCAAGGTACATCAGTGTCAGATCATACCATCCGTCACCATTTGATCCAAAGTGGACTTAATGGAAGACAATCAAGGAGGACACCACTGTTGAAAGCAAATCATAAAAAAGCAATTGCCAAAATGCATATTGACAAGCCACAATGCCTCTGGGAGAATGTATTTTGGACAGATGAGACAAAACTGGAGCTTTTTCAGGGCTACACCATCGCTCAGTTGTTAGCACTGTTGTGTAACAGCTAGTAGATCCCTGGTTCGCGTCCCAGTTAGGATGCCTAGGGTCTTTCTGTGTGGAGTTTAATGTTCTCCCTGTGCAGCGTGGGTTTTCACAGGGTACTCCGGCTTCCTCCCACAGTCCAAAAACATGCTGAGGGTAACTGGTGATTCTAAATTGTCCGTAGGTGTGAATGAGAGTGTGCTTGGTTATCTGTCTCTGTGTAGCCCTGGGATAGACTGGAGACCTGTCCAGGGTGAACCCTGCCGTCGCCCGAGTCGACTGGGATAGGCTCCAGCCCCCCTGTGACCCTACAGAGGATTAAGCGGTTTATAGATAATGGATGGATGAAGGCTAGGTTATGTTCTGTGGCTGCTTTGCTGCATCTGGCGCAGGTTGTCTTAAATCTGTGCAGGGTACAATGAAATCTCAAGACCATCAAGGCATTCTGGAGTCTAATGTGCTGCCCAGTGTCAGAAAGCTTGGTCTCAGTGACAGGTCATGGGTCCTCCAACAGGGTAATGACCCAAAACACACAACTAACAACACCCAAGAATGGCTAAGAACAAAACATTGGACTGTTCTGCAGTGGCCTTCTATGAGCCCTCATCTAAATCTTATTGAACATCTGTGGAGGGAGCTGAAACACGCAGTCTGGAGAAGAAACCCTTCAAACCTGAGACAGCTGGAGTAGTTTGCTCACAAGGAGTGGGCCAAAATACCTGTGGACAGGAGCAGAAGTCTGATTGAGAGTTACAGAAATGTCTTGATTACAGTGACTGTCTCAAAAGGTTGTGATACAAAATATTAATTCAAAAGCAATGTCTGATTTTCATGAGTTAATTTTCAGTAATTTTTTATTACTTTTGTCATTTTCAAGTTATTTCAGTGGCCATTGTGGGTTTATCTTTCTTTAAAGGAAGGGTACCAACAACTTCGTCCACATGTGTAGCTGGATATACTGTGTAGTATTAGGACCACTGTTAGAAAGAAGACATGATAATTCAGTTAAAATGTGTTGAGAAAAAGTTGTAATATGAGAATAAATTAAAATGTTATGAGAAACATGAGAGTACAGATGTAATGTCACAAAAAGATGTCATGTTATAATGATAGAAAAAATCTTAATATTGTGAGAATAAAATCTTAAAAGTTGTTGCGACGATGAGAATATCAGGAGGAAAACAACGACAACAGAGTTATAAAGTTGCAAAGAAAAAAGTTGTAATATTATTAGATAGACTTTATTTATTTGTCTTGTAGTAAACACTGCAAACACTCAGACATGAAAATAGTAGCTAAACATAAATGTATGGACTGTTAAGAAATGCTAAAACATGCACATGCAATATAATCTACCCAGTGTATTAACATGACGTTTGATGTTCTGTCACTGTTACCCTTGTCAGTCTTTTCCTCATAAAATTATGAGTTAGGCTATGTTTGACTCCTTACTGGCAACAGCCGTCATGAAGGCATGATGTTTTTGGGTTGTCCATACATTCATCTGTCCGCCCCATTCTTGCAGTATCTCAGGTATGTCTTGATCCAAGTCAGCCCCCTCAAAACTTTGGAGCAAGAACGTTAGTTTGTGAGCCCTCTTGTGGACTCCCCAATGAACTGACTCGGTTGTGGTGGTCAGAGGTTAACAGTCACGCTTTAACCATAACTCAAGGATTCATAGACCAATTATGACGAAATTTCACACGCATGTCTAACAAGATAAAATGATACAGTGATGAAATTTTATATCCCAAAGATCAAATGTTAGATCTGGACAGACATGGATGTAAACTGCACTGGTGCTTGTCCACATAACCGAGGCATACGACAGCGAGGGGTTTGACATACTCTAACTTTATTTTTAAAATCTGATGTTTTAGTCCAAACAGTGTTCCTGACACAACGTCATACTGAGCAGCTGTATCCTGTGTTGCAGTTCTAATACTTTCATATGTACTCGTGCATCTCCAAAATTATAACAATGTGAAAAAGTTAATTTCTTTGCCATTTAATTCAAGAAGGAAAACTTTCATATATTCTATATTCATTACATGTGAATTCAAATATTTCAAGCCTTTTCAGCTTTAATTTTAATGATTATGGCTTATAGCTCTTCACAATCACTACAGAAATGTCCGTCTTCTGAAAAATATGTTAATTTATACATTAAATACTTGGGACTCCTTTACCATGGATTACTGCATCACTGGTGCGTGCAATGGAGGAGATCAGTCTGTGGCCCTGCTGAGGTGGTACTGAAGCCCAGTTTGCTTTGATAGCAGTCTTCAGCTCGTCTGTCTCTGTGGGTCCTTTGTTCTCATCTTCCTCTTGACAATATCCCATATGGGGCTCGAGGTCAGGTGAATCAGCTGGTGAGCACAGCACTATCATGGTCAGCACACCATCTGGTAGAAGTTTTGGGGCTGTGGGCAGGAGCTACAGTAAGTCCTGCTGACTTCTACCTCGCACTAAAGCCTGTCAGCAAATGAAAACATGAAGTGCTCTAAAATCTCCTGAGTGTAAAATGCTTTTTATCGCTACTGAAGAACAAAAATGTAAAAACAAGTGACATTATTTCTCCTACAAAGGGATAATAAAACTTGAGGAGTAGTGCTGCACAATGTAAACTCCATTATTTGGTTTATTAGTCAGTCTGAAGTCAGCAGTAATAATAATAATAATAATTAAAGCTGCAAGCAGCGTCGGACGGGCTCTCGCTTCTCAACGCACTGCTCTCCACAGGACCTTTTCTAGGGGGCGCCGTAGAGCCGACTGGAATTTCGACTGTGCAAATCTGTTGGTCTTGGGATACTATATGTATGTACCAATTTTAATGTTTGTAGGATTAATCAGTGATTTTATATGAGAATTTAAATATTTGTAGGGGGCGCTGTGGAGCCGTTTGACCACGTCCATTCCTGAATTGTATATTGAACGTTAGCTTTTGAGATTAATGAGGATTTGTGTGGATTTGGTAATTTCACGTGGATCCCTTCACCTCCAAAACCCATTTCGTTCCACATGGCGAATTTGTTCAAAATGGCCGCCATGCCCCGCCCACACCGTGTGACGTAGCCACGAGATTTTAATAACTTTTCATCTTGGAGGGGTATAGATGCCACACAGCGAATTTGGTGAAGATCAGATAAAAATCCTGGAAGGAGTATGTTGAATTCCAATGCCTGCGCACCACGTGTTCCAGGGGACACCGTTTAGCTTTTTTGTTCAAAATGGCCGCCATGCCACGCTCACACCATGTGACGCAGCCACAAGATTTTAATAACTTTTCATCCTAGAGGGGTTTAGATGCCACACACCGAATTTGGTGAAGATGGGACAAAAATCCTGGGAGGAGTTCGTTAAATTCCAATGCCTGCGCACAACGTGTTCCATTGTACAATGGTAAGCTTTTTTGTTCAAAATGGCCGCCATGCCACACCCACACCGTGTGACATATCCACGAGATTTTAATAACTTTTCATCCTGGAGGGGTTTAGATGCCACACAGCCAATTTGGTGAAGACTGGACAAAAATCCTGGGAGGAGTTGGTTAAATTCCAATGCCTGCACACCACGTGTTCCAGGGGGCGCCGTTAAGCTTTTTTGTTCAAAATGGCCGCCATGCCACGCCCACACCATGTGACACAGCCACAAGATTTTGATAACTTTTCATCCTAGAGGGGTTTAGATGCCACACACCGAATTTGGTGAAGATGGGACAAAAATCCTGGGAGGAGTTCGTTAAATTCCAATGCCTGCGCACAGCGTTTTCTAGGGGGCACCATTGAGATTTTTTGTTCAAAATGGCCGCCATGCCACGCCCACACCATGTGACGTATCCGCGAGATTTTAATAACTTTTCAACCTGGAGGGGTCTAGATGCCACACAGCAAATTTGGTGAAGATCGGATAAAAATCCTGGGAGGAGTTTGTTAAATTCCAATGCCTGCGCACAACGTGTTCCATTGTACAATTTTAAGCTTTTTTGTTCAAAATGGCCCCCATGCCATGCCCACACCGTGTGACGCAGCCACAAGATTTTAATAACTTTTCATCCTGGAGGTATATAAATGCCACACAGCGAATTTGGTAAAGATCGGACAAAAATCCTGGGAGGAGTTCGTTAAATTCCAATGCCTGCACACGACATGCTGTAGGGGGCGCGGCCGAGCTTTTTTGTTCAAAATGGCCACCATGCCACGCCCACACCGTGTGACGCAGCCACAAGATTTTAATAACTTTTCATACTGGAGCGGTGTAGATGCCACACAGCGAATTTGGTGAAAATCGGATAAAAATCCTGGGAGGAGTTTGTTAAATTCCAATGCCTGCGCACCACGTGTTCTAGTTGGCGCTGTTTAGCTTTTTTGTTCAAAATGGCCGCCATGCCATGCCCACACCGTGTGACGCAACCACAAGATTTTAATAACTTTTCATCCTGGAGGGGTCTAGATGCCACACAGCCAATTTGGTGAAGATCGGATAAAAATCTGTGGAGGAGTTTGTTAAATTCCAATGCCTGCGCACCACATGCTGTAGGGGGCGCGGCTGAGCTTTTTTGTTCAAAATGGCCGCCATGCCACGCCCACACCGTGTGACGCAGCCACAAGATTTTAATAACTTTTCATACTGGAGCGGTGTAGATGCAACACAGGGAATTTGGTGAAAATCGGATAAAAATCCTGGGAGGAGTTTGTTAAATTCCAATGCCTGCGCACCACGTGTTCCAGTTGGCGCTGTTTAGCTTTTTTGTTCAAAATGGCCGCCATGCCACACCCACACCGTGTGACGCAGCCACAAGATTTTAATAACTTTTCATCCTAGAGGGGTTTAGATGCCCCACAGCAAATTTGGTGAAGATCGGCCAAAAGTCCTGGGAGGAGTTCATTAAATTCCAATGCCTGCGCACCACGTGTTCAAGGGGGCGCGGTTAAACTTTTTTGTTCAAAATGGCCGCCATGCCACGCCCACACCGTGTGATGCAGCCACAAGATTTTAATAACTTTTCATCCTGGAGGGGTCTAGATGCCACACAGCGAATTTGGTGAAGATGGCACAAAAATCCTGGGAGGAGTTCGTTAAATTCCAATGCCTGCGCACCACGTGTTCCATTGTACAATGTTAAGCTTTTTTGTTCAAAATGGCCGCCATGCCACACCCACACCGTGTGACATATCCACGAGATTTTAATAACTTTTCATACTGGAGCGGTGTAGATGCCACACAGCGAATTTGGTGAAAATCGGATAAAAATCCTGGGAGGAGTTTGTTAAATTCCAATGCCTGCGCACCACGTGTTCTAGTTGCCGCTGTTTAGCTTTTTTGTTCAAAATGGCCGCCATGCCACGCCCACACCGTGTGACGCAGCTGCAAAATTTTAATAACTTTTCATTCTGGATGGGTGTAGATGCCACACAGCAAATTTGGTGAAGATTGGACAAAATTCCTGGGAGGAGTTCGTTAAATTCCAATGCCTGCGCACAGCGTTTTCTAGGGGGCACCATTGAGATTTTTTGTTCAAAATGGCCGCCATGCCACACCCACACCGTGTGACATATCCACGAGATTTTAATAACTTTTCAACCTGGAGGGGTCTAGATGCCACACAGCCAATTTGGTGAAGATGGCACAAAAATCCTGGGAGGAGTTCGTTAAATTCCAATGCCTGCGCACCACGTGTTCCAGGGGGCGCCATTAAGCTTTTTTGTTCAAAATGGCCGCCATGCCACGCCCACACCGTGTGACGCAGCCACAAGATTTTAATAACTTTTCATCCTAGAGGGGTTTAGATGCCACACACCGAATTTGGTAAAGATGGGACAAAAATCCTGGGAGGAGTTCGTTAAATTCCAATGCCTGCGCACAACGTGTT